>CM073768.1:76935744-77158394 GCA_037158775.1 Hetaerina titia
GACATTTTGCACGTGCTATAAACAGCTGCTCCATTTTACTCCAGTTTCACCTGCTATCTAGGAAAATAATTTTAAATTTCGTGTAAAATTATGTTTATTTAACACAAAAATTAATTTTTTGAAGACCATTGTGGTCTAACTACATATTAATTAAAAAATTTGCCCTCAATTGGAATAATGTGATAAAATAAGCTAATTATGTGGAATAACATGCATTAATAATTCGTATCTGGCCAATTGGAAGCTAACACGCTACTCCACGTAACCAAATAGCTCGGAGATAAAGAAGACAATTCATAGGAACAAAGCCATAGAAAATCATTCTTTTTCATAAATTGGGTTCGTTTTAAAATGTCACCGTGCCTGGATTAAAATATTTTCCGTGGGCGAATCTGGCAAAATAATAAACCAATGTGCGTAATGAAGGGGTCTATTTAGTAAACACAAGCTCAAACATTATTTTTTATCGATTTCAGCTAATTTTTCGATAAACACTATGCTCGTACAAATAGGTACGTATATCAAATTCTAAGAAACTAGGGAGGTACCGCGACATTAACTTTTGACGGAGTCATCTGCTAAATGTGCACCACAATGCGACATCAAGGGATCCGTGTTCGAATCCCAGTCAATGCGAATGACATTTACACTCTAAAACTGTTACATATTACATATATATAGGTACCTATATTTTTAGAAAACATATAGGTACCTATAAAGGGGGGAGGTAAAGAAAAGACTCGTAAAAACTTTGATATGGAGCGTAGCTATGTACATCGCGGAAATGTGGTCGCTCAAGCAGGAGGATAGACGTGGACTTGAGGCTTTTGAAATGTGGACGAGGAGAAGAATGGAGAAGGTGAAATGGACCGAAAGGAAAACAAATGAGGAAGTACTCTTGATGGTGGGCGAGGAGAGGGGTTTGTTGGGAGATATCCTATGGATGCAGGAAAAATGGATGAAAGGCGCATTGAGCGGCAGTGGGATGTTGAAGAAGGTAATAGAGGGGAGAGTGTTAGGCAAACGAGGAAAGGGCAGGAATAGGATAGGGATGTTGGACGGGATGAAGGGAGGAAAGAAGTACACAGAGATGAAGAGGGACCTGATGTAGAGTAGGTTGCTGGATTGGGTTTTGTTTGGAGAAACAAAATATTTATTTGGTAGTTGTGTCCATCCAAAAAAACCCAGCATAGCCGGTAGATTACCTAATAATATAGGTACCTATATTTTGACAAAGGTTAAGGATTCAAATTTGAGGTTGATCGCGATAAACCAGACTCTAAACCTTCCTTTCCATTTATTAGTATATCCAGCAATATTTTATTTCACTACTCTCTCTAAAGTTATGTACAAAGTTCTTCGTGAAATTAATAATAGTATGTAATAAGAACACTAGTCATATGTTGACAAGCATTATTTGGTAGCAGATGATACCCTTAAGGAGTAAGGGGATATGATTTGGGAATAGGTAACACCATTAAAACGTTAGATGCATCTAACATATAGTACACAAAATAAATCAACTTATGAAGTAATAAAAAATGTCATATGTGTTAAAGTATTTCAGAACTGCTATTTTTGATTATCTTCTTTTTCTGATATATTTTAAATACTCTTTTAGGCAGCAAAAACAAGTACATCAATTTCCTCAGCTTGCTGGCAATCACGAGGGCGGACGGAAATAGTTTTTCGGTCAAATTAGTTTTATTGAAAATTATTGATATTCATTATTATCATTTATACAATATTGAGAACTAGCAATGTTTTAATCCTTTTTGAATAATATAAAAAGCCTTGTCTGTAGTTGTCCTCAACCGAGCACTCCCAAGAAATAAGTGAATAATTCTGTTCTTTCATTAATGGTCACTAAATAGGTATTTAATTTAAATTATTTTCCTGCATTTTCTTCATTCACTTTACTATACAGAATTCCAAGTTGATTCACGAAAAGCCGAAGTGAACTTCAAATATCTTTTATATGGGCCGATTGATCGATATTGAATCTAATGACATGAGTGTTCAACAACGAGTATCACTTTTATTAAAAAATTCAAGTTTGCACAAGTTCTTCAGTTAATTGTAAACTTTCTCAGCAGGATAGCATGCTGACGGATACATCATGTGGACATCCATTGCACAATGGCTAATTAGCTCAATCGATCGCATTAAAATAACACCGGTAGGAAAAGGCAGACACAAACTAATTTGCACACCGAGTTCAAATTTCGCGTGTTGGCTCTTTAATAAATTATTAGCGTATCCTGAATGAAGTGTTTATTTGTAGAATGATCGCAAACGACGGAATATGGAGAAAGAAAATCCATAATTGAACTAATTAATATTCTTTAATTATTGATTAGTGACTTTGGAAAACTCGGGTCGAAAAATTTACCATATTCTGCTCATAACACTCATCACTTTGAAATTGTAAGTACATAAATATTAATGGTCCTTTTCTTGTATTTGACGCGAGCAAAGTTTACATTAAACTAAAATAATCCATTAAAAATATCATATGCAATATTAGGACGTTTATAGTGACGTTATTCAATGTCAATTCAACCCAAATACTGCGAAAACTCGCCTTTCCTCGCTTCCCAATTTTGATGCTGGTGAATGAATTCTCTCTGCGCACAGAAGGTGATTATGGCGGCATTAGGGAACCCTATAATCGGTGCTCAAAAAGTTTCCGTTCGGTGAAAATGGCATGAGTCTGCGCTTACAAATCTTCCGCGCATTTAGTGTAATTGTCGTCCCAATAATTCACCTTTAACGGTTATTTGTGAAAATTTCGAATGGATTACCGAAATTGCAACCTGCCTTCGACTAACTCGATCGATTGGGAACTTGTGATTTGGTATAATTCGGCAATATGATTTCACGATTGACATTATGTTTTAAGGTATTTAATTGCATGATAATATTTATTATCACTGCCTTAATTCTATCAGTGAAGAAGTCGCAGGGTATTTTACATCAGAGGAGAAAGGCCAAAAGGATAAAATACCGAAAATAAACAGATATGCATGCATAATGCTTGTATTTTAAATTCAATATTTTATCTCATAACCGAAACTCTCTCTTCTTTGCTGCATTAATTAATTACTAACCTTTGTGCTCGGCCAGGAATGTGTAATGATATGGTAATTAGTACATGCTTGCAAGTCGACATTTTTTTTTGCAAATACAAATCCATAGCGTTTAAGAAATATCTTTAAGTACTCTACATATGACTAAGTGATCAGTGTGCGCGCAAATAATTAAAAAAAACAGCTTTCAAATATTTTTACAGCTTTCAAAGATGGAGTAACCACTTTTCTGGAAATTAATATAAAAGCACGAAAGGGAAGTAGATAAAGGGCTCCTCCGTCGAAATGTCATAATCTCCCCCTCTATGTATCCACTCTTACCGTCTAGTGTAAATACTACCTTGAACAAAAAGTTCCCGAAATAACCACCGTGTGGCGCTCCCATCGTTCCGATTTGAGTTCTGTTTTTTTTGTTAAATTGGTACATCTGTTGTTGATATTCCCTTTAAATCTTAGTGTCATAACTTGACATTTGCAAAAGTTACGTAGCCAAGAGTACATCTATCTCTGTGTGTGTTGGCGATTTTTTACAATTGCAGAAATGGATTTAAATTTGCAACAACGAACTTGTATTAAATTTTGCGTAAAAAACGGATTTAGTGGCGCACGGACGTTGGAAATGTTGGAAAAGTGTTTCGGCAACGATTCTCTAAAAAAAACGGTCGTTTACCAGTGGCACGAGCGGTTCAGAAGTGGTCGTGAGTCAATCGAAGATGATGAACGCAGTGGCAGACCATCGACATCGAAAGTCGGTGAAAAAATTGATAAAGTAAAATAAATGTTGGTCAATAACCGCAAATTAACCATCAGAGAAATAGCGGAGGACTTGAACATTGCCTATGGATCCGCCCAAGGCATTGTGGTTAATGATTTGGGTTTCCGTCGTGTAGCAGCAAAGTTGGTACCAAAGGACCTCAATTTCATGCAAAAAAGAGACCGTGTTGACGTCGCAAAAGACATGATTTGCGAGGCTGAATCCGATCCCACATTCATCAAAAGGATCATTACTGGAGACGAGACGTGGGTTTATGAGTACGACACGCAATCCAGACATCAGGCAAGTGAATGGCGTTCACCAAATGAGCCGAGACCAAAAAAACCACGTCGTTTTCAGTCAAAAAAGAAGGCAATGCTGACGGTTTTCATGGATTACAACGGTGTAGTGCATCATGAATTTTTGCCAGAAGGCCAGACAGTAAACAAAGAGTATTATTTTGGCGTTATGAGACGTTTGCGTGAAGCAATTCCCCGAAAGAGACCAGAAATCGTCGCACAGTGCGACGAGACCGTCGCACAGTGCTATCATTATTCGTAATTTTTTGACGAAAAATGCAACAAATACCATCCAACAGCCACCGAATTCACCTGATTTGGCTCCCTGTGACTTCTTTCTGTTCAATCGAGTTAAAAAACCATTACGGGGAACGCGTTTTAGCAGCCGAGAGGAAGTAATGGAAAAATCGCAGGAAGCACTGATGGACATACCGAAAACCGAATATAAAAAATGTTTCGAGGATTGGATCAAGCGCTGGCATAAGTGTGTTGCAGTCGATGGGGATTACTTTGAAGGGGACAATATAGATTTAGATGAATAAACTTGTATTTTTAATTTTCTGAATAAATTCCGGGAACCTTTTGATCAAGGTAGTATACGTGCATTCGGGAGGAGACACCAAAGGAGAGTTGTAAAAGTATTTGTAAGTCACTGGTGACAAAACTGAACTCCTCGAAATTTAAGCTCCGGAAGCTCTTCCCGAATTATCGTCCAGCATCTCAAATGAAAACTTAATTTTATTAAGCTTACTTCGGAATGATTGTCTTAGATGATCTAAAGCTAAGTAAAAAGTATTCGGTCCTTTAATTTTGAATGAATACAACATTTTTTTGCTAAGTCCTTACTAAGTCTTATTATCATTCATTTATTTTTCATTCCTTATTTATGACAAAAGGAAATGGTATTGAAATTATAGGTAGACTCTTCAAGTGGTGTAGGTAGACAAGTTCATGAGAATTCTCTGCTTCCATAGTTTTGCTGATTGAGATTCATCATTAAGGAAGAAATAATGAAGTTGAAGTTAGCCGTAGAACTAAATATGCTGGTTTAAAGATTTTATCGATTGGCTAGTAGAAGAGGATTGCTTTTTTAATGATATTGGGGAATTGGGAAAATATAAGTGCCATCTAGTGTGAGATATGGGTTACTGCCGACTAAGAGTAGAAATTTGAACATAATCATGTGAAAACCTAACCGATACCATTTAGACTCACACATCATCGCATGATCTTTCTTAAACACTTAGAATAAATATGAGAGAGCTGTGAAAATTATAGCTCTTAAATGATTATGTAAAAATAATATAACCTATAAAATATTTTTGTATTACTTAGGTAACGTCAGCCTTACATTCCCAAATTACATGTTCATATTCATGTAATAAAGACCTATTTATGAACTAAAACGTATTGTGACAAATGAGAAATTTGGCATATCAGTGCTACATTTTCATTTCTAGAAAATTTGTCTTCAAGTGAGGCATTATTAATTAAAAACACATTAAATTTGAAACAAAATTTTATACTGCTATAAATACATGCATTACTAGGCAATGCATCTACATGTGTAAACTACCTAGGCTAGTTTTTTCCTGATCTTTTTTAATAAATAAAACTTATCTCATACTCTCCCTTTCCCAAAGTTTTTTATGGCATGACCAACTAAATGGACAAATTACAATGCAACAATTTCAGAGAGTAAAAATCATTCGCCTTGACCGAGATTGATTGATTTTTACTCACTGAAATTGTTGCATTGTAATAGACACGTAGCGGATGATTCCGTTAAAGTTGCTGTTGCGGCATCTCCCGCAGCTTCTTGAAATTTAAATGGACATATGTTGACGTTAGGTAAACTGGGGTATGCATCCATATTCAAAAGAAATGTTTTAAAATAATTTTTGATGAGAGTTTTCCTGCGATACACAATAAATTAAATATATTTATAATGAAGCAAACTGCTACCTATTCCACCTTTAAACACCCAAGGAAGCGTTAATCATGCATACCCCTTAAATGATTAAATGATTATTATGAATATAGCCTATAGAGTGAAAAATTGAACAGGAAAAGATTAAGCACGCATGCATCACAAGTTTTGCATATTTTTCTCTAACTTACTAAACAAAGGTGCGTAACAGATCATGAAGTCCTCCTGGGTTAATACATATCTCATAAATTAATGATGGTTATTTTTCATGAATGTCACTCATGGGTTTATAGAAAACAGAAGTGATCATCTTAGCAACAAGTAAGGACTCTATTCCAACAGCCATATCGTGGACTCATGCGCAGACAAATTGTCACGCCGATTTCTGTATATCTTTCGTTGGGTGTAAACGATGTTGTTCTTGAAAGGGCTCCGGTAACGAGAGTGAAACCAAATGAATAAACGAAGGACAAATGCGGGTGAATGGATTAATACAATAATATTTAAAAATGCACCGTGATATAGGTATTCCTAGCACAAGGAGGTTTGATTCCGTTTTATGAATTTCAGCAAGTATTTCCCATTCCGTTCCCTCCTTTCGATTCTCCCGCCTCCCTCGCGATCCTGTCTCTCTCGCTTGGACCTTCTTCCCCTTTCTTCCCTTTTTATTTCCCATCCCGTCTTTCTGCTCCCTCTCTTCATTCTCATCTCTCCACGGCCCTCTTTTCCTTTCTGCCCGTATGCCATTCGCATATAACCCTTTACTTCCAAACCGGTGCACTCGCATGAATTTACATGCCACTCGCTTTGGCTTTGCTTCTGGGAACCAGTCGTGTGTGAGGATACTCGCGTGTCGGCGCGTGCGTGTGTGCGTACGGGTAAGCGCAAGCGGCGGCGAGGGGCAATATTGTCTCGTCTGCTGATGTGCTATGTGCCCTTCCCTCCCAACGTACGCCCCCTCCCCCCCCGTCTCCCGTGCCTTCACCCCCCCTCTCACGGAATTAGGTTTTGTTTGACGAGAGAGAAAACGAAAGGAACCAGCACGCAAATTAATTACATCATGATTGCCTTTGATATTGTTTACTCGCTGCGGGGAAAATGGGCGAGTGGAGTGTGGCGGAAGGGATGGGTGGTTTTTGGGGTGGAAAAGAGGGTAGCGGCGGAAGCGGGAGTCGGGGACGGCAGTGTGTGTCTGTCTGTGGGGATGAGGAAGTTATGCGGAGGACATCGCGGTGTGGTGCGCTAAGGAACACAGGTGACGGCTCTAATTCCGAAATTTTTATCTACGATTCGATTGCTGAGCGAGTTACAGGAAAGGAAAGTTACGTATGCGCTCTCCCATATGATTGTTTAGGGAGGTAACGGACATGACTAATATGGAATGGAGGAGCAATTTCCGAAAATTGTGAGGACTTACGGTCCGAGTGGAACTGTATACCACGATATTTCTTAAATTTGAATGACGGATATCACTACCTACTTGAAGAAATTATACAATCATGATTATGGTTGAATCATATTCAGTTAGGTTTTTCTTATAAATTCGCCGATTTTCTCTCTATTGCAAAGATTAAAAGAAAATATACAATATCAATTATTAAGTTACGAAGCGTTTTGGATAGACTTGTAATATATATGGTAGGCACTCTGGAGGTGTATTATACAGGTTTTCTCATTTGAAAGAGTGATGATTAGAATAACCAAAGAAAAAAATCAAAAAAGAGTAAATAAATAGTGAGAAAGGATAATTATGGTCATGGATGAATATGGTAATTAAGCCCACTGGAGACAGAGTATCGGAGGTTAGAGGAATGGAAGAGACATAGAATAATTTGTGACCGTATCAGAGGGGAAGCAATATGCAAGGACAGGACTGAGGTGTTGAACCCATTAAAAGGAGACATCATATTAAGAAAGCGTTAAATTATTATATGAAATAAAAAAAACTCTGAACTCCTGACTTTACCTACAACGAAAGAAAAATATTCTAAAGTTACATGCATGAAATATGTGTTCAAGAGTATGAGTAAATAATCGGCATCAGTGCTGCTATATTGCATTAAATGGTAAAGATTTAGGGCATAAACTGATTGAACACTCGTCTGGAAGAATGTTTAATATATAAAGATAAAAAGTAATTATTATTATTATATGGAAATTTACCGGTTAGGGTAGGTTTTTGGATCTACACAACTACCAAATAAAAATTTCGTGACTCATAACAAAACACAATCCAGCAACCTACTCTACATCAGGTCCCTCTTCTTCTTTGTGTACTTCTTTCCTCCCTTCATCCCGTCCAACATCCCTATCCTGTTCCTGCCCTTTCCTCGCTTGCCCAACATTCTCCCCTCTATTACCTTCTTCAACATTCCACTACCGCTCAATACGCCTTTCATCCATTTTTCCTGCCTCCATAGGATTTCTCTCAACAAACCCCTCTCCTCACCCACCATTCCTAGTACTTCCTCATTTGTTTTCCTTTCCGTCCATTTCACCTTCTCCATTCTTCTCCACACCCACATTTCAAAAGCCTCCAATCTACGTCTATCCTTCAATGACTACGTTTCCGCGATGCACATAGCTACGCTCCATATCAAAATTTTTACGAGTATTTGCTTAACAACCTTATTCAACATCCCTGTAATCATCTCTCTCCTCGTTGTGAAAGCCTCCTTCCCCAGAAATATTCTTCTCCTAACGTCCCTACTACTTAAACCGTGTTGGTCCAAAACACTTCCGGGATACGTAAACTGTTCTACCTGCTCTATTTTACCCCCTCCTATTTTAATAAACTTTGTTTTATTAATATTGATCCCGATCCCATAACTATCGCATTGAATTTCCAATTCAAGCAGCAATGCTTGCAACTCGTTGACTGACTGACAAACTAAAGCTTGGTTATCAGCAAACCTAATTGATTTTACGAATTCCCCGCCGACTTTCATTTCTAGCTCCAGTTCTTCCCATGCCTCTTTAAAAGTAATAAATAATGAAAAATTGAAAGGATTCATAAGGAATCTGCTCCTCTCGTTTTGCGTAAATTCAAAAGGGGAGACATGCAAGTAACATTAAAAAGAATTTTGATGGGACACATAAAATAAGAGACCGACAAATTCGAAGGACGGAGAAAATGCTTGAAATGCATTCGGGGAATAAGGCATGAGGAAACGTCAAAGGTAAAACAAAAGTATAACCTACTGCACTAAAGTACACCTACATAGAAAGGGGAGAGTTAGATTATGAGCATAAAGAGTCGAGGGAAAATTTGTTTAAACTTTTCTCTACACAGTTTCAAACAATGATAATACCAATTCCTAGTACATTTCGATGAAATAGGAGACGATACCCTCCACAACCCGTAACTGTCAATCACGATCATCAAAACATTTCTCAAGCAGCTAGACACTTACTAGGTGTTTTCTGTGCGTGTTGCATGATCGTATTTTTGTAATAAATAATTTCACAATTTTGCCGTTCACAAGGAATCTTATTTTTCTAATCAACACCTATTTTTCAAAAATGTCGATCGAAGCAAGATAATTTCCCCATATTCATGGATAGAATACTACTAGTGGCAGATGTGATTGATCACTCGAGTCTTGCCAAATCCAGTAATTATTATTTATCAATGTTCAGTCTTACAAATAAACCATTTTACAATAAATGAATTCGGCTTTTCCAAGCAGAATTCAAACTTGAGCTACCTATAAGGTGATTTAATTAATAATTTTCAAAATACAATGCAAATTTTAGTAGGTTTAAAAAAGGTAAACAATGATAAACTGTCGGAAATATTGAACATAAATTGTAGTTAATATTTTTAATTGGATGAAAGGATAATGCCTTGAATTCACTTTTCAAGATCTTCAGGTTTTATTTTCACATTTATCAATGATATATTCACAGAAAATGTTCAAATTTTTTTATTTATAGTCCAAGAAGTTTCTGCAGCAATCCGGTGTTTACTGATCGCCTTGCTATTGGCAATGTTTTACGTAAACGTTGAAAAAGGGTTCTGAAATGCGAATGGCAAAGATAGAAGAATTCGCACTCTAGAAGTCTCCTACGGAAACTTTCTTGACACACTATTGAGAAACGATTAATACAGACGGGTTTTTCTATAAAAAGAAAATATTCTCAGTAACGATGCTACAGAAATAGTTATTCCTTGATACATACTATATTAATTTACTATCCATCGGTAACTCAGTTGTATATGCTTTTGAAAATTATATTTAATATCAGAGCACGTTAATTGGTAAGGCCTTCCCTGGGTGTTTGAGACGTGACTTGAAGTATTCAATTGAAGCCGGTTTGAAATAGTTCGATTTTCAAACAAAATATTATTGTTGCACGATCTAGACTTCGACTAGTACCTCCAGTCTTCGATCTCGATTGTTCGGTAATAATTATCTAATTGAAAACATTTGAGGTTCAATTATGAATATGAACAGGAAAATCTTGTTTACAATTTGTCAAGAACTTTTCCCTAGGATGTCTAAAAGTGAAGTAAGTTTTATAGACCCATCTTGGATATAGCTTTATCCTTTTTGAGAATTCATCACCAAAGAAATCATTAAAAACCTACAGCCAAATACTTGAAAGTAACAATCAATTAGGCAAAACGCTTGATCAGAAAAAGAATATTTTTGAAAAATACGCCAATCATAAGTCAACCTACAATATGATGACTCTGCTGTCTCCATGTTTTACGTTTTAATGGTTAACTCATCTTCAATTCTTTTCAACTTGACAAATTCAAGGAGAGCAAAAGTTTTTAACTCTAGTCAAGCGTACTGGAAAGTTTACGTTTCTTTTGGCAGCTCTTTGGATAGTGTGGAGGGACTTTAAATCACGCCACGTAGATGTAGGCCGATTGGGTAACTCATATTTTACCCTCTGACAGAACGAATTTCGCTCTGCTGGAACGGGCCCCTGCGGAGTTTAAAACGGAGAGAGGGGACGCGGTTTAGATTCGGCGCGGGAGGGTTCTGGCACGCCAAGATGGGCGGGAGAGTGGAAGCTTCTTATCGGGCTATTGGCTTGATTTACTCGACTGTTGTTCCAGCCAGTTATTTATGAGAATGATACACTTGTCTTGTGTGAATGTTTACTCATTTGGAATTGCTGTTGCCAGCAAATAGAAGGAGTCCTTTTTATCATCATGGATCAAAATATATAATAATTAAAATTATGCATGAAAAGGCAATTAAATTTAATTAAAACAAACTCATGTAGTAAATGACCATTGGTGAAGACATTATTAATATAACGTGTTTTTATCTAAATATTTATGTCATTGCCTGCTAGTCGCAAAAATTTGTACATAGTCGCAAAGAGGGAGTTATGGTTGGGAGTACATAGTCTATTTTTTATGCCGAAAGAAGAATTAGAATAGGATTATATTATTATTATTAGGTAATCTACCGATTCAGGTAGGTTTTTGGATGGACAAAACTATCAGATAAATATTTTGTAGCTCCAAACACAAACCCAATCCAGCAACCTAATCTACATCAGGTCTTTCTCAACTCTTTGTACTTCCTTCCTCCCTTCATCCCGTCAAACATCCCTATTCTCTTCCTGCCATCACTCTATTACAGTCTTCAACATCCACTGCCGATCAATACGCCCTTCATGCATTTTTCCTGCAACCATGGGATTTCTTCCAAAAAAACCCCTCTCTTCACCCACCCTCTCCAGCACTTCCTCATTTGTTTCCTTTCGGTCCATTTCACCTTCTCCATTCTTCTCCACACCCACATTTCAAAAGCCTCCAATCTACGTCTATCCTCTTGCTTCAGCGACCACGTTTCCGCGCCGTACATAGCTACGCTCCATATCAGAGTTTTTACGAGTCTTGTCTTAACATCCCTACTCAACGTCCCCGTCATCAACTCCCTCCTCCTTGAGAAAGCCTCATTGCCTAGCGCAATTCTTCTCTTTACGTCCCTACTACTTTGACCGTAATGGTCCAAAACACTTCCATGATATATAAACTGTTCTACCTGCTCTACTTTTCCCCCTCCAATTTTAAATTTAGCTTAGCCTTTTTCTTTCTGGAAAATCGCATAACCTTTGTTTCATTATTGATTCTCATCCCATATTTATCGCACTGACGTCCAATCACTCAGCAATGGTTTGCAACCCCTTAAGATAGGATATATAAGAACTAATCATGCACTACAACAGGAATTTGAATATGACCTGCATGGTATGGACTGAATTAGAATTTAATACAAGCACGAGTTTCATTATTTACGATAGTTACGCCTTCATATAGAAGATATACACTGTAGGAAATATATAGGAAAGAAGAACATATAAGATATTAATATAGGATATACACCTACTATTAATTGCATATTATTTTTTACGTAATCTACTGGTAAGTGTACCCTTTGGATGGACACAACAACTAATTATTTCTCTCGTCTCTCCTAACAACACACAATCGAACATCCTATTCCACAACGAAGTCCATCTTCATCTCCGTATACGAATACGTACAACTTTCCTCCCTTCATAGTACAACATCCTTATACTATCCAATTATTCCTGCCCCTTCCTCGTTTGCCTAACATTCTCCCGTCTATCAAAATCTTCAACATCCCATTGCTAATCAATATGCTTTGCATTAATTTTTCCTGTCTCCTTATGATTTCTCCCAACAATTCCATCTCCTCCCCCATCATACTCAGCACTGCCTCATTTTTTTTCCTCGCAGTCCATTTCACCTTCCCCATCCTTCACCACACTCACATTTCAAAAGTCTCCAATCTACGCCTATCATTCTGCTTCAGTGACCACTTTTCCGTGTCGTACATAACCACACTTCGTATCAAAGTTTTAACAAGCCTTTTCTTAACATTATTAATTAACGTCCCTGTCATCAAGTATTTCCTCCTTATGAAAACCTTTGCCTGACACAATTTTTCTCCGTAGTCCCTACAACTTTGATAATTTTTAGCCAAAACACTTCCCAGATATGTACTGCTCCACCTTCTCTAGTTTTTGCCCTCCTATTTTAAAGTTTAAGTTAGCATTTCTCCCTCTGGAAAACCGCATAGTCTTTGTTTTACTTACATTTATTCTCGCTCCCTATATATATAATTGAATTTCCAATGTACTCAGCAATATTTGTCTCTTCATTTCTGTGTACGTCTTTCCTCCCTTCATCCCGTCCAACATCCCTATCCTGTTCCTGCCCTTTCCTCGTTTGCCTAACATTCTCCCCTCTATTACCTTCTTTAACATCCCACTACCGCTCACTATGCCTTTCATTCATCTTTCCTGCCTCCATAAATAAATATTAGACAAATGAATATTACTTATTGTTTATCAAATGGTTTAGCCACGAAAAACAAAAAAAAAAGTTTTGGTACTTTTAGGTATTTATGTCCAAACCAAGGAAGGATACTTATTTCTATGCAAATAAGACAACAAAAGAATGTGGATAGCCATGAATGCAGATTACAGGTTTCGATCCAAATGCCGGCTCCAAAGGCAAAAGCAATGAGCAGGAGAAACCAAGTGACAATAAAAAACCTGGAAAATTCTGAGAAAGTCATCCTTCTCTTCGCCATCGTTTTCTTCACTACCGGCAAGCACACTCGGCGAAAGATTAAGCGGTGCCGTGGAAGAAACCAAACGATACCTTTCTTTGGCTCTTCCTCATGAAAGGCCGAGGGGTGTATTACAACAACTAATACCAAAAAACTGAATGAGTGCATGAGTCATCGTCTTGGGCTCTAACCCTAGTCCATCATTACTCTAGGACGGAGGTGGCAACCTATGACACGCGTATCCAAAGTGGCACGCAGAGCAATTATTTTGGCACCCTGAGCTGGAAGGGTTCTACGGGCAATTCCACGGGGATCAATCAATGAGTTGGCACGCGAGTCAACAGTATACTCTTGTTATGTACATAAACGTTGGCATTCAATCGCCAAAAGGTTCGTCATCCCAGATCCCCTCCAGGGGTATATACTCACACACTCTCGATAGCAGAAACCACCGTGCCTCTCCCTATTTTTTATGGTGGCAAACAAAGGTGAAGAATTTACATTTCCAATTTTAATTCTATATAATTTCTGTACCTTGAGTGGAATTTCTTCTCCAATTTTTAGTCGTCTGTCAATCTCTCTCTGTGGCTGCACCCATTTGATGTGGCATAGTGTCCCCTAGCCTCAAATCACTATTTATTATTTTCTTCATACCAGGTGCTGTCCTGAAACGAGATAAGTTCGTTATATTTTCAATTCCCAACAATAATAAGAAACGGGCTCAATTTATCTCCTGTAGTAATTCTATTCAATCATACTCTTCTGTATCAATATTACCTAGTTAACCATTTCAGTATAATATGCCTTAAAAGAGAAGACTAATTCCACTGCAGCTCATTCGGTTTTCAAGAAGTAACTTCCAAAATGGAATGGAAGCGAGTTTACAGTCAAAATATTGATGATAAATTAATGGCAATGATTAGGTCTTTTGAGTGGTAATTCAGGGGAATGTCCCTGCAAGTTGAAAGGACTAATCTTGAAAAAACCGATGGATTGATATTATGCTAAAGACGAAACTAAATTGCTAGTAATGAATAAGGAGAAGATACTTGGAAAGCAATGAGTTGCAATGTCGCATCAATGATATTTTCATCTCCAAAACAATATAGACGACACATAATTTTGTATTAAATGATAAAACGGCAATGGAAATAAAAGCGAAGACGTAAAGAGCTATGAATTGTGCACGTAGGTAGGCACGCAGCAGATGATACCATGGCGGAATAATCGCGAAGAATTCGCCAAAATATTTCCCCGGGAATTAACCAAATCATACGCCATTTAACAAAAAAACAAGGCCAGTTTAAAATACAATTCTGATGTAAGGGACAAAATACATTAATTTATTATAAAAGAAAAAATCCAAAGTGATTAACCTGAAAGTTATGTCACTTGGATCTACTGATAAGATTTAGGTATCCATATTGAGGGTGGCCGTTGTCACTGGAAATCAAACTGGTATCATCTATTCAGTAACAGAATGCATTACACAATCATGACCCTTTCTGTAGAATGCAGTTGGTTGCCTACGAAGCTCATTGAATAATTTCCCCTCCGTGTTCAGGGAATCCTCCCCACTGAGTGCGGTGGTAGTATTTAGGAAAAGCTGAGGTCATTTGCGTCGTTAGGCATGGATAGGAAAAAATGAAGGGTGGAGAGAAACCCGACGTTGGCATTAGCCTACTTTTAACGAAAGGCGCGAAGGGGTCCGCAGCTTAACGTCCCATTCTACCGACGACGCACTCACTCAAAGGGCACCACAAAGCACCTCAAGTAGGGATCGAGATACCACTGAAAAAATATCTGCAGCCTCCGGGATTCGAACCCGGGTCCTCTGGGTGGGAAGCCAGTAAGTTAGTCACCCTCATCATCCCGATTCCCCCCTGATCAGAGGCAGTAGTGATTTGGAAACGGTGTTCTCCGACCATTGATATTGATCTCTTCTTTTTTTAATTTTCAGTATTTGAAAAAATTCAAATATAATTTATAACCATTCAAAATTCGTTTGATAATCAGAGAAAAAAGAAGAATGGTCTGATTTAATGATGCCATTAGTTAGTTTTTACTTGCTTCAATGTTATTTCATTCACTAATGATGAAAATCAGCAATTTTGGAAATAAAACGTAAGATATTTACGACTCAGATGATATTAGTTAATAGGTGGCATAGTTTGACGACAAATATTAAGGGCTAACAATCTTTAAGCCGCTTATTTTGCCGTTTTGGTCAACAATATAGTATAAAAAAATTTCGCCAGTGAACACAGCAATAGTACCCCTAAAAATCAACGTTAGAAATTAAACTTTCAACAGTTTTTAGTCATAAGGCCGTTTTACACTATATTCACTTCAGTACTGATATTAGTATTGGAATCCTGACATCTCATATTTGATGCAAACTTGTTAAGTCTCAGATGAACTCTTTTACGCGATCCTACTACCATTACGAATTTCAATTTTCACTTTGCGCACAGACATTTTGCGGTCGACGTGTGTTTATACGTCAATTCCAACAAGCATTCCTGGGTTTGGTTTTGTTGGGGAGGCGACCGACAGCTAAGGTCAATTGCACCATTAGGGATGGGTGTGAAAGGAAGAGTGGAGAGAAACCCAGCGTCGGCATTAGCCAACTCTCGTCGAAAGGCGCCAAGGGGTCCGCAGTTTATCGTCCCATCCGACGGACGTCGTACTCACTCAAAGTGCTCTCCACAAAGCACCTAAAGTAAGGATCGGGATACTACGGAAAAATATTTGTTGTCTCCAGGATTTGAACCCGGGCCTTTGCGGTGGGAAGCATGCACGTTACCAGAGGGTACTCCGCAACATCCTGATCGCCGAAACAAGCATTCCTGTCCAATTCCAATCCAACAAACATTTCAAAAGCAACAAGTATACGTCGACCATAGTTCTGACGACAAAGCAGCTGTGATATTACTGACAATTTTAATCTCCAAAGCTCACAAAACCAAAAACGAAGAGGGAAACCTGGACAAAAAATTAGATTCCTAGGAGAGACCTAGGGCTCTATCAATGCTGTGCATTAAACAGCCGACTTAAAACATTGGCAGTTGAATACGTTGATTGCGAAAGCCCTTTAATTTTAAATTGTGTTCTCTTTCAATCTTTGCGCAACTTCTTCGTAAAAAAGTATATTTGTACTGACGGATCGCGAAAATTGCCTTCTTACAAAAGTAATGTAGATTCCAGCGCCACAATCAGCAGTCTTTAAAAACACCTCGGCTCCTCTGTAAACGAATTCTACGAAACATATTCTAAAAGTAAGGGCCGTTTGGTCATTTAAAAAAATATATTTCTTGAAAAAAGTGTTTACTAACCGTTTTATTTTCCCGCAAGCTTTCCTCACTTTTCTGCACAACCGTTGTTCACATCTAAGCTTTATTCTAAATGCTTCGCTTTTATAATCCCTCTGCATAGAAGTAGGCTCCGTGGGAATTAAACCAGCTGGCGAAATCAGTCCAAAGTTCCTCGTCGTCTTCAAACCGTTGTTCACCAAGTCACTGATTCAAGTGCACGTTCCGTCGCACATAAAAAGTGGAGAAAAATTATCTGCGTCCTGTCGATAGCGGTCCGAAAAATCTAGTACAGTCAAAATCTTTGTTCTGTGTTGGTCGGAAGGTATTTCCGTTACCAGCATTTTTGACGGCGCTAGTTCCGACAACGTAAAAGTGACCTCGGGTGTACCTCAGGAAACTGTAATCGTGCGGTTAATTTTCTTGATTTGTGTTAACGATTTGAACCGCAAAGTAAAAAGTAAGATTAGGATGTTCGCGGATGCCACAGTGATTTATCGGGGGATATCGGGATGTGGATCGTTTAATTTTAGCACAGGGTCTAGATTGCATTAGTTAATGGTGTTCAAAATGGGGATTGCCATTAAACCTTAATAAACGTTCGGTGGTAAATTTCTATAAAAGTTCAAAGGGATTTGTTTACAAATTAGCTGGATTTGGTCTATAAGTAGTCCATGCTGTAAAATACCTCGGTGTTACAGTCATTAAAGATTTAACTTGGGGGACCCACCTTCTGTCAGTAAAGTCTGCGAGCAAGCATGTAAAACATTGGGATTTGACGCATTGCCGGAAAAAGTGAGTCCAGAGTAAAGGAACGTTTTTACCATGCTCACGTAAGACCTCATTTGGAATATACATATAGATATGTGATCCGAGTAAAAAAGGCCTCACTTAGGAAATTGAGAAGGTTCAACTCCGAGCAGCCAGTTCCGTTAAAAACTCTTACGATAACACGAAAAAGGTCAATGAAATTCTTCTGGAGTGTTGGTGAAAATCATTAGAAGAAAGACGATTCAATGCTAGGTTGAACTTACTAAATAAATTCAAATGTTTGAGCGACGACGTCTAGCAAATTATTCCCACTCCAACATACATTGGTGACTTGGATCCTGTATATAAAATTCGGGAAAATGATGTCAGAACTAGCAGACTCAAGGACTCCATATTCCCACTGACATTACAACATAGAAACTGTAGGGTTTTAGAGAGCAATTATTCCACTTGCCACAGCGTCTAAGGAATAACTAGTTCTACTCAATTGCATGCACTTTCACCATCCTCGCGTGTTTTGTTGACAAAATTTTCCCGTATAACCGCATTTAGTGCTCATTACAGTATTGCTTGCTCTGCTTTGTCTGTTTTTAAGTTTCCCCTTCCATTCCTCGTCCCTCTCTGTTGGGGGAACCTCCTGGTACCTGCAGCGATGGGTCACATTCCCTACCGGTGTCCTTCGAGGAGGAGACCGTTGTATGTTGCCTGCCCATGTGGTAGTGGAATTTTGCTTCTTACTCGTCAAATTCAAGCTTGCGCGTTATTGGAAACATTTTTTACTGCATCCTAAGATGGAATTGTTGGTCAGTTAATAGTATATGTATTTGCATGCATGAGTTGAAAGAATTTTTGCATAAAAGTACGCCACTGTGGCTATTAGTTTGCAGGGATGTGTTGATTTTGTATGTGTTTCTGTTCCCTGTTACAGTTGGTGACCTATCACCCCCCGCCACATTCTCTTGTGGCGGCTTGCAGGGTATTATGTAGATCATACAATCAGCGTTATTCCAGATTTTTCGTAACAATCCTTCAAATTGTGGTGCATCCAACAAGAGAAAATTTATTAGCTAGAGCACTAATCGTTAACAGTCGATGTTAATCTTCAATCGTCGCCAATTAGACCGTAGTTCTTTACTCTCTTGTTGTACGATTTCATCGGTCTGAGCCTGTCACTCTGCCCTACGTCATACGCAGTATTTTGGCCAGTTTTGAAGTCCCGACACTTTTTTATAACCTCTTTTAACAGTAGTTTCATAAACAAGGTAGAGCGTCCGATGAATTTGGGCACTTGGCGATCCTTTTGCACCCAAAAATCCAATTTGCACAGGCACAGCACGCACTTCATAACCGCCGGAAACAACGATTTTCCCGGGCATTTTAATCACCATAAGCCGACAGGCAAACGACTACTAGATAAGAACAATAACCACAGTGGCTTCGAAAACAATGGTGCTGCACGCGTCCAAATTTGTCCTGACCCGCCAATATTTAAATATAAGGAAAAGGCTCGAATATGACTCCTAAGTAACGTATCTATATTCCTATTAAGGAAGAAAAATCATGCTCAATTCGTATGATTTTTTTAAATGTACTATTTTATGCATCCTAAATTCAGTACTGAACATCAGCATAGAATTTAGTATCACGACATAAATTAATATAAAATTGACCGCCAGAAATGACTATATTTTCACCTACGGCGACTTAGTAGCATTTGATGGAGTTGCAGCCACTCGACAGTGGAGCTAGTTTTGTCAGGAGTAATGGAGAAGGACGGTAGTAGAACAGGTTGAAAGGATTAGTCAGAAAAGGGTTAGGATAAAGCGGAAGTGTGACGGAATATAGAGAGAGGGCTAGAAATCAGATGCGTGTGTTTTTCCACGAGAGTTAGCGAGAAAATTAGTGCAGGTTGGCAAGACAAACATGGGGAGAGAATGGGAACAATTTCAGGGGTTCGCGTCTAGCTAAGGGATGAAATGGTTAGAAGGGGGAACGGCAGTTCCTCAGAAGCGGCCTGCGGGGGCGTTCGACGGGAGGTAAGGTGACGCGGAAAAGTCGGCACCAAGGGTGCGGCATTTCAGTTGAGACGCGTGCCTGCCAAACACGCTCCATCGCCAAACCACTTTTTCAACGCAGTCTCCAGTCCCACACGTATGTACTGGCATCACTTTCTCTCTCATCCTCCCTCTTGCGAACGCAGCAAAACCACCCTCGGTCGTCTCCCGACGCACATCCCCTCGCCCTGTCTCCCGTTCGTGACAGATGCGCCCGAGGGTGGTGGTGGCGACGGCGATGGGAGGTGGTTTGGGTGGCAGGCAAGGATGGCTGGGGGGACCGAGGGTGGAATGAGCACTCGAAAGAGAGCCATTCATCCCGAGAGGAGAAGGCCCTGGTGGCAGGTTTATTGCGACTCCCTGCGCTCAGGCGCCGGGGGGCGTGTTCCGACGCTCATTCTTCCCCGAGTCCGCCTCAGTCAGCTTGCCGCCCACTCTACCCCCCCCCTATTCCCACCCCCACCTTTACGTCCTCCCTTTCGATACGTAACGGTTCGGGCCACCCCTCGAGCTCTCCCCTTTATCCGAACACCCCACGGATCCTCCAGTCCTTTCTGCAGTGGGGCCTCCCTCATGAAAGCGATCTCCCTCTGCATCCACCCTCTCTGCAAAGCAACAACCTTCCCCCCGTTCGGAGAACGCTTTCTCTTGTCCTCCCACCTTCACAAACAATTCCTGTAACAAGTCTAACCCATAAAGTCTCTCCGATGGAGACAAGTGTTCATATTGTAAAATGTGTCCATATTGCTACATTAATTTCAAATAATTAATCAAAGCAAACATAGTTCGTTGAAAATAATTGATACTTTTAGATGCAAATCAAATGATGTAGTACAAAAGGTTGATAAAGAGTTCCCGGCTGATTAACAACATAGTGACAAAACAGTAACCATCAAATTCTTAAAAATTGAGTTGAAATCAGCTCAATCAGAAATTAGCTATGGCTTTATGGGTTAAACGATAGGTTCCTAAGGGCTTTATTCCCGGATAATTATTTTGAGTGACTATTTAAAAATTAAATCGGTGAATAGCTGAAATATTTTCTACTATACGGGCCGAACTTTGTGGTAAACCTTAATAAAATGTGGAAATGGTAATAATGAAAGCTTTTCCTTGGAGAAGATATGAAACTATTCCATTTTGAAGTCAATTAATTTTTATTGTGCATTCTTCTTACACATAAGGGTCCCACCTAAGGATATAAATACTAGTATTTGAGTATTTTCTTCACTTATATGGAATAAGGGGAGTATTGTATGGATATTATGGGAAATAACTTTTTGTGCCTTGTTTTGTACACCTGTATAATATGCCGTGAGGCGTCATCGCGAATAAAATTCTGCATCAAATTAACCAGCGTCCATTAACGCGGTATGTACGAAGAACGCGTGAAGTAACGAAGAACAAAACTTGATGTCATTCTTAAAACACCACATTTACACAAACAGGGAGAATTCCGAGTTTTAATTTAATTCCTAGTCCAATATCTGCAATCAACTGACGTTTATTAAAAACTTTTGAGAGCTGGAATTTTTTGATACATGAAAGAAATTTTTTGCAATGAGAGATGAGAACAAAATTTTATCCTTGAGATAATATTTTTTACAGAATCAAAAATGTCACGGATAAAAAATGAAAATGAGTGACATTTATTTATTGATTGATCTCAGGATAACTGCTATTCTCCTCAGTGGAAAAAAATTTCGTATGTGACCCTTGCTTATTTAGACAATCCGAAGAACACTTTTCAGATGAGAAAGTCCTTTTGGACAAAATAAAAAGAATGAAATATACAAATGTGTCTCAGATGCAAGCCTTTGATAAATTTACCGGGAGATTATTATTGTTTTTTTGGAAGTAGAATAGATACAAAAGGAGAAAACATAACAGCCCTAGGGTATGGGGGAATACAAGTATCGATCATCTATCTTTTCAATGTATCGATCGTCTTTCCAAATAATTTTCAAGCCTGATATTTTATTTAAATTAATGGATAGAAATAATCGCGGATTTAATTACTAAAAAAATAGAAGATCGAAGCTTCAAAGTTCAAAAAAAATAATTTAGTATGGGCCAATCGAAACAAATTCAACAAAAGAATTTCGATAGTAATTGAACCTGGCTAAAAAACTGAATATCAAGCTTTCGAAAATAATTGACAAAACATCTTTATTTATTTTTCTAAATGTAAACGAAATATGCGGAAATAGGGGATGGCTAAATAGAATCAACACATGAAAAAGAATGTGATTGGCCCGTGGTATAATATGTTGACCGAACGCCCACCTAGTTATTTATTTATAAAGTTTGAAACAATCAATGAAGGTAAATTTTAAATGATATTTCCTCATTTGAAAACTGATTCAAGACAAATCCAAATTTCTTCCTTCATGAACAGTGATCTTTACGTAAAAAGATTAATAAATGGTGTCTGTAAACTTCGAGTGACTTCTCCGCGTCTCTCGTAGGGTTAGACAATGGAAATAGAAGCTTTGGTATTTGGTTTACACTTAATGTCTTAGCACAATTCCTCAGTATTTCCAACCAATTTAAGCCTAGTTGCAATGTAGTTCTGGTATTCATTTATTATGTCCTCGGTGTATCCTTCCTTTTATTTCATTTACTCTCAATTCATATGTCTGTTGTAGAAGTCGACTCTTGTTGTCACTCTTAAAACCACAAAGGTAGCCAAGTACTGGAATTCCGTAATTGACTATTACCAGTGAATCCAATCAGCACATAATTATGGCCCATTCCGTTCTCACACTATTTCTTCAATTTTACTAGAAGCACTTTTCAAGTACTGCTATTTATATTTTGCATATAGTAGACATCTATGGCGAACCTTAATCTTTGGAGAGTTGTGAAATTTATTTTCTTTCTAATAACTCCAAGAGCTTATGCGTGCTGATAATACTAATTCAATTGAAGACAGAATATTACCGTTAAAATTTACATTTTCCATCCACACAGCCTAGTATGGAATATTTTTTAGTTTTTGCAAAAAGCTCAAATGTGTCTTTAGTGTTTACTGTTTTAATTTTAATGAATTCAATTTGAACTTTCAAAGTCGGCCACCAGATTGCGCTAGTCCAATTCAGGCTGGATTTGGTGAAGGGAAACCCTATTTAAACTGTAACCTAATTTAACTGGATTCACTTGGATTAACATTATTGCCAAAAAGTATTATGAATTTTTAAGGAAAACAAGTGGTGAGTATATTTTATTACCATTTTGCTCTAACATCAATATCCACTGAAGAGAATAAAAATTCTCCGATTGCATTTTTAGCGCATTCACAAACCTGGAAATTTGAAAAAATTTAAATGGGTGAAAATGGTCTGCCGAGTTATTTTAAATTATGGTCTTTCTCTCACAAATATTTTGGTTTACACTGAATCAATAATAAAAAGTCGATATAGGGAGTTTTCCAGCAAATAAAAATTTGTTTGAACATTTTAAGGAAATTATTAGTTCAAACTATTATTGTAATGATGGCCAGACATTGATCAACGACATTTGGATACAAATGAGATTATAATGACATGTCATGTTACCAAAGCACGAATTTACTAATAGGCCAATGATTGATGGGATTTAATTCAAATGGTAATCTTCGCATCCTATGCCTTGATTCAGGCATGGCAACCTGCAGCGTTTACCTACCCTTTCATTTTTAACGCTTAGCCGTAATTCAGCTGACATTAGCAGCAATAAAAGTCAAGTTTGGCGCAGATATCGCGAAAATTGATAATGGCGCCTTCTTCTGGGAAGGGGGTCGTATTGAATTAGCAATAGCCTTTTAATTGTCGCTTAATGGGTAGATCGATTAGAGATCGAGGGCAGCAGAGTTCTTTGAAGGCGACAGACGTACATAGGGATGACAGATTGTTGCTAGAACCCGGGAATCTTCCTTCTCTCTAGCAACAATCTGTCATGCGGGCGGAGGGAAAAAGAGCCCCATGAAGACGGCAGAAGAGCTGAGGAGGCAAAAGACGGAGTGAAGGGAAGGAAACTGATGAGGGGAGGGTTTAGGCGAGGAGAAGAAGCTCTGACTGAATACTTCAATTAACCGCAGCGGATGACAGGTTTCCTAGTTGTGTAAACGCGTTAATCGTGACTTAAGAAGGTTCGAAAAGGGTGGAGTGGCGCGGAGGGATTAAGGGATCCTTAAATAGGGTGTTGCGAACGGGAAAAGAGGATGGAGTGTAGGGAAGAGGGTGAGGAGATGGTGCGGGAAGCAGTCATGGATAGGAAGGAGGGAGATGTAGAAAGCGAGAGAGAGACAGGGTAAATGCACCGAGTCAGCTCTTAGCGTATTCCGAGTTTGTCTCCGGAGGTAGGCTGTAATGCCCCACGTTCTCATCAAGTCTCTCTCGTGGGTCCCTCTCGGAAAATTGAGTTCCGTCGTTTCGAGGGTGACGTGGGGAACGTTAATTATACCTCCCCTCTCTCCCCCACTCTCCTTTTCCAGCTTTCTCCATCTTCCGGTCCCCCTTCATTTCCCTCTCCCTTTCCCTGTTTCTCTCACCCTGTACCCTTCCAATCCATCTCAAACCCTATCACTCTATTCTCTTCGTCACATTTCTCGCTCTGTCTCTCCCTCCCTCTCTGTGGCTTCGTGGTAACTTCAAGGGATCTTTCCATCTTCCTCTATCTATCCCATTCACACTTTTATATCCCTTGGAAACGCACCCTTAGACGTTGACAGTTGCTCTAGTAACCAAATCTTTTTTGTTGTTGGTTCTTTATTGTAGCCCTAGGCGATCACCATACAGGGCTGCTCCTTAAAAGATTCGCTGACAGGGCATACATTTTAAAGCAAAATACGAGTTTTAAAATTGGTTTGAAGATTTTTAGAAGTGTTAGTAAACCTGCTACCACCAATCTACAACATATGAGGATCGTGTATAACAATTATAAAGCATATCAGTCGAAATGATAGAAAAAACTGTCGTTAGTAACAAGAGTTGTTTATTTTGAATATAGAGGAAATAGTCTGCAGATATTCTATAAAATCTTAAGTTTTGCGTAAAAGGAAGGAGTATCAAAATATTCAAGAGATTTAAGCAGAAAAAATATGAACATTGATTATAATAATGAAAACGCCCAGAGAAAAGAACATTTGTGTACTATAGATTAACATAATTGACAACGTCACACTTAAGAACGAATGTTGTAATACTCGAAAGCCAGTATAGTAGAGGAGTATAACAAATTGTACTGGTGAAGGGTGCTTAATACAATACACACAATTACGAGGATAATAAATGTTTCACTGGCATATGGCTTCATTCATCGATTGTTATATAGAACCTGTAACATTAATCATAATCATCAGGCGGTAACCAACCGCAGTTTATACATAGCTACATGGCCTATGAGTGGAAATCACATAAAAACGTTAAATTTTGCTTAGTGGTCTCAAGCATTCCCAATGTTGCAATCTTTGCTTTTTATATGCACGTAATTGGGTGGTCTGAAAAGTTTCCGACATCCAAAATTTCAGAAAAAATTTCTTGTAACTTTGTTAGGTCGGAAACTTTTCAGTCTAAAAAGGTCTGAAAAGATTCCGACCTTCAAAATTTCAGAAAAAAATCTGTTGTATCTATGTATGTTAGGTCGGAAACTTTTCAGACCATCTTTGTACTTTATTTTACATGTGAATACGATGCATCCTAGTAAAACATCAAATTTATGTAGTTCTGTAGGAAAGTATGATGAAATCTTATATAAGCTCAACCATTAAAAACAATGATTACACATAAATTATATATTTAAATTTAGTTAAAACGCTTTCTCTTTGTGTTGTATAGAAAAATTTAAACATGCCATACCTATTATTACCTACTACATTACTCCTCTTCGTGTTGATATATTGTCATCCCACATATTAATTTTGTAGAATATAAATATAATTACTAACGAGTGGCTACTCTTTTTATGCAATGTAAATGATCACCTCGTATTTTCCGGATAAACTTACTTTCACTTCTCAGACAATCTTTTCTTATTTACCCCTACCCGCACACATCCATACCATTCTCGCTCTTACTTAACTCCGCGCCTAATTAAAAAGTGAATTAAAGATAATGATGGTAATAAGGAAGAGAGGGAAACAGGAGGGAGGAAGAAACCCTTCCTTATTCCCCCATTTCCCATCCCATTCCAATTATTATCAAGATTCCTCTTTGATCTCACATAATCAATACTCAATGAGAATAGAGCACGTTGTATTAATGCCGCGAGTATAACATTTGATATTACAAATGACATGTTATGCGTGATAGCATTTGTATCACATGTTGTGCGCTCGTAAAAACACTTTAAATAACCCTCGTGGCTGGTAGATAATTTATTTTTCATTGAATGGCTGCATAGCGAAACGTGTAAGATTGTAAAATGGCAGTTACAGATCGAAAAGAAATCGTCTTCACTTCCTCCAAAGAATTTGAACGATTATATTTCCACAAATGAGAAATCAAGAAGCTATTTCCATAGTTTTAAATGAGTTGATAAAGTTCCCGGTTACCTAATAAAACTCATCTTTAAAAACTTTTAATAATTTATTAAAGAACATTTGCTCAAATAAAAAGGAGGTAATAAGTAGAAATACAAATGTTGAAAAAACAATAATAGTTTCCCTTTTAATTTAACAAAAATATTGTCTGAGTAATTTTCCTTTTCCTTAGCTATCTTAGATTCATTTGAGTCAATTTTAATCAGAATTAGCCATTAACAGCAATGACTTTTTCCCTTGTTTATCATTTTTTTAATAAAAGAAACTAAGTCAATCGGGTTTGGTGTTAAACATGATGGAGACACTGAATACTTTATCTGAATGAATCAATCAATTTCTAATTAAAATAGTTTGTTACGTCATCAAACACTTTTTTGTCTCAATTTGTAATTTTCTTTTCCAAATCAATAAAATATGGCCAAAGCAGAGGTATTTCTATTATTTGCAACCATAAGTTTAATTTGAAATTTGTTTCGGTTGAATTAAAAACCGTTCCGATATTTTGAAAATTCTCTTATTTTAGTGGTTTTGGAGGTATAAAAGGATATGAGTGCCTTTCCCTTTCTTATACTGCGTCGGGTATAACTATATTTACTTATGTGTGCTCCCTTGTCCAAAAGAAAGTGTCAAATTTGAATGTTTCAATACGTGCTCCCTAATTCTTCAGTTCAAGTCATCAAGTTCAAGAAACGGTGTCAAACAGTTTTCACTACTACCTCTGATTACCTAAGAACCCCTTTAGTTGACATACCGATTTGACCAGCGCAGGTTACATCCAAAATGGAATTATTACGCAACCTTGTGATGATTACTCAGAAGTTGATTTCATAGATTACTACGGTACGCACATTTTGAATACTCATCTTATTTCAGTGGATTTTAAGATTTATTTAAGTGAAATTTTATTCATTTGTTAAAAAACGATCACTCTAGATTATCGACTAGGATTAAGTACTACATGAACTGTGTATCCATGCTAATGGTCCTTTTGTAGTTGCGATATTCATGCTGACACAGTTTTTCTCAAGATTTAAAAACTTAAATGTTATACTGATACGATCCATCCGTTCAGCACTGCATTTAGGTGTAGCCAGTGAAAACCTACTTCTATATTCTTCATGTATAGCTTCAATTCATAAATTCCAAGTGGAAAAAGTAATACAATAAGATTTAAAGTCAATTTTTTCCGCAAAAAAATTCAAAAGAAACGAATCTAAGCTCTACTTATCTGATTTATTCTTTGTCAAAGAATACTTAGCAGTTCTTGTTCTGAATATGAGTTTTTCCAACGCCATGGGTTAAATCACAATTACCATTACAGTCCATTAATCACCATTTAGTAACACTCTTCCTGTTTTATTCCGAGTAATTCCGCCTCGGGTGCATCTTTAAACTAGGTTTCAATTCGTAAAACATTGCTTTATAATGCCTTGGAATATTTCGATCATACGCCATCACGCCTATTGTCTCTCATCGCTCTTGCGCTGTTTATCTTCACCACTGCGCCTCCGCATGATTTCTTACGCTACACATCAGATATCCCTCTCGCACCCCTTTTAATTTGTTCCTCCTCCGATCCAATAACTTCCACTCTCTCTGCTTTTCTCTCACCATCCATATTTCTCCACACCCTTCCTCTTCCTCGCCAGTCTTCCCACCCTCTCCAACCCGCATCCTCCAATCTCCATTCTCCTTTCCGTCTATTCCCTCTGGCGATTTTCCGCTTTCGGAAATTGCGCGTCAATATTCCCGACAACTCTTTCCCTCCCCTCCTCCTTAGCAGCAGCCTTCGCCTTTTTTTCTCATCTTCCAATCTTCCGTTCCATACTTGCCGGATCGGTATTTCTCTTTCTTTTCCCTGGCTGCCGTTGAAATTCCCTTTTACTCTTCTCTCTCATACCCACTTCTCACTCAATGTGTTACCACCCTCGAAGACAAGGCTCCTCTCGATACGTCCAATACGGTATGAACGTGCGGGAAAAGTATTAAAAAATCGCGCGTTAGCTAGATAATAATTTTTTCCATGTTATTACATTTTTCCAATACATAAACACACACTTCTACGTTACGCCACTTGTGTACCTGGGTATGTATGTGTGTGTTTATATATAGAAATATATATATACTATATATATATATTCACCCTGATGTGTGAATATTCACACGCCGTCGGGCTTGGTACACGGGTGAGCTCTACCATCACCTACTAAACCGTCCTTCTGGTTGATTACTGTGTTTATGGTTTATATATATATATATACACTTTTTTGGAAAACCCACAAACGTGTAATGTAAATTCACTGATAGTCATAACAAACACAGAAACCAAAACACAAAAGAGGAAAAACTCACTGGTTCTCGAATTTTCGGTGGTCCAACCACCTTTCTCAAGAGGAATTAGGAACAGAACTCTGTTCCAGAGTTCTGTTCCTAATTCCTCTTGAGAAAGGTGGTTGGACCACCGAAAATTCGAGAACCAGTGAGTTTTTCCTCTTTTGTGTTTTGGTTTCTGTGTTTGTTATGACTATCAGTGAATTTATATATATATATATATATATATATATATATATATATATATATATATATATATAATGAGCGGTAGTGGAATGTTGAAGACGGTAATAGATGGGAGAATGTTGGGCAAGCGAGGAAAGAGCAGGAATAGGATGGGGATGTTGGACTGGATGAAGGGAGGAAAGAAATACACAGAGATAAAGAGGGACCTGATGTAGATTAGGCTGCTGGATTGGGTTTTGTTTGGAGAAACAAAATGTTTATTTGATAGTTGTGTCCATCCAAAAAACTACCTTAACCGGTAGATTACCTACCTAATATATGTGTATCTATATATATATATATATATATATATAAAATTCACTAAATAGTCATAGCAAACACAGAAACTAAAACATATTAAAGAGGGACTCACTAGTTCTCGAATTTTCGGTGGTGCAACCACCTTTCTCAAGAGGAATTAGGAACAGAACTCATACTGCCCTCGTATATATATATATATATATATATATATATATATATATATATATATATATATATATATATATATATATATATATAGAGAGAGAGAGAGAGAGAGAGAGAGAGAGATTGCGTAAAGCCTAATAACGTTTTCATTTAGAGCACGTGTGTATATATATATATATATATATATATATATATATATATATATATATACACACACACTCATACACCAGGCACCGATACTTCACTATCCAAGGTAGTATATACGCTTGTGTTTTTTAACCAAGAGCACATAATTTATTTTTTCCTCAAATCCATCTCAATCTTTGTGCACGCGTTTCCTTCATCTCATCTCCCCTGTGCAGTTTTATTTTTTCCCCTTCCTTGAAACTTCTTCCACCCCCACCCGTTTCGCTCCTCACCCCTCCCATAAATGCACCTGTGCATTTTCCCACACGGGGTGAAGCTAAGGGAAGTGAGGATAGGAAGAAGTGGGGTCGATGGGAGGGGTAAGAGAAGAAGATTTAGCTGCTGAGAATTTCTTCAAAGCCTCCTTAAGCTTGAGGATTCTTTACAGGCACAGTTCCCCCAACCTTACCTTCAGCTGCTCCTCCTTGCCCTTCAAACTCTCCACCTCCTCTCTTATTTCCCTTCTCCATCTTACGTTCCTCGCTAAATTTTTAGGCAATTAATTTTTACCTTCACCGCTTCCAATTTCTCGTTCCCAAGCCCGCGCCTATGTTTACTCTCACCCCCTCGATCTTTCCTCTCCCCTTCGTCTCTCCTTCTCTAAACAAACTACGCTGGATAATTGAGTATCCATGAAGACCCTCCATGCTGCCTACGAGTTTCTTCGAAGAAAAGAAAACCGAGGATAAAAAAATAAATAGAACTCGGATTGAGAAAAAAATGGGACGATTTCAAAATTAATTGGTCATTAAGATGAAGCTCCGCGCCTCCCACAATTTTTGTTTCTGGTTGGAAACTTTTCTCCTTTTCCTGTTCTATATTTCTTTGCTCTGTGCATACATTTGAATATGGAAAAGTATAAGAGATAATCTTTTGGGCGATTTTGATAGTGAATAATTGCTTCTTTATAATGAAAGTAGTTTTTTTACTGTTTTCGTAGATTTCCTAGAAAAAATCAATCTGGGTTTCTTATTAAATGCATGAAAAAATTCAAATAATTTCCGCGTTACTGCTTATATCAGTAAACTTCAGGAAATCAGACAATTTGTCAAACGGCAAAAGATGAAATTAATTATATGTAAAATACAATTTAAATGCAATGTTACATATGTATGTACAAGCATATCTTGACTATCAAACTTTTATTTCAATAAAGCAGGGCCTTTTGAAGGATTACCTCTAATTATTAAAATGAAGCTGCATTTACCAACACATTCACTGGAAGTATTCTATAATTTCCAAACCCACATTTCGTTCAAATAGTTGATTTTTGTGCTTACTGAAATATTCATAGAAAAATGAAATGTATTCACTAATCTAACCAATAACGATAAAAAACAATTTTATCAATTCTCATTCGACTTTTACATTTCTGAAATATATAGTTTCCTTAATAAATATTTGATGAAACGTGGCCGTGACTAAAAATTCTCAGTTCCACAGTTGGAAGAGCGATAATGAGAACCGTGAGTAAGGCATGACCGTCCTTTGTGACTTTCTGAACTAAAATTAATGACACTCTAATATTATTTCCAGGCTATCTTTTACCTAGGGCCTCTTTCCTAAATGCCGGTTTAAGGAATGTTTTCTCCAATTTTTCCCTATTTATTAAATTAAATGGCATGGATACCGATTCCAAGCAATAAAAATTGTCATGAAATGCAATCTTCCGGTCATAAAGTAACATAGCGTTAAGCGCGTTCCTTATCCTTTAAATTACTGTTTATTAGAGTGCACGAATAACTTTCGTCCGTAATCATCTCAAAGGTGAAATCGCTAAGGAACAAGTCATGACAAATGTTCGAACCTCAGGATAAATATTAGTTCATATGCACCTCTGAAACGTGGATATGCACCATTTTATCCTAGTCGTTGTAATTTTATGCGAATCATTTAATAGATATTCAACAATAGTATTCCTCAAAACACATAACATCCAGAAAATTTTATATGTTCATCCATAATGAGGATATAAATTTGGGTATGTAACCACAAATAATCTTTTTTATTTAGTTATACTAGCCTTTTTAACGATATTAATTCAGCAAATAATTCATTCTAGTGCCTTAAAAAGTTAAAAAGCCTTTTCCGTACGATTTTAAGGATTATTCTTTCGCGAAATAAGTAAAAAAAATTAGCGCACAATCATACTAGCAAAACTGCCTATATAAAAGGTAACCCATTCTTCTCATTATTGAAATCCTTGTTTGATTTTCATCTTCGCACTGTACTTTTATAAGACAGAGTGAATGAAAACAACGGCCGGTTTCAATTCCTCCTCAAGAAATACAGCATGATGATTCTTTATTACATTTCCGGTGTTGAACTAATTCCTCAGAATGAGAAAAACCTAAATATAATTCCCTCGAAAAGGGTTATCTGGCAAAATCGCAATTCTCCAAATTGCGTCTGCTACGCCCTTCGATTCCTCCCATTTGCACCATAATCTTATTTCCCACGAAGCTCCTACCCCATTCCGTCATCTCCTCACTGCTTCTAGTGCTCCCGTCCCCATAGCTCGTGCCCCCATGGTTTTGGGCCCTCCTTCCCTCAGAGAGTGCGTCTGGCGGTGGTTATGAAGGCATAATGGCCATTCTCCCTCCCTCTCTCCGGCCTCACGGCACCCACCACCATCCTCTCGGTAGTTCTCTGTCTCCCTCCACGTATGAAACCGCCTTTCACGCCTACCCGGGCTTTCCAGGAGTCGTTCCCTGATTATGCAGATGACTACTCCCGTTCCTACGAAATGCGCCCATTGTTGGTCCAATTGCACGTGTAGATGAGCACGATGGGAAATCGCACCAGATGATTAGCTTGGGTCACAGATTAGGACACGGCGTATGAATGCATGTAAGGTGGAAAGCGCCGGGGGAAGGGTAGGGAGAGGAAGGGGAGGGGGAACGGCGGTAGGCTTGACGCCGATGGCGAGCTATGGATTCGCAGTACAGTCTGTGTATGAATGGATCACTCGCGTGAGTTCGGCTGCGACACAGTACAATGAGACCGAGTAGTGCGGGCTGGAGCGCATTTCTTATTGTGGGCACGCAGAGGTGATTCGCGACGACACGTGGAATAAGTTTCAATATACTTCAAGGAAAGTGATGGTATAATTTAAGAGCGTTTTAAATCTTGATTGGAAAGATGGGCATAGTGGAAAAACTGGGGAACGAATTAACAGAGTTTTTGAAAGGAAAATATATTACACTAAAAATACAATATTGAACTAAAAAGAAAAGGTTATTTTGCGAAAAAATACATGAAAGCATTTGAAAAGCCGTACTGTAAATACAAGATTATGATCTTTTCGGGGCATTACGATTTTGCCGCAAGTGTACTCGGGAAGGAAAATAAATCTAATTAAAAATACCAAGAATGGGTACTAAATCTTATAAAGTTCTTATAAAATAGTTACGTAAACTATTATAAAGTCTTATAAGACTGGTGTTCTAAAACAAAGAAAAGAGATACAGATAACGAGATAATATAAAGATACCTTGTGAAAGAGAATATGGTAACGAACAAAGGCGTATTTTTATAATTGAGAACAAATACTCAGAAACACATTAGCGTTGGACAAAGTGAGTTGAATATCCCAAGTGACCATTTTTTTAATATATGAGGAGGTTATAGAATAGTGTCCTCATTTATTTGTTCCTTTTATTCCCCTTGACGTTTTGTCGAAAACGCTGGTGCACACACTGGTCTCGATCCAAGCAATAAACTCATTCTTTCATGTTTAAACTAAGATCCATGACATCAAATATTTTTTTTTCGGTTATTTTCCTGACCTATTTTTGCATTTAAGGTCTCTCTATCAAAGTTTCTACTCAAAGTGTGGCTATCCAACAGTCTAGTCTCAAACTGGGGCATTCTCATTGTCAGTTAATGTCATTTCCGTTTCTGAATTCATGCAAGGAATTCTCTCGAGAAAATATGTTAATTACAATAACTATGTAATTATTTTACTTGATACTTTTCACTTATCAAATATTATCTATGTTTTTTGATAATTGAGCTCGCTAATAATAATTATTATATTTAAATAAATTACATTTTTCTAATTTATCCTGTATTTTAATGAAACCAGGACAAACCTATTTGAATTCATAATACTTCAATCCCTGGTTTTACATTAATAGTCAAACGTGTTATTTCCCAAAAGTGAACACTCTATGAACGAAATTTCACTCGGATTTTTATTTCAGTCAAAAACAAAAAAAGCCTGTCAGCGAGAAAACGGCATCTATATGTATATCAATTTAATAAATCAATGCCAAACAACATGAAGCTGTTTCATTAGGCCTCTAATACAAGAAAATTTGTTTCAAATTCTTTGACCGAAGCAAAATAAGAAAAAAGGTGTAGCTGGCTAATTATCTTGTAGCGTTCATTGCTGCAGACTGAATTCACTTCCGATACAAAACTTACTACATTCACTAATGTGTTACTACGAAATGAAACACGCTGCAATTGTATCTAACAATCGAGTTTTTAACAAGTTTCCACTTTTTAAATAATTTATAATATGTTGGAATCATATTCACTTTGTTTTTCACCGGATTGCGAAAAAAGTTGCCAGCTGTACATTCTTCAACAAATTTTATAAGTATGGCGTAAATCCCGGAAATATGCTCGCGGAAGCCAATAATTCCAAAGAAACATGGTTGGTAAGGGAACGGTATATTGCAGGAACCGAAGCATTCTATTACGCTTAATAATTCCCTTAGGTTAACGAATAAGCTATTAAAACAGTAGGGAGAAGGTCAATTTAAAATGTAAAATACATTTATTAACACAAAATTTTAAATGAAGTTACTATCATGGAAAAAATATCACATTCCTAAAGATACGATGCATAAGGATTAATTAATATCACACATTTTACGAAATATTACTAGATAAAGAGTTGTTAAGAGCATCCGCCCGGAAAGTGGAAGGTCCGGTGTTCAAATCCCGGATGAGGAAATATTTTTATATTTGTGATCTGCTCAAATTCGCCTTCCCCACCTTTCCTGTGTTTGCTTTTATGTGTTTTCCTATCCCCTTACCAAATATCTATTTCTGTGTATGAAATAATACATATGTATGTGTGTGTGCTTGTAATTGGTAAGCAGTAGAGATATACATGTAGAAAGAAAATCAGAGGCTTGAAACGTATCCTCAGAGACACGTCAGATATTTTCCTGAGAAGTGGCAATTAGCGTTAATTGAGCCGATAGATTTTTGTTATGCTAATTCAGACTATAAAATTTGAAACAACCAACAAGTGGGAGTTAAATTGTTTAACCATTATGTGTCTTCTCAGACAGGCCTTGAAGTTTCAATGAGGCCTCATAATTTTACTTCCCAGAAATAAAGCTCCGAAAAGAACCTCGCATGATTTTGATCGAAGTATACGCACTATGTACCTAAAGACAATGATTTCACGCGAATCAAAGCCTGTATATAATCTACGAAAGATACCCTATTTATTTAAATATAATTGGAAGTCTACGAATATGGAGAAGCATATCGGTTGCAATCCAAAGGAAGAGGCAAATGGCAAAATAGTAAGTCAAACGATTAAACGAAAATAATTATGTCTCTAAAGGAAACCCATTTAGCACTAAAAAGTCACAAAGGACGAAGAAGGAGCATCCCTCGTATTTTGAGGCATCTGCGATTGTGGAACGGTTTATGAACTCCCTGTGGGAGCCAAGAGAGAGAAAGACATGATTTACATTCTCATATCCTTCTTCCACGTCACCGGAAAGCGACGGACACGTGTACCAAGGGGTTCCTTTCTGCCTCCGGTGGCCGATTAGTGTCGAATGATGAAGTGAGCATGTGATATCGGGACGGTCATCCTTCACTCCCCCAGTCTCCCCATCTACCATCTTTCTTCCTCTCTTCCCGCCCAATTTGAGCACCCACGGTCACATTCCAGCCACGGGAATGACCGAGTGACCCCATGAACTGCCTCCAATCCACGTGCAACCCATAAATACATTGCTTCTCTCTGATGTCCCTCCTGGGAGTTCGACGTCCTCTATGGACTCCAACTGAAGACCACCAAGTTTTTACCATATGGGACACGTCCGGCAATCATACGAAAGGGTTGAGCAAGCGGGGATAAACGTAATTGACCCAACACATAAATGTTGTTTGTGAAGTTCGGTATATCGTTAGATTAAATACAATGAGTAATGTAGACACTTTTTCTATACACATTAATATTTCTATTGCCCTACCCAAATAAACTATTCATCCATGCTCCACTCTTAGGCATACTCTCAAATTTCGTTAATCGTAAATTCGCAGAGGTCATTTTTCTAATGTTAATGAAGATAAACTTTATTATTTTTTTAAATTTTATTTTAAGGAGCCGATGAATATCATTAATAGATTTTCTCTTCCCTCCATGATAATTCTTTCAATGTTTTCATCTTCTCTGGGATTTAATGACTACATTTACTGAACTAAAGTTGAAATTGATCTAATTATAGTAAAAACCACAATTGCTCTTTTGCAAATTAAATGCACACCTGCATTCCTTTATGGAACTGCTAAATTTCTATGTGTGTCTTCCATTTATAATCTTAGATTGATAAAATTAGATTTGAAGAACCTTTCAAACACTCTTATTTGCAAACAATTGTGCAATTAAAGATTAGAAGCAACTATCGTGCAGAATATTGAGTTTATTTCTAATAGCTTACTCCAGTCAGTTATTCTGTGTTTATCGAGCCTACAGAAACACAGAATTTTCCTTGCAATTAATCGAAATATTTTACGCTGAATTTTTGCTAAATGGACATAATTTGTTCATTAATACGTTGAAATATTGTATAAGACAATATTTGTCAAAATATCAGCTTATTTTCAATAATCACACGAAGAAACTTAATTTACTCGAATCCATTTATATCAAATAAAAGATCACTCTGCACTCTAGACTATCAAGGAAAAAGGAGAAAACACCAAAATAAAAAAGACCCATGTCATTTTGTAATTGAGGAAAGCTAGTGTTGGACGAAATTTATTTCACCATAATTTTCTGCGTAAGCGATACATTCTTGGAAATAACCACTTGCAAATTTATGGTGTAGAGACGGGAGGTGTATCGTTAATGTAAAGCATTATTTTAAACAGTTTTTAAAGTGAAATTTTTAGAAGAGAATATCAATATTTAAATAGCGAAATTGCATTGTATATTATATAATAACACGAATTTATTCCTCCAAAACAGATATTGCCAACATCAATTCCATTGATTTTATTACTTTCATTACGGCAGCTCAAATATAGGTTTTTTAATGGAGCAATAATAAACGATCTATTTATTCTCTAACGATATCTAACATCATTTGTTCCACAACGGTAGAAATGAAAATGCACATTTTCAAGAATAATATCGGAAGAAGTTTCTGTAGTGCATTGTAAGAAACTACTGAACAATTAAATAAGTGCTCGGTCTTTCCAGCAATGACTTTTTTTGGATCATCACCCACGCAGATCTACGCATTTACGTATCAATACTTTGGAATAAGATAATATTAAAAGAAGATAATGAATTTATCAATTTCATCTTCGGATTATACTGTTTCTCTTAAAAATAAAAATAAATGGCGATAGAAATTATGTGAAATTAATGAAAATCCACCATTTAAATAAAACTAATACTTTTATTTTACTATCAAGCTAATTTAAACTTGTGCGTTTTTTAAGTTGGTACTTCACCCAATGGAAATTGAAAAAACACTCGAAGCTGTCTCAGATTCTCTTCCATTTACCCTATTTTCATCGTAATTCAGCACAGGTAAGATAAATTACTCAGTCAATATATTCATGCCCCGATTTGATCTCGACTGATAGCACTGTAGTTCCAATATCCCTGTAGTTCCAGATTCAAAACACTCTCTTCTATTTCATTCCCTCCTTTCCACAAAGCAGAAGCACATGGGAGGGTAGATATTTTACATCAAATGGTTGAACTCAGAATAAATCTCTCGGTGACCAACTAATTGTTTCTCAGAACCATACTTTTTTATTAACTAGTTCCGTTTTTCTGATAAATACAGAAGAAATAGTTAATCCTAATAATAATAATCCTGCTTATTAAAATAAAAAACTCCTGGAATCATTTCAAAATACAAATGACCTACGTTTTCTTTTGTTCTATCTGCAATATTGAAGAATAATCTCTCTAAATAATATCGCGGATGTTTTTGAGCTAGGATATAATTTTTGGCACATAAGATACCCTATACGTAGGGGAAAGAAAGCAATATTTTTGTCTTCTGATTTATCTCAAAAATATTTCAGAAAAGCTATAAGCAAATTCAAGATGCGCAATAAATTTAAAGGGTATTATAAAAATAGGCACAGGAAAAATATATGGATAGGATGGATAAATCTGGCATAAGTGTCGCAGAGGATTCCATAGCGACCTCGGATTCTCTGCCTTTGACTATTAAGCATTAATTCAACACGGCTTAGATATATAATTCAATAGGTTCATTCCACGATTTGATCTCAGCTGATTGCACAATGACTCCCAGATCCAAAATGCTCTTCTCCATTTTAATCCCTTCTTTCTAAAATAACGGCGAGGTGTTTTCGTAAACTAATTCAAAGTACATTAAAAGAGATACATGCATGACTGCTTACGTCGTACCGTAAAGGAATCCCACTCTGTTTCACGTCCTACATGTTTAACGGTTACGGAAGAGAATATTCGATTTTAGATTAAACGGGTAGAGCTTCAGAAACGCAATATTATGAAGCCCATGTGCTTTTCCCGAGATATATGAAACAAGTTATTGAAACTTAATGCCATAACAGCCATCAATGGCTTATTTATGACCACACGTTGGACCAGCTGTTATACTCGAGAAGCAGCAAGCTGCGATATTACAACAGAGGCGTTTGCTACTCCGGGAGCAACGGGGAAAATAAAACGTCATTTCCGACGGTTCATCATTTATCGATATTTATTCCTTCAAGGTAGGGGTGTTACGGAGGGATATCTTTTTCGTTTCAAAGCTAAAGCTAAAGTATATCCATTTTATATGGCAAAAATAAACTTTTAAAAAGGGAGAATGAAACTTTTAAATGGTGATTTTGATTTAAATTTCCCTCATTTAGTGGTAAAATGACAAAACAAATGTTATACCCTACTTGTGAATCGCGGATGCTAAATGAATGCTTTATAAATGAAAACCAACTACTACAGTGTATAGGAAGTGCCCAAATAGAACCCTGATGATAACATCGACCACGGTGCAATTGAAAATACTTCATTTTCCTTTTAGATTGTTGCACATAATCGAAACTGGTACAATAGGTATTTACATCATCCTGATGCTAGGTTCATTTGGTCCGTTTTGATTTCTCAGACCTTATGTTTTACGAGACTCATTTAGTATCAACACTATAATAAATAGGCTTACAATAAAAAAACTGTGTCACCGGTTATGCAATGGGTATTTAAAAATCATATTATTAGAATATTTATAATGGAATACAAAAATTCTCATGCATATGTAAAATTATTTTTTTTAAACATGGGGTACTGAGTACAAGCCATGACTGACCGGGTTATATCGTCCATCTCGTTGCAGTCTATACTCACATTAACTACCATTATACCCTACATATGTATAAACGATGAAAATCAAAATTAATGTGGAAAGCATTAAATGCCAGACCGTCGCTCCATTTTTAGAAGGACACTAATAATAATGAAATTACGAATATATTTAATAAAGATAATATTAAAATTAATGGTTATAAAATTATGAGATAATTCGAAAGTAAGTTCAAAAATTTTCCCAATTCGAAGAGTTAACATGAATCAAAAATCATGTGCAGCTATGCAGACGTGTCTTCATTGAGAAAGCATAAGTAACTATTATGCCAGAGCGCCTTGTGGGTTATATAAGTATTTTAACTGCTACTGAGTTTACGTCGTTACAGCAAAGAACCATATTAGCCTTGCGAAACTTTATGAAAGGGGATCTCTAATTGCGAACAATAATAGACGCCTGAAGATAAAAATGAAATTTTGTGACGATATTAATTTTTTCTAAAATTGAAATTTTGACAGTTATTGAAATCGCGAACTGATCGATGAACACTTCACCTTATTTCTCATTCGTCTGTTTTTTGTCCATGAAAGAGGAGATTGAGTGCTTTAGCTCCCTTTCCGCAAAACTGACACGTACTGGAGCCCAGACCTCCCAGAAACTCCTGCTCACGACGCCCTCGATGTTTCTCCTTCCCTTTTGAACCGCTTTTTTACAGGTAGTCACCATTTATTCTATCGTCCTGTGCTGCATTGCTAACCTCGCTCATTTCCTAATCTCTTCCTTTTTCTCTCTCCTTCTGTTTCTCACGTTAATTCAGACACCTAAACAACCGATCTTTTTACTGCAAGCTGGTTGTCCCCGTCACATGTGAAGAAACAAAGTGATTGGATGCGAATCATGGAGAGATTTTATTTTCTTATTCTTTTAAGAAAATATGTATTTATTTCTTAAATTTTTATCCTATGTATTAATTTGAGATTGGGAACATGGTAGTCATTTTGTTCGCTCTTTCAAAACAAATTATAATATCAGAGGGAAAGTGAATGTTGGCTAAGAAATACTTGACAAAGCGCACGTCAACATCATCTGGATTATTCAATTCTCTCAGAGAAAAAAATCTGTCTTAATGGCGATGCTTCTCCATCGCTACTCCCTTGCCCTCTTCCTAATCCTATGTATCATTCCCCCGGTTTTGGTGCTATGTTCGGATGCGAGATAAATTAATCTCTGACTGCTGCTGCCGAATGTTGACAATGAGTGAAAGCTATATTACTGTAAATATTTCTCCCCACGGCCAAAAAGAGGACTTTAAAGAAGCTTTATAATTGATTAAACAAGTGTCCAGTTACTGACTTTTAATAACCAAACCACTTTACTTTTCCACATAACCTTTTTAATTTTTACAACCCAGGTTTCGTTATAGACCTGATGATGTTATGCTATAACGAAACCCGGGTTGTAAAAATTAAAAAGTTTATGTGGAAAAGTAAAGTGATTTGATTATTAAACGTCAGTATGAAGATTTTCCACCAAGTTACGCCAGAAACTGTTTTATTTATCAAGTGTTCAGTTAATTAGGCCATTCAGAATACAGAGACAAGATAGAGACTCTCTTGTTTGAATAGCTTGATTTACTAAAGCACTCAATATAATAAAACATTTAGAATTTCGTATGCATGGTTCTTTGGGTTGTTAAACATCTTATATATTTTTAATAAATTAAAAATAAAATTAATATTTATTTAAATATAAATGAGCCGGAGGCTAATTTTTTCTGAATATCGAGTAAACTAGAAGGCTTGGAATAGAAGTTGGTTGCATTAATATCATGATATGTTTTAAATTACTCTGACATAATATTCAATACTGAAATCCGTCAGGAACAAAGTTAACGAAAGCCAATGTCATATAAAAAATTATTATCCTATAATAATTGCTTTACTTGTGATGAGACCATTTTTAGTTAATTAGAAAATTTTATGTTTTATTAAAAGAAATTTTAAGACGGATAATGCCATGCATCAAGAATAAAATAAACGGTTATCATTTTATCTGATTAAGCACATTCCCCTGATTACGTTGTTGAAAAGTATAAATTAAAATATTTTATTACCATTTTATAGAAAATCATGCATAATTTTGGTACATGTTTTTTGACACACACTCAAAAATTTAGGTTAGGTAAACTCTAATTCCATAAACGATTGAGTAGCAGATCGACAAAAATACACCCTCAGATGATTTCAGTACACTCCTGGCTAGCAGCTGATGGGCGAGCCTGGCAAAGCACAAAAGCAACCTAATCCAAACGAAGATTGGCATTTAAAAGCAACCAGCGCCCATTATAAATTTTATAATCGAGGACCTCGCTTTTCCTCCCTACTTAATCTCGCAATTTTCTCGTCCAATTCAATTACGGCAAGAGAAAGGCACAGGACCAGGGGGGAAACGTAGAAAATTCGACTTTCAGACTCAGGGGCGTAAAACTAACTGGCGCTACCATACTGAGGGCACGTGGGCACGACATGTAAACACAAAATCCGCGACGGCCTTTTTATCCGCCTCAAACTACCCGAAAGTCGACGACTCGAGAGAATTGAAAGGGCAGAGAAAGACGAAGTTGGTTGGCAAGAAGGGCACGTGGGATCGAGGAAGGGATGGGGGTCGGTCGGGGGGAGTTCTAGTGTGGGCGTCGTCGGTGAAGGGAATATGAAGGAGGCATGGGAGATGGGACGAGGCAGAGTTGGGGAGTGGGTGAGGAAGGAAAGCGAGGAAAGGCGGGGAGTGGAAGTCGACTTCCGTCATCAAACTCCTCACCCCACTCATCTTAATTGGAATCCGTCGGCGCCGTTTTGTTTTCGCCACCGTCCCTCATCGTCAGAAACCCCTCCTCTTTCACTCTCCTTTTCCCTCACGTCACCGCCCAACTCTACCCATCACCGTTCTCCACCATTTATCCTTTATTCTATTTCACCGTCCATACTTCCCATTCTCCCAAAATATCTCCTCCGTCACTCGATAACGACATATCTTTAGCTTGTCTTGATTTGTCTTTCGTATTTCAAGGTTTTGCAACACTTTACATGAGATTTTCCGTTGCTGACCAGGGTGATCTTTGGTGTGGGAAGCAACGGATGGCGAGACGGGCGCTCAATAAACAACTCAAGGAAAATAATTGTGGATGGCTGCCCTCGAATTTACCAAGTAACATGGCTGGAACCCGAGTCCAGCCCCTCAGAATCCAAGACTTTCATCCAGTGAAAAACAACTAGTACACCCTCATATTCATACGTTAACTGGTTGACCTTCCAGCATTATATTGTATGCTCAATTGATGTCTCAATTACTCTATTGCTTTTATTCAAACCTATCGTTTATCTCAAATATTTTAACCCACATTTAGTTGATTTTTTTCTTTTAACCACATTTCAGCGAAGCAAAAAATGCCACTAAAAACACTACCGTTACTTTGGAGGGGTAATTTTGCAATAATATTGTTCACTAAATTTCCAGTGAATGTCTGCGATATTATTCTGTCTATGATTAATACTGATCTATTTAGTGAAAGAACATGTTCTCCAAAAGTATTTGTTTTTACTGATTTCTGCTCCAATGCATTTGTAAATAAATACCTCTAAAAGAAGGAAAATTCTGCTGGCGAGTCTTGTATTTTAACTAAGTTACGATAAAAATCTAGCGCCAGGGTGTATTCCACTAATTTACGAGCAAAGCTCGTAAATTAGTGGAATAGTGCTCGTACATGGAGCAAAATCTTGGTTAAGGGATTAGAAAAGGAGCAATTTAAAGAGCGATGGGGTTCCCATGAGACAAAAATCATTTTTTGGTACACTTTCCTAAGGGAATGAAATAGAATAGAAGGACTTATATCTAGTTTTTCTATAAATAAAAGGTTCACTTTAGAAATTATCTATTTTTGTGTAGTGCTTATACATTAATGTGTAGTCATACATATAAAAATCAGTACTCCCTACTTCACCCATTCATACTTATCGAAGCAGATTGTGTTCAATTTGTATGGTACATTTACGATACTTTCTGTTATTGATTATGATTTACTGTCATACTAAGCGTTTGTTGTAAGATTTCATTAGTATCACGTATCACGACTGTGAATGTTAATGAATTCATTACGCTTCATAAAATGAACATTTTCATTATATCCCGTCGCATTAAATTGTGAATTATAGAGAGCTATGACGGTTATTTTCACTTAAAAAAAGATTTTAATTTCAATTAATTAAAAAAACCAGGATTATCATTATCATTTGCTAATTATGGTACCTTCCCATCTACTTGCTTGATTCAAAATGAGAAGAATTGTAATAGGTTCCTCCCTTAAGTTAAAATTTTGCTCTTGATTTTTAAATTTTTGGCTTATCATTCAGCGCTGAATTTTCTTCCACACACACTTATTTACGTACTCTCTTTTGTACTCTTTTCAGTCCCTGCTTCATTCTCGGTTTATTTTAGAATTTCTCAACTTTTCACACATCCTTATATCTCTAGGTCACCTTTCAATAATTGCTATTCTTTGCATATTAAATCACGAGGCCAGGAATAGTTTGAGAAGTGTATGTTAGCGTTTTATGAGGAAAAGGAAGTTGGAGAAGAGGCATCCAAGATTCGTTAGGGAAAAAATGAGATAAAAGGGAAGACTGAGGTAGAGATTGAAGAGAAGGTGGATAGTGGGATAACGGCGAAGAGGAGACTGGAGAGGATGGATGAGAGAAATGGATTTTAAAGCCGACACCTCCGCAGTGTGACGGGAATCCGTGTTTTTATGCTTCACGAAAAGATCAATCTTCTGTCTCCACGAAACTTGAGTCTAATCGAAACCCGACTCCCCAGAAATCGGTTCGGGGTTGATTGAAGTGCGGAAACTTGGAAATGATGGCATAGGGGAAGTTGCTTCACGTAGGGGTTCAGTGGTACGGGAAAGGAAGGTGATGGGAAGGAAGACGGAAAAAAGGGGGCGGGAAGACTCTGGATAGGGATGAAGAGGAAGGGCTTGGGCAAAGAGAGGTGAGTTAGAACCGGAACTGTGCAGAAAAAGAAGGGAAAGGGATAAACAAGAGATTATGCTACCAGCGTGAAGACAAGGAAGGGGATATTAAAGAGCTTGCTGCCGAGAGAAAAGAGGAGCATTAGCTCGGCGGTGGAAAAAAATAAGGGAGGTTACCGGAGACGAGAATTGGACTCACGTGACGAAGGATAACTACCCGTATAAAGAATCTTTTACTCCTGGCTGCTCATTACGGGCTGATACTTTTTGATAAAGATCCTCTATAAATTGGCCATCATAAAAAGCATAATTTATTGTTAGGTCGAACTGGTTCTACGAAGAATAACGCACCTCGAGTTAATTAAATTGACGAGTTTTCGTTGGATACGTCTCTTTCGATTTGAAAACACGAAGAAAACGAGAGGTATCAGGGAAATTAGAGAAAGTTTCTGCAAGGCAATTAAGAAGAAACTTTGGATGTGTAAAGGAAGAGGTAAGTCATGTTATAAAATCTATGGAACTGCTATAAAAAAGGGTTTTTCGATATGGGTGACTACATTAAGTAGATTTAAGTGGAGTTATCAGATATTAGGAGAGAATTGGCAAGGATATTACCAGAGCAAGAATAGAAACCTAGCGGGTATAAAGAAGAGGAGAAATACTCATATTACCCAGTTTGGCGACGATGTAAATTTATACGAATCCAGGCCGATAATTGGTAAAACTTCACTTAACAAGATTTTAATTTTTCGTACATCATCATCATGCCAGTTGAAAGAGTATATCACTAAAGAATTGAATAAATGATTTCAAAATACAATTATTGACATATTAAAAACCTGCATGAGTTAAATTATAACGGAATAATGATAAAAACAAAGAAAAAGTTATCTAAAATGATGTTTAGGAAAAATGACAATTGGAAAAGAGAAACCTGCTTTGTATTCATCGAAAGCTAGCGAATATTAGACGGAAATAACTCAAAATAATAGATTTATTGTAGAATGTCAGCTTTAAGCTACAAAATATATGCATGAAAAGTTATCCCAGCATTTAATAGGCAAAAATAAAAATTATAGGGTATTTTCCAGTGGGTGACCAATCCTCTAAATAGGTTAACTTGAACCACAAACTCGAGAATAATTTATATTTTTTATAAGTTCGTTGTGATTTTTCGATTAATTATTTTCAGATGGGAAATGGGTATAGTAAATAATGAATAATCAATGTGAAATAATATATGCCGAATAAATCGGGTAGAAAAGAGACTCCGAAGCCGATTAATATTTTGGATCTGGTCGCATTGAAAATCAGTAAAGACCCTGTCTGAAGATATTCCGCAAAACACAGGAGAGATTACTATACTGTCAGTCAATAGTCAGATACTGGAAATCATCTAAGTTACATCACTTAGTGCAGAGGAATTTGGTAACTATGCATTTAAATTCTCATAGTTTCAGTGAGAATAATTGGCGGTTACAATCGACAGCAATTATACATAATGGGGAAAAGAATCGCGGTATCAGTGACATCACTTAGGTACCTCTCAGTTGTGGCAAAGGAAGAGATGTGAGATATATGATTATGAATGATAACGGAAACGTCGTAAAGAATCATGATTGAAAGAATACCAGGTGACAAAATGTCTTTTGGATAACATTATAAATTTTCGGGAAATTAACAAATGAAAACATTTTTTACGAAATCAATTCAGGAAAATATCGCATAAATATACACAGATTCTGAATTAATATTATAAAAAACATCTTTTATTTAAATGACGCGAAATAAATCTTTTGGTATCGAAACTATCCCATTTACTAATAAGCTATTAATGGATATTTAACATTTGATATTGCTCAATAATTTTTCAAAATTTTCAGAACTAATAAAGTAAAGACTACACTGAAAGCCGTGGAACAAATATCTACGTGCAACTTAAAAAAAAACTGAATGTTAAATAAACACAATTTTGAAAATCAGTTTTGCATACAGATTTGATTTCCAGACTCAGTTTACAACGTAAACGTATCCAAGTTATTCAATCTGAATATATTTCGTATACGATACATACCTTAAAGATCTATTTTTCATTTCCATAAAAATCAATAGTATATAATAATGCAATAATAGTTTTCAAAATAATGAACTTTTTAATAAAGTCTTAAATATATTTCAAATAAAGGCTTTCTTAAATAAACAGTAGTGGAAACTGGTGAAGACTTAAACATGAGTTTCCAAGTGCACATGTTTTTACGGAAAAAATGTATTATTTGCTTCGAGCAAATAAACAGCACCATCCATTACTCGTCATTTATTGATGCAGTTTTCAATTTGAAAAGAAATCACTTCTGCCTTCCTTCCATCATATACCTGGTTTCTCATTCCTATCGATGCTTGGCTACTTCCATCTCTATTAAGTTTGCTTGTAAATTCTACGTTTACATGCTATATCCAAGGAAACACAAGAACCAAGTTTAACTGTATTTGTCAGTTACTAACATCTTCCTTTTATTACGGTTATGGAGTGGAGGAAAGGAATTCCGAAAACATGGGAACTCATCAACTAATGACATGAGTTTCAAGACGATTTCCAAGAGAATTCGTAACTCTAGTCTCCAATTTAATGGAAAATATTTCGAAGTATTCATATTAAACTCCAGGGAAAGGGAATAACTTGACGGAGATGGGAGATTAGGAGGGCACACTTCAATCGAATGAGACCGGCGCGTAAATAAGAACGTGAGGTCAGAGTGCAGAGTCGACATAGGAGAGGATTCGAGGAAATCAAAACGAAAGGAGTGATACAAATGGAAATAAATACACAGTGGACATATTGTCGCGGTCAAATGAATAGGAGAGATGCGACATAATCTCGAGGAGAGAGCGAGTTCACGCACCGATAGCGAAGGAAAACGGGGCGAGAGAACGGGAGATCAGCGAGAGGATTGACCAGGATCGTTGGGATGAGGAATACGTAGATAGGTGTTCACGCGTTGATGGGAGGCGGGACGGACTAGATTGCGATGGAGGACTTTGGAGGGAAAAACCAGAGCAGCTGTGGAAGGAATGAGGACGAGAGAGGGTAGAAGAATGCGAGAATAGGGAGAAGGGGAAGACGGAGCAGAAAGAGTCCACGAGTGAGATGTGAAAGATTGATGAGTGTTGGGTGGCGTATCTTTGCCTCCCGAGGCTATTCGAGAAGAGTCGTCCCTCTCCCATCATTAATACCTCACTCCCCTCATCCCTTATATCCTTTCGGATCCCCTCACAAACCTCCTAACCCACCCCTCCCTCTGCCATAGGACTCTCCTTACCCTCCGGCATACCCTTTCCTTCAATTCCCTATAACACCCTCTCTGCCCCAAAACCCTTTCCCCTTTTTTCCTATCCCCTCCTCCACGTCGCCCCCATCCTTCTACATCACGGCCCACCTCAAGGCTTCTCTTTCGGAATAAAGGCGGGAGGAAGATTACTTGGGGAAAAATAATATAAAATGAAAAGGATGGGACAAGAACAGAAAGTAATACGCGGATGAAAGACCTTTCCCTCGATGACTGCTTGCTTCGAGGAGGGTGGTGACACGATTCTGCCTCTGCCTACGTTTTTAACCTACGCTTGTTTATCATCATATTTTTCTCTCAATTCTATCTCAATTTTCGTCCCGTTACCTGCCTTTTGATGTATTCAATGTTCTCCATCATTCTGGTTTCCTATTTTCCTTGTAAACAGTTTATTCCACCCCATTTCAAAACGGATAACATCCCATATTTTGGGCATGCATAAATAAGTCACTTTTTACAAAGGAACACGGAGACGATCATTCTTCATTTAACGGCCCCTGTGTTCAGTTATAATTCTAATCCGGCAGGAATAGAATCATTGGAATAATTACTGTTACGGACCAGTCCCAGTGTTAAATGTCTATTGTTTTTTGATGTAAGAATGCATAGGTGCATAGAATGCATAGCTTCACAATGATATCTATTTAACTCAGTAATTAAGAATCGTAATTTGGCCATGACTTTGGGTGAAAATTTTAATCATTACAAAAACCTCTTCTGAAAATTTGATTTGAAAATGATAATTTTAAACATTTTAATTCACAAGTACATTTTCTGTCGGCAAATTGAAATAAAAAATCAATCATTTAATCCATATCTTTGTGAAATAAAATTTTATTTTTAGTTCATCGATTGGCTATATGCTTTGTTAAGGCGAATGTTTTCCTTCTGATATGTTTTATTAGTATCAATAGTTTACCACCTAGGCAAAATATTCCCCTCGTGTAGAAGATATATAGGCAGAGAATAGAGCATACGCAAAGCATTGATATCTTTAGCATAAACTGCGCTTAATCTAGTCGACGACATAAGTAACCATAGAGCTGTCTTTATAAAACACTTAATATACAGGGTTTTTCAAAATGAATACTGTGGTTTTAAAATTTGTAGGGTCAATTACATTTATCTTACCATTATAAATTATACTTCATATAAAATAACTACTAAAACAATTTTGTTGGTACACATGAGCATGCATTGTTTCCTCTGTCGTCCGTTAGAAAGTTCTAGTAGCTAAGATGGCGACTAGTAAAAAGAAAGCGTTTTGTATTTTACAATTTACAAGGACTGAATCTATTATTTGACTCAGGATTAGGAAATAAATTCAGTCACTTCCACGAGGAGGGACAATTAAATACTCTATTATTTCTATACTTATTATATTTCACAAACGCATATTATGAATTATGCCAAAAGTTGAGCAGACGCGCTACTAACATTGTAAACAGCTGCAGCAAAATTCTGTAGTCTCGGAATGTTTTCGTTAGAGTGTAAAATTTTTATTGAGAAACTGCTTAGATGGTCTCAAGTTAATTCTTAAGAGATAACTTTTAAGGCTATCAGTTCGTTTTTGCAAACTCTCGATGATTATGCCCGGAAAAATATCTCTAAGCTATCTTACTATTATTTCCTCTGATCGTATACCCCGTCGAATTATGTCTCCTTATTACGATGACCTGCTACCATGTAGATGTGATTAGTGACGAAGATCGTTTGGGTAAACTTTTACATCTACGAATGACATTCTATGACCTATCTGCTCTATATTCTCTATCTTTCTCTTTATTCGATTATTCAATAGTACTCCTAAACCCCTCACCGACTCCCTCTCTCTCTCTTTCCGCTCAATATTTATCTCATCTACTTCTACGTATAACCCCGCAAGGGCGTAGGTTACACGAACACGTTTCGAGGGTTTAGCATAGATGGTAGGCAAGAGCGCCATCATATATTGGGATAATTGAAGTAGAATCCAGCGCTTTTTGTCACTTTAGATCAGGTTACGCCTCTCAGATTTAAAAAATAATAGAGCAAACAAACACTTGCGTCAAAACAATATACAACCCACGTAAAGTTAATAAAATTGGTGCCTCGAAATACATCAAAGAAATGCGACTGAATGTAATACTTGTGCCTCTGTTCACCACGTATCGTCTCGAAACAGTTTTTTGAGCATGCATAAAAGCGTAAAACAAAAAGTTATTGACCAAATAAAAATTATAAAATTAAATTTCCGTAGCATCAGAAACAAAATATTCCACAATGAACATATTTTTGTAAGTAAAAACGTAGACGTAGTAGTTGGAAGGGAGAGTTGGCTCACGGGAGATAGAGCGAACAATTTTCCGAGCGGTTTCACAATTCGCAGAAGAGACAGACCTAATAGGGAGGGAGTATTAGGTAGGATATAATAAGTAGGGAATAATAGGTAGGGAATATATTAGGTATGAGATAATAGAGTGGGAGTATTCATTACTGTAAAGTCATTTATCTGTACAGGAATTTATCTCCCTTATTTTATCCTTGTGGTCTGATCTACCTAAGTAGTCTGGGGCCATTATAATTCCTTTACTGTCATCGTTAAACTCGTTTGTTCTCAACCTTTCTAAAAGTCTGTCTCGCTTGTTCCCTTCGTATCTCAAGTGGCTCTCAGACTAAATTCCCTAAGAGACTTGACATACTAGTGTTATTATAACAATTTTTAACGAATCTGGCGTATTTTCTCTGGACTTCATCTAATTCTTCTTGCCAGATTTTCTCCCAATGATCCCAAATACTTGCGGCATATTCCAAATGAGGTCTAACTAGAGCAAAATAACACCCTTCTTTAACTTCCGCATTAAATTTCCACACCACCCGTTCAATAAAGCCATTTCTTTAAAGCGGATGCGCATATTGTCCTGATATGTGCTCCCCATGAAAGGCGTGGCGTTAGAGCTACCCCCATATACTATACTTTACTCGTTTGGCCGTAGTTAGTACTGAACCCTCTATTCTATAGTTTATGTCCTGTTCGCCACTTCATGCGTTTCAATATTTCAAAACTGCGGATTTATCTATATTAAGTATTAATCCCCATTCCTTGTGCCAATCCGAGATTGAGTCTAGGTCTCTAGAGAGTTGCTCGCGATCTATTTGTCTCCTTATTTCCCTGTATAAGACCGTGTCGTCAGAAAATAACCTGAGATTGCTACAAACGTGTGCACTTAAGTCATTAATGTATATTAAGAATAGAAGCGACCCTATTGCACTTCTTTGGGGGACACCCAAAGATACATCTCTATCCGTTGAGCACAACCCATCGATGACTACTGTTTGTCTTCGATTTGACAAGAAGTCTCAAATCCAATTTAATCTCATTGATACCGTCGCATTATATATATATATATATATATATATATATATATATATAACAGGGGAACACAGGACATGTGGGGAAGGCGGAAGCCGCCTTCCCCACATGTCCTATGTTCGCCTTTTATGTGTTTTCCTATCCCCTTTCCTTATACCTATTTCTGTTTGAATGAATATATATATATATATGTATATACATTTAACACATACATTTAATGCATATATATATATATATACATATTAACACAGTAATCAACCCGAAGGTCGGTTTAGTAGGTGATGGTAGAGCTCACCCATGTACCAAGCCCGACGGCGTGTGAATATTCACACATCAGGGTAGGGGGGCCAGTTCCTTTCCCTGTGCCGATTATGGTTTCCCAGGAAGATCTGGTACCTGAAAGATCAACTAGCTTGGGTGGAGCTGCAGGTGCCCAGAGTGCCTTGCCCGGGAATCGAACCCGGGACCCTCCGGTCAGTAGTCCAACGCTCTACCCACTAGACCATCGCGACCCGCTATATATATACTTTATATATTTGCCCTGTGTTCGTCTTTTGTGTGTTTTCCTATCCCCTTTCTTAATATCTATTTCTATGTATTTATATAAATGTACATATAACACAGGACAGGTGGAGAAGGTGGATTTGAGCAGATCACAAATGTAAAAATATTTCCTTAACCGGGAATTGAACTCCATGATGCGCTACCGATTACGCCATTACATAACCTAATTGACACAGATCTGCGATGTTTTTAAAGTGCCCAGGTGCTCCGACTCTTTGGCCAAGTGATGGCTAGGGAGCTGTTTCACCCATCAAAGGAGAAATAGACAATACACATAAGAAGAAAGGACAGTCGGTTCGAACACATATGGCATCATAGAGAATAGGAACAGTACTTTTCATGGCACGCATAGCCAGAAGAAGAGATGAGCCACATTGGCCAAATACTCTATTTCTATGTGTGAATGAATTCGCCGTATGGCGGAATTCCTTATTTGTATATATTTTTGTCTCTAATGAGAAAAGAACTATCTTTCCCCTCGTCCACTCCGCTTTACAATGTCCCACAACTGTTCAAAAGTTTCCTTCTAGGGGTTCATGAATCATATTCTCTATTTAATCGCTTACCCTATTTCTTCCACCCTGTGATTGTTTATTGGCTCATGTGTAGACCTGAGTGATCACCCATGGTAGTTGGTTCAGAATTCCCTTCTACTGATATTTTATCACTCGGCTTTTCAGTTCACTACGCTCCTTCCAATCTTTTTATACAATACAGTAGCCGCTCCACGCAATTCTTTACACAGTTATGCAATACAGTTGCCGCACACACTGCTCTCTTCACCATTCCACATAATCCCATATAATTATATACTTTGTAATTCCCACTACCTCTCTATCACACCTCGCAATGAATTATAGTACCTACATTTCATCTCTCCTGAGTCATATGTTTAAATTTCCCTGTTCTCAGCGTCGTCGTAACATTCATTCTATGCCCCTTTTCTAACAGGTACGGTCCTCTCCTGTGTATTTTGTGCTGCTATAAATTTTAAAAAAAAATAAATTGCGTAATGGCTAATAGAAAATAAATGTCCGCCTTTTTTCGTGAAACAATTAATTTACGTGGTTACTGGTTGTAGCCCTAAATAGTGTTTCTATCATGACATCATCACTAAAATGTCCGACTCACTGGAATCAGGCGTCTTTGAAGTCCCCTCAATACGGAACTATTCTAGTAGTCTAGTGATTTGGCTGTTGATCCTCATTTTTCTAAATTTTTGAATTCGAGTGGACTGATTCTTTTCCTGCTACCGATCATATGCAGAGACCTTTCATTCCGCCATCTACTGTGCCTTTTGTCATGACATATTAGCAAAATTATATCTGTGAAAATGACATTTATTTAACTGAAACCTGATAAATCACTTATCCATGGCTTATGGTTATTATTATAACCCAATAATGCATAAAATTGGAGGCATGGATATTTCATGTGATGTCCTTCATTCCTTTATGAGACAAATAATTGTTGATTAGCATGTAATGGCATCATTCACAATGGATGTTTAATGAAATGACATTTATCAACTAATTATTATTATGTTCGAATTTGTTCGTGGAAATTATTTCCTAAACCTCTTTCGCTGGGATTTATCATTCATACAATTGCCAAAACTTGTTCTCGTGGTCAGAAAAATCGGACATATGATAGTACTGTTGCGTAAAATTTACAAAACTATTGCTCATAATTTCTTAATCATTTAAGCAACTTTCCAGCCTTATGTATATATTTAGAGGTGCATTTCCAGCCTACTAATGACATCAAAAACATCACTGGAAAACCTATAGTAGATAGTCTTCCTAATGAATTCCGATTCACGCAGAGAAATTACCATAATAAACAACAATTCAAAAAAATGAAAGCAAATTTAGCATATCAATTAGTGATGATGTCAAATATTGCAGAAACAATATTTGATTTTGTGATAAAAATAGGTAGAAGTAGCTGTCAAAATTTCACTGAAGGTTGCTGCAATGAAAGCGGTAATATTTTTCCTTGAATAACCATCGATAACTTTCACTCGACCACTCTCTCCTGCCAGTATCAAAATAATTCACGGAATGACGTGCGCATTAGAAGCTTTTATCAAATTAAAACGATTAATATTTTTCTTTAATATCCTGTGCTTTTTGGACTGCCCCAGTGGTCATCATTTCATTGTGACACATGCGCTTAGTTACGCACACGGAGAGTGAGAATAATATGCTTTTAAGCAAGAAAGTTATTTGATTGATAAGTTTTTCTCTGTCATCCGCCCCATAAAATATTTCAGCACCATTAAATTTACATCTGCAGAGAAAATGACAGTAATTTAATTTTTCACTGGAAAATAACGTGCGAGAACGTAATCCAGCAGCGATTTCAGGCAAAACCGCCTCCAATCTACCCATCCCCCTATTTTTTCCATACTTTGCCCTAAAAAAGTTTACTACCTCCTATGGATTTTATGTGAAACGTATCAAATCCAGAATACCGTTGCTAGTTATAAAGCAAACCAGTCGCTTTTCTTGAGCCGTTTGGTTTTGAACATAAACTTATGCAGCAAAATTATTTAATTATATTAATTATTAAAGTAGGACCATAGGCTTTTGGAACGTGGGCATGAACCAGGATGGAAAAGCTTATGTCGACAGAAAGGAAAACAAACTAGGAAGTATCAGGCATGGTGAAGGAGGAGAGGGGATTTTTCGGAGAAATCCAAAGGACGTAGGTAAGATGGATGCATAGGAATTTGATTGGAAAAAGGATCTTGAAGACTGCCATAGATGGGAGAATATTAGGCAATTGAGGAAGGGAATACAGGTAGTTTTGCAGGACAGGAATGTTGGACGGAATGAAAGGAGGGAGGAAGTATGAATAATAGAAGAGGGGTGTACTGTAGAGTCGAATGTTGGGTTGTGTTTCGCTAGGAGTGGCAAGGAAAGTGTCGCTCTGCCGTTTGGTAACTTGTGTCCGCCCAAAACATACTTAAAATGGAAGAATGCCGATAGTAATAATTGAACATCTATTAGTTCACCAACACTCTTCTAGGTAGAAATAAGTTAGCTTCTAAGGCTTCATGATCTGAAAATTCAGAGTTTCCCTCACTTCCAAAAAGTTTATGATTCCAGATACAAGTATGAAGGCAACCGGTATTTGGACAAAAAACATTAAAGAATGTATATAACATGTAAGAAAAGCCAAATGTAGCATAAGGGAATGTATCCCCAACAAATTTTCGGGACCGGATGAGATACCGGCCGTATAAAGAACTGTCAGCTGAAATGGTCCCTTATCTTGATATAATATTTAAGAAATCATTAGCAGAAGAAAGCGTGCCAAACGGCTGGAAGGTAGCTTCGGTAACACCCATATTTAAAAACGGAGACAGGGAGGACCCCAGTAATTATAGGCCAATATCGCTCACTTCCATTTCCTGTAAGATTCTTGAATGAGGCACCTCGATAGCCAAGATTTATTGATTAATAACCAACACGGCTTCCGTAAGGGTAGATCCTGCGAAACTCAGCTCGTACTTTTTGTACATGATGTATTGAACTCCGGTGAAAGTAATATTCCAGTTGATGCGATATTCCTAGATTTTAAGAAAGCTTTTGATAAAGTCCCTCATTAAAAATTAATGGCAAAATTGAAAAATTATGGAATTCACGAAAGTATTATTAACTGGATTAAACAATTTTTAAGTGATCGTGTCCAAACAGTCGTCCTGGACGGTGTATCATCCGATACTGTCAAGGTCACGTCGGGTGTATCACAAGGAAGGGTCATAGGCCCCCTCCTATTTCTTATTTACATAAATGACATCAGTAGAGTAGTAAATAGCAAGCTCCGTCTTTTCGCCGATGATGCAGTAATTTATGGGGACATTCGAAGCCACAAAGACAGAGTCGTGTTAGCCAACGACTTAGATGCAATTCAAAATTGGTGCGATACATGGCAATTGGAATTAAATTTAAGAAAATGCGTAGTAATACATTTTTGGGAAAAGAGTAATTCCCTCCCTTATAGTTACAAAGTAAAACAAACCAAAATCGCGAGGGTAGATTCCTTTAAATACTTGGGTGTAACAATACTCACGATCTGTCCTGGGGAAAACACTTACGAGAAATATGCGGTCGTGCTAATAAAAAATTGGGGTTTGTGAAAAGAGTGCTAGGTAAATGCGACGAAAAGGTGAAAGAACGATGTTTCCTTGCCTTGGTCAGGCCCCACCTAGAGTATGCTGCCAGCATATGGGATCCACAAAATATAAATTTGATTTCGGAATTCGAGTTCAGCGAAGGGAGGCTAGATTTGTCAAATATTGTTTTGACCAACGCAGCAGCGTATCCACTTTGCTAGACAATTTAGGATGGGATTCTCTTAAACAGCGGCGTTTACAATACAGATTAAACTTATTAAAAACGTTGAAAGATGGGCCCTTTCCCGATGACATCAAGGATATAATACGAACCCCAACGTATTACGGTCGAAGGGATCACGAACATAAGATTAGAGAGATAAACTGCAAGACTGACAGGTTTAAAATATCATTTTTTCTAAGAACGATAAGGGACCAGAATGATTGTAGTCGAAATTCCCCAGGAGTTAGTTCATTACAATAAGTATTAACGTACAGGTTAGGTACTGCGCGAGGATATGCATGTTTTCTTTGTTTGTGTATGTACATGGATGTATGTATGTGAATATATATTATATATATATATATATATATAAATTCACTGATACTATCAGTGATAGTCATAACAAACACAGAAACCAAAACACATAAAAGAGGGACTCACTGGTTCTCGAATTTTCGGTGGTCCAACCACCTTTCTCAAGAGGAATATATATATATATATATATATATATATATATGTATGTATATACACATATATATATATATTTTTTAGGTAATCTATCGGTTAAGGTAGGTTTTTGGATGGACACAACTATCAAATAAACATTTTGTGACTCCCCACCTAGCAAACTAATCTATATCAGGTCCCTCTTCATCTCGGTGTACTTCTTTCCTCCCTTCATCCCGTCCAACATCCCTATCCTGTTCCTACCCTTACCACGCTTGCCCAAAATTCTCCCCTCTATTACCCTCTTCCACATTCCACTACCGCTCAATACGCCTTCCATCCATTTTTCCTGCCTCCATAGGATTTAGATTACAAGCAGAATTACATGAGTAGCGGTGATTGTTCATTCGGATGGATAAGGGGGTAATGCATTCGCCTATGTAGAATGAGGTGCATTGTTTGCACGACAAAAGATTGATAATATTTTTGAGAGGCAATTAGCGTGGAAACGTGGTGAAGGGACAAAGAGGGTATGTGGGGAGAGGGGAGCAGATCTGATTAGCAGACATGTTTTACATGGGGGGCGATTGCAGGTAGGGGAAATACGTGGAAATTTGTCAGGGCGGGGTGTCAAAGGGTTGGTGGATCTCAGAAGGTTTCTGAGATTGGCTGGTCGTCTGTAAACGACAGAGGGGCATTGGGGCTGTAAGGATGTGGTCGCGTCATTGTCATGTAATATAGGATAAAGTTCTTTGAGAAGGGTTTTCAGTCTGTGGGATCCGGGGAAATAGGTTGTGCAAAGGTTGAGTCCAGCGTCAGATGTGGGGTTGTTATTCTGTGGTGTGTGTGGTCGAGTGGAGCGGTAGATTTTATCCTGTAGGAGCTTTTCTGGGTAACCGCGTTTGTGGAGTGCATGGTGTAGATTGTGGAGGTATTTGTTGAGGGTAGCTGTGGTGTTGCAAATCCGATGTCCGCGGATAGAGAGAGAGTTGGGAATTGAGCGTTTGGTATGAGAAGGATGACTACTAGTATAGTGTAAATATTGTTTATTGATTAGTGGCTTTGATGTGTACTGAAGTGGTGAATTTGTTATTGTGAATTGAGATGTCTGTGTCAAGAAAGGTGATGGTGGAGTCTGAAATGGAAGAAGTGAATTTAACAGTGAAAGAAGAATTTAAGGCCGATAAGAAATTGTCAAGAGAAACAGAGCCGTGTGTTACGAGCATAAAAATGTCGTCAATGTAGCGGACCCAGAAAAGAGGTTGGAAGGGTTGCTGTGAAAGGAAATTCTCTTCAAGGTGTCCCATGAAGAGATTGGCGTACGATGGCGCCATCCTCGTTCCCATCTATCTATAGTGCCCATCATTGTATTCTTGGGAATCATAATTGAGGTGGTTTCCCGTTGCCTTCCTCAGTGTATATATATATATGAATACATATATATGATAAAGAAGAATGGTGGAAAACGCAATGCGAGGATGTGGAAAGTTTACAGAAGAAGGGAGAAATTGGTGCTCTATACAGCAAGGTTAAGTTATTATCGGGAAGTAAGAAGGCAAGATCTGTGCTAACAGTTAAAGATAAATGGGGTAAGATAATAGTTGAACAAGGAAAAATCCAAGAGAGATGGAAGGAATATATAGAAACACTGTATGGTAAAGAACTTAGGCCGACAAGGTTTACAGAACAATAAGTTTGATATCCCACGCAGCAAAAGTTATTCTCAGGATCATCAACAAAAGGATAGAGAGTAAGGCAAATGATTACTTAGGGGATGATCAGTTTGGGTTCAGGAAAGGAAGAGGTACGCGTGATGCCATTGCAGTAATGAGATCACTAGTCGAGAGGAATATAGAATACAATCAGGACGTTTTTGCCTGTTTTGTAGATTTCGAAAAAGCGTTTGATAGAGTGAATTGGGAAAAATTAATGCGTGTATTGCAGAAAATAGGAATGGATTGGAGGGACAGGAGACTGATCCGCAACCTGTACATGTCTCAGACTGCTCAGGTGCGAGTGGGGAACGGAGAGCCCGGATGGGCAGTGTTAGGAAGAGGTGTAAGGCAGGGTTGCCCATTGTCACCGGCACTGTTCAACGTATACTAGTATGTAGAGGAAATGATTAAAGAGGCATGGGAAGAACTTGAGGTAGGAATGAAAGTCGGAGGGGAATTCGTAAAATCGGTTAGGTTTGCTGATGACCAAGTATTAGTTGCTCAGTCAGCCAAGGGGTTGGAAGCATTGTTGAGTGAATTGGAGGTTCAGTGCGATAAATATGGGATGAGAATCAACATTAATAAAACAAAGGTTATGCGATTTTCCAGAAAGAAAAAGGCTAAGCTAAATATTAAAATAGGCGGGGAAAAAGTAGAGCAGGTAGAACAGTTTACATATCTCGGAAGTGTTTTGGACCAATTCGGTCAAAAGGGTAGGGACGTAAGGAGAAGAATTGCGCTAGGCAAGGAGGCTTTCTCAAGGAGGAGGGAGTTGATGACGGGGACGTTGAGTAGGGATGTTAAGACAAGACTCGTAAAAACTCTGATATGGAGCGTAGCTATGTACGGCGCGGAAACGTGGTCGCTGAAGCAGGAGGATAGACGTAGATTGGAGGCTTTTGAAATATGGATGTGGAGAAGAATGGAGAAGGTGAAATGGACCGAAAGGAAAACAAATGAGGAAGTACTAGAAATGGTGGGGGAGGAGAGGGGTTTGTTGAGAGAAATCCTATGGAGGCAGGAAAAATTGATGGAAGGCGTATTGAGCGGTAGTGGAATGTTGAAGAAGGTAATAGAGGGGAGAATGTTGGGCAAGCGTGGTAAGGGTAGGAACAGGATAGGGATGTTGGACGGGATGAAGGGAGGAAAGAAGTACACCGAGATGAAGAGGGACCTGATATAGATTAGTTTGCTAGGTGGGGAGTCACAAAATGTTTATTTGATAGTAGTGTCCATCCAAAAACCTACCTTGACCGGTAGATTACCTAATAATAAAATAATTCCCATATCATCATGTGGAAGATTTTTTTACGTAAGTAACAACATATCTATATCTTGAAAACTATAGCTGATAGGAAAAAACTAGTGTCATAATTGGATTCAGCATCCCAATTGTTCTTTAAATCAGCATTAAAAGCTCCGTCACCAAAACCACTGTTGGCCTGTGTAATTCTTTCAGAAAACTTTACCTTCTTGCCACTTTGATTACAAATACTGAACTAAGTTTGGGAATAATTCTGTGTTATCAGTTTTAATTGTAATAAATCATATTTCCTTCAGTTTAGTTCCCAGCTTTGCCTAAATATTGACTTTTTTGAACAAGAGTTAATCATAAAAAAGCAAATTTTCCTGTTTGGAATAAAACTTGAAATTTAAGCTTTTAAATTTTAAGTAAAAATGCATTTGGAGCAACGTTACGACAAAATAGCAATTGTAAAAGCGTCGAATTACTTATTCTTTGCTTAATATCATTTCTTGCGACTTTTTTGCCTCTAATTCAAGTTTTCTGTTACCCTGGATTTCTGTCTCGAGTTGTTGGAATAAATTCTATTTTCCGAGAACGAACCTCCGTGCACACGATTTGATATCTCCCAATCTTTATCACCGAAGGATTTCATGCACAAGATTTTTCCATTTGGCTGTTTGGGATATCTAAGAAACTAAAAGAATACCAAGTAATAGTAGCTGGGGACAAAAGAAGAGACGTGAGGGAATCTGCAGACTCGTACAAACACAGTGCGGTGGCGTATTGAGGACGGAGGCGCTACTTCAAGACTGGACGACTACGAAGACAGGGAAGGATATGGGGAAAGCAACGGTAGCGGTCTTTATGAGGGCGTATTCCGGTACCTCAACATTGAACACCCCTCCTTTTTTCTTCATTGTAATGCTCATTCTTTCTGTTTTTAAACTCTTGACTAAAGAATTTGTCAGTGTTTGCTTGGTTGCGGCGTTACTATAAAACATTCATATTCAAAGTTTCCTGCCTATCCTTTTGCCGTTCGCAGTCTATTCTGCTGGGCCATCGCCCTTCGTCCTCAGGAGCTGTTTTCGCATACATATGTAGTATCTCTGCCGTCGGTGAGTATAACTACTGCTTTAATGCGTTCCACACCGATTCACTCCAGTGCTTCTCATTCATAAATGATTCTAAGGCATATCCCCCATAAATATATATTGTGGCAACATTCTAAGACCATATCCTCATTAATATGCGTGTATTAGAATAGGTTACCTTTGAATTAATTCAAAATTTTCGGACGAGTTCGCACGAATAAAGCAGGTCAGAATATAAATGTATTTATTGTACACAACATACTTACGATAGATATTCCAACACCTTTTTGATTTTCTACGACCAAAAACTTTTACAAGAAATTGTTCCGAATAAGGAAGTTTGAAAATCGAATTGAGTAGTAGATAGTTTCACAAAGTTCAGTGTCTGCATTCATCCGTTCTAGTTATAATAAGGGAAACTTTTATTTCATAATAAATTAGTATGGGGCAATTTATAAATTTTATTTATTTACTACATTTGGCCTGTAAAATCCTATCAACTAATAGTTTATTAATGATAATTCTTCATTTATTTGTTACAGTCAAAATCCGTTTTATATCTTGTAAGCATTTCTCATTATCAGCAAAGGACACTTTCTTAGAAGTGTATACTATATATCTTTATGTGAATTTTACATTTTCGGCTGATAACTGGTCATTTTCAACCAAAACTAATCATATATGAAGGAAGATGAGAAATACCCACATGAGATATTTGTTTTGTTCTTATTTATACATTCCACATTTTAATATTACTGATTTTTCCTATTGGTAGGCACTTTAATAACCAATGTCTGAGAGGTTCCTAGCCATATGGGGTAAAATAAATTTCATTTCCTAAGAGTGAGTACACGTGTTTAATTACCTTTGTGATCAAGACAGCGTTTTAAACGATAGCGTAACCAGAGATCACAAATTTGGCACGTTTCACAATTAAATTTTTTCGGCATTAAAATTCTCGCTGACCCTTAGAACTCGTTTGAACTGCCAAATAAAAAGTCAATTTTGACTTCCCAAAAGGCAGTCATGCAAGCCGAACATTGATCCAAGCTCACTTCAAAAATTTCAATTCGGATTGAAACCTTTCACACATCCATCTCTCTCCTTAAGTAAAACTCTTTATTTTATTTCTTCTACTAATATTCACACTTCTCATTCACAAATGGGCTTCTATTTCTTTTTCTTTAACTTCCTCTTCCCTTTCCACACCTTCTTTGCTTCCGAAAGCCATCAAACACCCTTCCACCCTTTGCATCTCTGCCAGCCGCGCGTAGCCGCGCCAAACGACCACGCGCACTTATCATTCTGCTCTTCTTTTATTTTCAAATCTCAATTCCCTACGCCCCCATTTCTTTCTTCTATCCCTTCGCCTCATTCATCTGGGTCGCGTCGCGACGGCGAAAAAGAAATTGAGGGAGGACGGATCTGAAAAACTTTGCCTAATTAAATTCAGGGGAGGTGCTGCCGCCGCACTCGCTCCCTCGTAGTCTTTTCCTTGTTTTCCTCGTCTGAGGAAGATGTGTGGGAGGCGCGCACGCGTATATCTTTGAACTTGCAAAATGGGTCGGGTGTAAAAAAATATCGGAGATTGCTTGGCATTTTTATCGAAGTAAAACTTTTTTGCTCTTGAGCGTTTGTTTTTTTTTCCTCCAGGAATCCTTCCGTTGACGAGGATAAACGCGCCTGCGGCGGAAAAAGGACAGAAGTTCTCCTCTCGTGTTTTATCAATTTTGGGTTTTGGAATTCGTTTTTGGATTCACACTTTTTCCTACTTTGGTCTTGTCTTTTCAGTCACGTCTCGAGCCTTACATAATTTCTGCAACGCAGTAGCTTTTACACCGGTGCTTCTGATTTTATCCAATTTTACGAGACGTTTTCACGAAACAGATTACTGATCACTTGGAAACGAAATTATGTTGGGACAATCTGTAACTATTAGCAAATAATGGTGCAATTCTAATAAAAAATTACGTATAGCAGTCACGTAAAAACTTGAATGTTATATGTAATTCTTACGAGTACTTTTTGAGTTAATCCCAATGGCAGCTAATAATTGAAGAACAAAGGCACATAAAAATTAAGAAAATGTATGCGAATGGCGTGAATTGGTTGCTAGCATTCTTCAAGACAATTATTTTGGCTGACAATTATTTATATCTCTGACTAGTTTTGTCACATTCGCAGAGTTTTCTGTAGGCTTCTATTTTCATACACACCTAGAGTAACCCCTTAATTTGGTAATCGGTCTATTTATTTTCCTTTTATCATTCTTCGGTATCATTAAATTTCACCGCTCTCCGTAGGATTGGTGGTCCGTATGTCGCTGAAATCCCGATTATATCTTGTCTGGTAATTAGGTTTTCCCGGGATTTTAACCTCCAGAGTTGACATAAAATCCAAGCCCGAGGAAAGAGTCTAACCCTCGACCACACGGTCAGCAGCTAGGGCGATATCAACCTAAGTAACCCGGCCAGCAATGGCTTTAAGTGGGTTTCCTAAACTGTTGCCATTTTATCCGTCTTATATTCCTAAACCAGATAAATTGGGAAAATTTATAAACTCTTATGAACAGGAGACCAATTACGATCCTTCCACCATCACAACTGTTAGTATTTCCGACAGAAAACCCATTTTGCTTGCCTTTTACCGTTTATCTCCTTCAACCTTCTTCCATGGACCACTGCAATGCTAAATAAATCGGGAAATGTGCACAATTGCTGAGATTCGTACTCCCCCAGTTCAAAAAATTGTGTATTCTATTATTTCTAATAATATACATTTATTGCTTATGACTCCGTATTCACCGAGTACATTACTTTACATCCGCACCACATTTATATATATCAATTTACTTTCACATTTGTACACGGTAGGAATATTCCAAATGGCTTTTATCTTACACAGAGGGAATTTTCTACTTCATATTTTACGGAAAGATACTTTTACAAGTAATCATACTTGTGTATATTTTTTAAACATAATCTATGTCTTTTAATTTTGATATCTACAGTCCTAACGGAATTTGACGCACTGTATACAAAAAAAACTGCAGTACTCTTTGAATAACATTGGTCTTACAACGAAATCTCTCTGTTGCCATATTCGAAAGCTACAATTTATTTCAGAAAAACGTTATGAGCCACAGCAGCATTCGGATGAATATTGATTGACCTGAGTGCGTTCGAACATTTTAATTTAAATATTATTGCCCACCAGAATGGGACCGTTACCCTTATTTAAAAATAAAATATCTTCAAAATATCATTTTTTAAACTATAATTTGAATTTATTTTAAGGATTATTGGAGAATTTCTAACCTCCTTCACGTCGTGTCTTCATATTTGGCCGATTGATTGGGATTAAAGGATACGCCCTTTATGAAAAAATTGTAAACTTGTCTTTCATTATCAACACACTGGCTCTATAATATTATCAACGAAAAGATATTTTATGGAATGTCTTCCATTAACTGAATAAGGTTTAGTAAGTTAAATAGAAGAGATCTTTCGGCCAATGAAAATACTAGGACTATCATTCAACGCTGCGTCATCTTACTTCGGTTTTAATTTACATGACGCATTCCGTCAAATTACACCAAAGCTCGCTGAGAACTCGATGAGAACGGGTAAACAAACGGTTAAAAACCCTAAATGACTTACAAGATGTTAATGGAACTATTTCACGTGACTGTCACCTGATACGAAGATGGAAGAGGTTCGTTTTTCCTTTAAAATCGCGCAGGCAGATTTTGAAAACACCGGTCACAGAATAACTATGGTGAAATGACGGATCAAAATGCAATTTCGGGAGTACTTACTTCCAAAAGTAAATGAGAAAAGCAATCAAGCAACCAGTCCTGAGTTTGAAATTCTGTTGCAGAGGGTTCGGGAACAGCGATAAGCGCTTTAAAATATCTTCAAGGCATGATTAAAAAAAACTCATCTGGCGCACGACGACGCGAAATGATTGCAGAGCTCAGGGAACGATGACGATCCAAGGATTCCTTCCGGCGCCTCCACGTCCGCCAGTCCCACCCTTGCATAACTCCGCAAGAAATTTCGTTACCCTTCCATCCGCTTTAATTGTAACCCGCTCTCAACCTCATTTCACGGAGTAACACGGCATCAAGTGCTTGAGTGCTCTGGTGATACCCCACGAGCTGTCTGGCTGGGGAAGGGGGGGTGGATGGGGTGGGAGGGATGATGGTAGGAAGTTAGTACGGGATGGAGGGGAGGCAGGGGAATGAACGTGGTAAAGAGTGCCATCTTTGGGCCAGACGCGCAAAGCTGTGTGCCACTTAACCTCCTTCGCACCCCTCTCACCCGATCGCTTCCGCTCTCCCATTATTTGAACTCAACCCTCTCTCCCTTGGCAACCGACTCACTTCTCATACTCCCCTCCCTCTCGACTCCCAACACTTGATTCCATTCCCTTCTGCACCAATTTTCTCCACTGCGTTACGTTTTCATCTTCTAAAAACAGTTTTTACTCTTTTCAATCCTCTCCTACATACATCGCATTTTTACTCCCTCACTGTCGATTTTAACCGCGCCCGATGTCTCCTTTTATGGTCCCTCATCTCCCAACCTCCCTTAACTACACGCACACCCCTTAGTATTTCTGACCCTCTAAAGAGATCTTCCACGAACGGAATTCTTTTTCTTTCGCCTTTCCATCCCCTTTCCCTCTCCATATATGTATGTCTCCGCGCACGACCCACCCCATCAACGTTCTACCTCCCTTACTCCGTTGTAAGCAATCCACCCAGTTCGTTCAACTCTCCCCCTAATTAGCGACCGAGCGGACGTCCACCCCTTACTTCCGTGTATATTTTTTATTCACTTCCAAGGCGATGGGTTTCGCACAAAAGTCATTCAACAATCCATTACCAAAGGTTTCCACGCCCGCGCAACCCCTTTGCATCCCGCCGATTTTACATTTATTCAGAATTGTAGGGAGATATTTCTCCCTGTCCACCCACTGCTATTGAAGCATACTACTGCCTCCATTTGATGAAACCTTTACACAGAACGGGAGTGAAGAAAGGATAATAAACATCATCTTTCAAAAATGATTTAACTATCAAGAACACCAATTAATATTGAAAAACAATGGAGCTTGGATTCCTTCTCGTTAGACTTGGGAGGTTACAGCACAGTCACTTAAGGCATTACCTTGTTTCAGAAATGCATACATTTTGGTTCAAAGTATTATATATTAAGTAAAAATAAATAAGGGCCACCTCGTGACTAAATTGTATTAATTTAATATGCATTTTAGAATACGAAGTTTTCCATGCATGTCTTATCACTAGACCCCTCAAAATGTAGAATACTATGGACAAATTTCATTCATTTGGGAATCTGTATCACACTTTATCTGACGTGACCATGAGTGAAAATGATAATAAGTATTATTGATGAGGGATCGTACATCAAGTTCGTCCCACTGACCATTAGATTCGGCAATGTATTCCCAGTTTTAATTAGGTCGTGTTAACTGTCTCTTTCATGCCTAACCATCCTCCAGGTTAATTACTTAGGTTTTTTCATTAATATGTTCCCAAAAATCATCACATTATGCAAAATTCAAGTCTGTTGAAATTTATCCTAATTCCTTATTCATATAAAATAACGTGTGTGTCTTTATTCTACTTCTGTTTCCGTCTTTGTTAATGAACTCAATCTCTCATTTTAATTAAGTTTACAGCATCCGAAACTATTTCCTAAAGCTTCAAAAAATTAAAATTCATAGAATCTAAAAAACCAATCAAATCAAGGTTAATCTGGTATATACATGTACAAATTTCTTTCCAAATAAGAAGTGAGATAGACGAGAGCTACCTATGTAATGGATCGAAATTTCAATAACACCAAACTTATTGAGTAACATCAGAGTAAAGGTCTATGTATCCGAAAAAAGTGAAATCAGTATTTAAAAACAAATATTTTCGTTCTTGTCGGCAGAAAATTTGACGAAAATATGATTGCTTTACCTCTGGGAGGCATTTTTTGAATTTCGTTGAATCTGAAAATTATTTTCTTTTCTTTGCTAAATTTCGTTTCATCAGTAGAAGTCAAAAGAAAAGAAAATGATTCCAACTAATTTTTGTATACCTTACGAATTATTTCCGTCTCGCTCACCAGGTGATTTCGTTTCTTTCGATGATATTTTGCCACAACCCTTGATTTAATGAATACCTCTGTCACTCTGATGGACACACTGCGCAGCAAATATCTAATTCCGTTTTATAATGTATACATTCTAGCAATCATGTCTTTTTTTAACTTTTAATTTAATCCTAAGACCATTTTCAAACTATTTGACAATCTTCTGAGACTCGACGGAAACATGTTCGGGGTCATTGAAAATAGTGGAATATCTTTAACATTAAGCAAAAGAATTCATTCCATCTTACCTCTTAAATACGGATATACTACTAAATTTTCCCTCACTGATAAAATTGTGAGCTCCCATTCTAAAACAAAGCATCTAGCGATGCTGCCTGTCTTAATAAATTATATTGATAGCTGATACATGGCTTCAATCCAGCCGAATGTTGTTGCATAGGTGAGCTGCGTGTGAAATTAATATATCAGGAAGTTGATCAAGTTCATTTCCCTATACTTGATGCAGTTTATTAGGAAGCCTTGAAAAATCAAAAATCTTGGTTAAAGCTGATTTTTCGCTTTTTTCGATTTTCGCGAAACGCTTATTAACTCGGACACAACTTATGGACTCAAACAACCTATTTTATAGGCTACCATTCTTGAGTTTTCTTAAAGAATTATAAATTTTTTAAACCGTATTTTCGGAAAACCATGTCATCCCATTGTTTTTCACCAATGTCTCCTGCCATAACGCATCCAACAAAGTAACATATATTTAAATAGGTGAAGTGAATTTCCTTATCCATATAATTGGATTTTGTCTCAACGGTAACAAAATTTGGTAATATAATGAAACTCACTATTTATTCGGAGAGTGAAGATCGATGATAAAACATAATTAAATTAAAGATATATAAATTCCCTCATTTGATATTAGTTCTGACAAAAGTAATTTACATGAATGAGATACATCTGCTGCGAGTGAAAGGCACATTAGATACACTAATTTTCTCTGTCTTTTCAGGTAGCTCATCATTAGACACATGACATAATACATGACTATTGATGAGATGAAACTGCGGTTTTACACTTTTTTGTCCTGCCCCGATATTCCTCAAAATCCTCTGCACATACTTATAATCTTCCCTTCAGGTGATTTCCAACCCTTCCGTCCATTCTCCGTCCCCTCCCTAAAGAGACCTTCATCATCCATTACTCTGGCGTCCTGGCCATACCCGCCTCAGAGAGCCACGCCCCGCGCATCCCACCCCAAATCTCTCCCGTCCCAATCCATCCCTTATCCCCGCTGCCACATAGGGTGTGACCTGGCACTCCCTGGAGCACGCGAGTCACCTGGCGGGAGGCCACCCAATCGCCAGGCGCACGCAAACGCTCCGTATTCCCATCGCAGGAGACACGCACGCGACTCCCTTGAGTGATAGGGGCGGTCGCTAATACGCCCTTTTCTCCTTCCTCGACATTCGTCTCCTCCCGGCCGCTTTGGTCTGAGACCCAAAGCAAAGCTCCACCTATAATCTTTTCCTCTCTCTACTAATGGCCGGAGGGGGGGGGACGGGGTAAGGGAGACGGTTTATCCTTGAGACATGAACAAAGCAAAAAAAATAGTCATAAAATTATACTCCTCTTTGGGAAAGTTTAAACGGCGACGAATGCGCCTACATACGCTATTGCTGACAATGTGTAAACTCGTCGTCACGCATAATGCCGTCGGAAACTGTCGGCCAGAAGAAATTTCGCCGAAATTAACATTCTACCACCAGAGCAAGTGTTTGGAAACTGGTGGATGAGAAACGTTGAAAAAATATTACAACGTTGCGAGAGTGGGCGTTCATTATTTATACAAAGTAAGTACCTAACAATTTTGCTAAACAAAAATATTTTTCTTCATGTATAATTTTTTAGTCTAGCCTAATTTAAAATTTTAATTTAAATACTTCGCAAATTATCTCTTTAATTTTTAAATACATAAACTGTCAATAGTAACACTCCATGCATGGGTTACTACCGTACGCAGAGTTCACAAAACTAGAATTTTTGTCGCACACATATAATGAGACATGCATAGAATGCTTTTGAAGAACGCATTATTTATACCTTGGCATTAAGCCGTTTTCGAAATTCTACCCTTATTTTTTCTCAGAGGAATTGGGATGAAGTGTTGCTACTTCTGATTTAGGGGAAAAACTTGGAAACTAATCAATAGAACACGTAAATCAAATATTGTTGAAAAATAAAATATTTTTATCGAAATGTATTTAACCACTAAATCAGCCGCAGGAGGTATACGAAAAATTAGTGGGAATTTTTGCAGGAATTCCCGAAAGGAAATATTTGATAGTTATTAAGGATTTAAACGCGACGGTAGGGGAAGAAAGAGAAGGTAGTAAGATAGGCGACTATCTTTAGGAAAACCGAAGAATCTCAAAAATACTCTACTGAAATAGTATTAATTGGAGGAATAGCCGACTTATACGAAAACTGTTTTTGCCTCAGACTGCATTTGTATATGACGGTATAGGTAACTGTATGAGACATGAAGGCTTTTATTACTTTTGTACATGACTCATTATACGTATGCAATGTTGATGTAATTACATATATTTTGTAACTGTATGTATAATGATATTCATGTAACTTTATGTCTGTGCACGTGACTGTACGACTGAGGTGCTATTAGCGGTTGAAGAGACAGGATAGGAAGTGTTAAGGAGAGAGATAAAACAGGGGTGTCCATTTTCACCCGTGCTTATTCAACTTATGTGTGGAGTAAATGGTTAAAAACCACGGGAGGAACGAGAAATGGAGATAGGAATGAAAGTTGGAGAATAATTTATAAAATCATTTAGGTTTGCAGGTGATCAAGCTTTACTTTGCTAGTCAGCCAGAAGATTGCTAGTGCTACTGAACGCATTGGAAAGTCCGTAGAATACGTATGAAATGATAATAAATGTAAACAAAACAAAGGTGAGAAGTTTTCAAAAAGACGAAAGGCTAAGTTAAATGATAAAAATGGAGGGGGAAAACTAGAGCAGTTAGAATCGTTTACCTATCTTGATAGTATTTTTAACAAGTATGGTCATTGTATAAGGTACATCAGAAAAAAGAATTACGTTAAGTTAAAGAAGCTTTCACGTGGAGGGAGTTGATGACAGACACTTTAAGAGTTAGGATGTTAAAAAAGATTAACGAAAATATTTATAAGGAGAATGATGGATTTGTACGTGACAGAAACTTGGTCATTGAATGAAGATAATAGGCGGAATGAATTAGAGCATTTTAAAATGCGGGTGTGAAGAACGATGGAAAAGGTGAAGTGGACAAAAAGGAAAACAAACTACGAAGTGCTAGGAATGGTGGGGAGGAGAGGGGATTGTTGGAATCAATCAAAAAGAAAAATGAAAGAGGGATGCATAGCATTTTGAATGGGATTGGGATGTTGAAGATTTTGATTAAGGAGAGAACATTAGGCAGGCAAGGAAGGGGTACGAATAGGACATTCATTTTGGACAGAATGAAGGGGAGAAGAAAATAGTCAAGTATACTAGCGGAATTAATGGTTTATTTTAATGTTGGATGGCAGGTTTATCTTTGGTAGAGGGGCAAAGAAATGCACCGTTGCACCGTTTTATAGTCTGTTTACATAAGCCTTCTGAAACATACCTTCAGTGGTAGAAACCAGTAGTAATCAACCATAAGAACAAATAAATATGGCAATCATCATCAATTAAATTGCGCACATTTTCATGCAAACGTAGTGATAATGATTTATTATTATTATTGGTATTCTACCGCCTTATGTAGTTTTGGAACCGACGCAAAAGGACCATCGCTCTGTCCATCAGGCAGAGGCTGACACCTCACCCAACCTTTGATTCTTCTTTATTTTCAAATATTATTTCAAAAAAATTTCAAACGATCTTCATTCTTTCTTTCCAGCATGCCTTATCTTTTCTTTCCCCGACGTTGCTTGCCTAATGTCCTCCCCGCTATCTCAGTCTATAACATTCTATGGCCAATCAAAATACTTTGCATGCACTTTACATTCCTCCAATGGACTCTCCGAACAACTATCTCTCCTCCTTCACCGTGTCTAGTACTTCATTGGTTTTCCATTCCGTCCATTTAACCTTTTCCTTCCTCCCCACACCCACGTTTCAAAAGCCTTCACTCTACACTTATCTTCTTGCTACAAGGATCATCTTTCATTTCGTAGAAAAACAACGCTTCAAATCAAAGCTGACAAATATTTTCTTAATATCCTTTCTCAACGGTCCATTATATCAAAAAACGTCAGCCATTTGAAAAAATGGTTAACCTCAATTGAATACCATTTGAACGTGCACTACGTACATAATTAATATTATCACGTACTCAACTTTATCATAATTCGTACGCCTCTGAGTAATATATATATATATATATATATATATATATATATATATATATATATGTATATGTATATGTATATATATATATGTATATGTATATATATATACATATATATATGTATATATATATATATATATATATATATATATATATATATATATATATATATATATATATATATATATATATATATATAACTTTTCAGCTTGATGGTACCGTCGTGGGATAAACGGAATTGCTTAGTTTTTGGATTCCAAAGCTCACATGGCTGCATTTACTAAAATAGCTGTAGTTTGGTTAAATTAGGAAATATGCCCTAATATCCATCATAAATCGTTATTTTTTGTAAAAAAATACAAACAAGTATTAAAATGTTTATTTAAAAATTTTTTTTTACCCAATAATGAAACTATTTTTTGCAATTTGGGTAAATATCAAGTACACATCCGCGTGCTGTCCCAAATTCTGGCTGGGGGAATAAAAGGCGAACTCTTTTATAAATAAAACCGGCAAGGCGCTGAAAAATTATATTCATATTAATGTCAGATACAAGGAGATTCATCCATTAAACTAACTTTTTATATGATTTCTAAAACTGAATAATTCCATACATAATATATAGAGTATACCCGCTCTTTAATTATGACAAAAAAAAGTTGCACTTGTTAATCCGATTTGGAGGCGTCTAGCATTCCAAAATCGCGAAGAATACAATATCATTACTAAATATCAAAGCTCAAGGCTAAAGTGGAAGAGGAAGGAATGAAAAGAGTAAATGGAGAATGAGGAGAGCTGGGATGTCTTAAGTTGACCTCGGTGCAAATGCAAGAGTGCTGCTGATAAAGTGCGACTTTTGTGGGGTCTAATCAGGCAGCGGTGTTTCCGTGAAACAATGGCTCTGCATTGGTGAACAAAAGGGAAGACGTGGACCATCTACAGAGGAGGAAATAAAGGTTAGCGTCTTAAAGGAGTCTATTCTTCCACGAGATAAATGATCTCGTTAAAACTCGTCTCCTCTTACTCCGCCTTCTCTCTGTATCAGCCTTCATCCATTACTGGCGTAACTTTCAACCAATCTCTTATGCGCCGTCGAAGGGGGGGGGAGGTGGTAAAAACTGTCAGATGTTAATGCTGGAGCTCCTTATAATGAGCCAGAAGCGAGTGTTCTTCCCCGCTACAACCCAAAACTTCTTCAACAAAAGAGGTTTTACCCCTTTAATGGTCTATCAATCAATAGTAAAACAGTTTAATTCAGTTTAATTGCAGTCGAATGAGGTCAAAATCTTCTTTTCTCATCCTCGAATAGAGAATGAAATTCTCTTCTCGGATTAATTTCCCTTTAACTTGAGGGATTTTCCTTGGAGATTGAAGTTTGCTCGGTGGTTTTGTAAGTCTACTGTTGCATTATTAAAAAAAATATTTTTTAACTATATCCAATAAAAGAACGAAGAACAATTGAAATTCTTGTTTCAAGGAAGGATGTCGTATAATTCTATCCCTTAATTGCTTTATTTTTTGCGTTTCTGTAAAGCTAATTATGGTAGCGACGGTAACCTTTGAGCCGTCGGTTCTTACTTCTTACCTTCGGGACGTAGGAATTCGTGGTGATAATTCATGATGTGGAAAGCATGGTGAGCATGCCTCCTTTCATCTTTTAACTGACGTTGCAGAGTTAGTATTCGAGTGAAATTTAGCTTTGGACGACGCTATCTGTAACATGAGTGACAAAGGAAATGTAAATTAATGCATCAACTTATGCAGAGGCGGCTAAAATCTAATGAGAAATGATATTGCTAGCTGGAATTTTGTGCTTTCGTGCTGATCCAATGTTTCTGACAATTTCACGCCGTTGACGTCACTCAGTTTCCATAATATGATGCTTATGTTTATTCTAAGTCCTGTTAAGTACATTCAAGTGTAAAGCTTTCAAAGGAGATTCGTATGAATGATATTTGAGGAAATGACAAAATTCAATGTAGCCAGAGGAGACGATACCTTGCATTATAGTTCAAGACTATCAAAAAGCAGTTACTTAACACAAGCGAATAACTGTGCTAAATTAGAAAATGGAATGGTTATTGGTAAAGTTATTGTTTTAATTGAAAAAGAATAATATTATTGATAGTCCAACGATTGTGTTTCAACCCCACAAAATTCTGTAAATTGAATATTAAGCAAGTGTAGTAGGAAGTTCCCTAATTCCCCAACCTCAAATATCTTGTACATGCCGCATAAACATCGTCCCTGAACGTTTTGGATTGGCAATTTAACACTTTTAGATTAAACTATTGGCTTTAATATATATCAAAACAAAATTATTAAAGTTTTCACTCGGTAATGTAATGAGTTTTATAACGTCTAGCAGGTAATTTAATTTTGAAAAGAAAAGACAACATTTGAACTTATTACAACAGTGACGTAAAAAATGGTCACAAAGAAATAGCTTTGATAATTCAATTTGGAGGTCAATTAGAATATGCTACGTTTGTGTTGGATCCTAATGAAGGGCGTTTTACTCAGGAATTAACACGATACCAGAAAAAGGGAGCTGCTATTGAAAAAAAAACATTGAAGTCAGCTAAATAGTGCGAACAAAATTATTAAACCTGGAGAGGGAATAACTCATTGAAGGTTTAAGTATTGGATTAATTCCTTACATAAATTTGAAGCAGATTTCTTTCCTAACTATTATATTAACCTATTTCGGACACAAAAACAGCCCAAAGTTGAATATGGAATTTCGAATGAGGAACTAAAATTTTGGAAATGTTCTAATACACGATTTCCAGTATGACATAAGTTCGAAAGATATTTCTCGGATAACGACTACAAGGATTAGAGTTAATAATATTGTACGCATAGCCAACTATATCAATTATTTTTACACATATATATGTATCAAAATGTATGTATCCAAACCACTATAACAATTATATTTTGACACGCCAAGTTTTATAACTATTTAAACATGTACATGATATTGTTGTAAAGTTGTTTAAACTATTCCACGCTCTAGATTGTGCGATTGTCAAAATAATTATTAATAGTTCAGGTATAAGCATATCGTTCAGTGTATACCTTGAGCTATAATCCTGAATGACCTTTGTTTTACAGTTTACGAATAAATGAAAAAGGAATAATGTTGGAATAAAAAATACGCTGAAAAACAAAAGTGTACAGCCAATTTAACAAAATTCTTTATTTTTGTATGCGAGTACAGTATTTCGCAGTAGTTACCGGATACTATCAACAAAGAATTCTATATTCAAAAATATACGGGTTGCGGTAGTCCAGGAGGTAGAGAATTGAACTACTGACCGGAAGACCCGGTTTTGATTCCCGCGAAAGCCATTTCATGCCAGGAATATTCGAGATACGTATAACAAAAATGAGAATTCAACTTGAAAGATAACTTCTACCATAAACATTTGAAAGAAATACATAAAGTATGAGTTAGCAATTGCATCAAAAGAGCATGATACATGCTCATTATATCCGAATTTAAAGTAAGACAGTCTGGCAAATATTTTCAACAAACCTATCCTAGTTTAATTTTTCTTGAGCCAAGATCCAGCATATATAAATAAAATGAAAAATTTCACTTGTGCATAGCGATAGAAATTGGAGGACCTGTTATAACTACCCTATTTCCTTCAATGACAGCTTAAAAGATTGCTTCAAGAAATGGATCGTCAACGAGGCTCCATTTCTTGAAGCAATTTTTCATTTTTCGGATCAATGAGCATGTTTCCGCATCCATTTCCACGGGATGTTGACGCTGACACTCTGGCTTGTTTTTCTGCCTTTTTCCATGGTGATCAGGTCTGCTTCACCAAATTTACCGTCACTTTACTATTCCAGTAGGGCGCGTCGTTCCCTATCTGCCACTTGCACCCATTTAACTGAAGGGCTCTAGCGCCATCAGTCTCCTAGCATTTCATTTCGCCTAACCTCACAATCGACACATCGTCCACGATACACCAAATGACCCACCTTCCTTATATATCCTTAGATTATAATCTTGAGAACATTCATTCCTTGAGGGCATTATAATATATTATCCGTCTACTTAATTACAGCTTACGCACTCACACATACAAAAAATATATAAATAAGAATAATATAATGTAAAAGAAATGCCTGTAATATAAATACAATTATTCATACAAAAATGGCAACTCACGAAAATACAAATTACACATAATACAAAAATTATATTTACACACACATGCACATTATACAACCACAAACACACACATATGTACATATATATATATATATATATATATATATATATATATATAATAAAACTTTTGGACGGCACAATAGAACACAGAATAAAACAGATAACACTCAACAAATACCTCCACAATCTACACCATGCACTCCACAAACGCGGTTACCCAGAACAGCTCCTACAGGATAAAATCTACCGTTCCAACCGACCACACACACCACAGAATGACAACCCCACATCTGACGCTGGACTCAACCTTTGCACAACCTATTTCCCCGGATCCCACAGACTGAAAACCATTCTCAAGGAACTTTATCCTATATTACATGACAATGACGCGACCACATCCTTACTGTCCCAATGCCCCTCTGTCGCTTACAGACGACCAGCCAACCTCAGAAACCTTCTGAGATCCACCAACCCTTTGACACCCCGCCCTGACAAATTTCCACATATTTCCCCTACCTGCAATCGCCCCCGATGTAAAACATGTCTCCTAATCAGATCTGCTCCCCTCTCCCCACATCCCCTCATTGTCCCTTCACCCCGTTCCCACGCTAATTGCCTCTCAAAAAATATTATCTATCTCTTGTCGTGCAAACAATGCACCTCATTCTACATAGGCGAATGCATTACCCCATTATCCATCCGAATGAACAATCACCGTTACTCATGTAATTCTGCTTCACTCTCTTCTCTTCCTATCCCTTTACACGCAAGTTCACACAACCTATCATTTGACGAATGCTTTTCCTTAACAATTCTAGAATCCCTACCCGATTAAGCCACCAACATAGAGGTGAGAACTCGCGAATCCGCATACATCCTATATTTCCGATCCTTTAAAATTCCCACCCTTAACCGCCATCTTTAATTTCTTTCCCAACAGTCCCTAAACCTTCCGCCCCCCCACCCCTCCCCAGGCTCTCTTCCCTCAAAACCTCTCAGTCTGACCTGAAGAAGGCCTCGGAGTAGGCCGAAAGATTAAATCATCTACAGTGTGAGTGTCCTTTTACGTGTTATCTGTTTTATTCTGTGTTCTATTGTGCCATCCAAAAGTTATATTGCTCTCGTGAGTACTTCCGCATCATCGATATATCATATAATATATATATATATATATATATATATATATATATATATATATATATATATGTCCCCTCCCATGGACTACAACCTTGTCGTGATGGAAGGGCTCGTGTTCCGATGACCCCTAGAGCAGTGCTGGCGGGAGTAATAATAATTACTCCTGGAAGGGTCACCCATGCCAGATAGGTCGAAGGTTAGGAGCCAGACGAAAGGTAGTCCACGCAGCGTCTGTTCCTCAGTGAGGCGGCTGCAATGGCGTCTGACCCCAGTGGGGCGGCCATTAAGTGATGGTGTCACGTTAAAAACACTATTGAGGAAGGCAACGGGAAACCACCTCAATTATCATTCCAAAGAAAATATGATGGACGCAAAACATGGAAAATGCCAGGTAACTCAGAAAGGTATCAGTTAGATTATATTATGGTTAGGCACAGGTTTAGGAACAGTGTGATAAATTCGCACAGTTTCCCAGGAGCGGATGCGGACTCTGACCACAATTTAGTTGTTATGAAATGTAACGGTCGTTTCAAGAAGATAAGGCAAGGGCGGCGGGTTAGGAAATGGAATTTAGAAACAGTAAATGGATTAACGAGGAAGGAGTATCAGCAGGCTGTAGAGAAAATGATGGATGATGATAAAGAACTGAGTACTATCGAAGAAAAATGGGAAAGTATCAAGAAAGGGATATTGGAAGCCGCTCAAGACACTATAGGAACCGTTAACGGAAAAAGGATAAGGAAACCATGGGTAACGGATGAGATGATTGCAAAGATGGATGAGAGGAGAAGATGGAAAAATGTAAACACAGAGTTAGGCAAAATGAAGTACAAAGAGTTAAACAATAAATTGAGAAGGGCCACAAATAAAGCCAAAGAAGAATGGTGGAAAACTCAATGCGAGGATATGGAAAATTTACAGAAGAAGGGTGAAATTGGTGCTCTATACAGCAAGGTTAAGTTATTATCGGGAAGTAAGAAGGCAAGATCTGTGCTAACAGTGAAAGATAAGTGGGGTAAGATAATAGTTGAACCAGGAAAAATCCAAGAGAGATGGAAGGAATATATAGAAACACTGCATGGTAAAGAACTTAGGCCGACAAGGTTAGACCTAGAAAAGGAACATGACGTAGAAGAAGATAGCTTAGGTCCAGGCATACTCGACGATGAAATAGAAAGGGCATTAAAGGAGATGAAAGCAAATAAGGCCGTGGGGGTGGACAACATTCCTGTAGAAATGTTAAAATGGTTAGGAAAAGGTGGGAAGAAGGCCATATATGGACTGATTCGTAGTATCTATGAGGAAGGAATCTGGCCGGAAGATTTTGTGATATCGGTGTTAGTTCCTGTTCCAAAAAAGCCAAAGGCTTCGTCATGTGAGGATTACAGAACAATAAGTTTGATATCCCACGCAGCTAAAGTTATTCTCAGGATCATGAACAAAAGGATAGAGAGTAAGGCAAATGATTACTTAGGGGATGATCAGTTTGGGTTTAGGAAAGGAAGATGTACGCGTGATGCCATTGCAGTAATGAGATCACTAGTCGAGAGGAATATAGAATACAATCAGGACGTTTTTGCCTGTTTTGTAGATTTCGAAAAAGCGTTTGATAGAGTGAATTGGGAAAAATTAATGCGTGTATTGCAGAAAATACGAATGGATTGGAGGGACAGGAGACTGATCCGCAACCTGTACATGTCTCAGACTGCTCAGGTGCGAGTGGGGAACGGAGAGTCCGAATGGGCAGTGTTAGGAAGAGGTGTAAGGCAGGGTTGCCCATTGTCACCGGTACTGTTCAACGTATACTAGTATGTAGAGGAAATGATTAAAGAGGCATGGGAAGAACTGGAGGTAGGAATGAAAGTCGGAGGGGAATTGGTAAAATCGGTTAGGTTTGCTGATGACCAAGCATTAGTTGCTCAGTCAGCCAAGGGGTTGCAAGCATTGCTGAGTGAATTGGAGGTTCAGTGCAATAGATATGGGACGAGAATCAATATTAATAAAACAAAGGTTATGCGATTTTCCAGAAAGAAAAAGGCTAAGCTAAATATTAAAATAGGCGGGGAGAAAGTAGAGCAGGTAGAACAGTTTACATATCTCGGAAGTGTTTTGGACCAATACGGTCAAAGTGGTAGGGACGTAAGGAGAAGAATTGCGCTAGGCAAGGAGGCTTTCTCAAGGAGGAGGGAGTTGATGACGGGGACGTTGAGTAGGGATGTTAAGACAAGACTCGTAAAAACTCTGATATGGAGCGTAGCTATGTACGGCGCGGAAACGTGGTCGCTGAAGCAGGAGGATAGACGTAGATTGGAGGCTTTTGAAATGTGGGTGTGGAGAAGAGTGAAGAAGGTGAAATGGACCGAAAGGAAAACAAATGAGGAAGTGCTGGAGAGGGTGGGTGAGGAGAGGGGTTTGTTGAGAGAAATCCTATGGAGACAGGAAAAATGGATGGACGGTGTATTGAGCGGTAGGGGAATGGTGAAGAAGGTAATAGAGGGGAGAATGTTGGGCAAGCGAGGAAAGGGCAGGAATAGGATAGGGATGTTGGACGGAATGAAGGGAGGTAAGAAGTACACAGAGATGAAGAGGGACCTGATGTAGAGTAGGTTGCTGGATTGGGTTTTGTTTGGAGTTACAAAATGTTTATTTGATAGTTGTGTCCATCCAAAAACCTACCTTAACCGGTAGATTACTTAATAATAATATCTATATGTATATGTATTCACATGAGGTCTGTCAGGAAAGGATCCAGCCATGCATATTATGAGAAAAATAACTTACTTAGAACAATGAAGCCTTAGTCTTAGTCATCGAAGTACTCTCCTATGGACTTCACTTCAACCAGCGTCTCTTTCACTTTTCAAAATAATCGGCAAAATCCTTTTTCGGAATGGTCATTAGCTGCACTCTCTTTCCTCCCGTTAGCGTCAAGAATTTCGTACAACAGTTGTATGGTACTTTTAACCAAAGGTTTTCCAAAAATGTCAAAACTGGAGATGAGTGATGCGTCTACGGTTATGGCCTTGAAACAAAATCCGAATTTTTATATAAACAATAAAAATGCACGAGATAAAATATATGGTGATATACATGCAATATAATACAGTAAAATTTAGAACAACATTATTTTTAAATGGGCCAAGGTTATTGCAATACACAACCCAGCAATTTTCGTTAAATATCAGTTTAAAATTTTGATGAATAGTTAATTAGATTGAAGCAGCGATCTGTACTCAAAGATTGGTAAAAATTTTGAATTTTCTCATATTGGAAGGTTCAATGTGAAAATCTACCTCAGTTTATTAAAAATTCAAGGAAAATACAATTGGTAGACTCGCTTATTTTCAATATCCCATACTTGTGAGAAAGTGTCCCCGAGTAAAATGCAAGATAGGAATTCATAAATTTATAGTTTTGTAAACCTTATTATGTTAGCTCAATCAAAGAGAGAGGCATTTTAAAATAAGCATATAAGTCGACGCCACTAGTTTTTTCCAACAAGTGGATATGATACTATGGATTTGACAAATACCACATTAAATCCTATCGGCACTAAAGCTAACGACTTACAAATTCATAAAGCCTTTTTTCTATTTAATTTTATCACCATCGTTTATGCAGATAATTCTTATTAAAATTATCAAACGAGTGAGATTAGTCGAGTTGATATATTCACAGACTCTCACGAAATGATTATTTATTAATATTTAATTTTTTTACCGGTTTCTCCCCTTGCTTACTCATGATATCAGGCCACAGACCACCAAGTGGAAGCAAGGGATAAGATTATAATTTTGTGTACTAATAAACCTTTCCTTTGTTTCACTAATCCAATGAATCCAAGTTTTTGTGTCCATGGTTACATGGGAATATATTAGATTCCCGATAACTGACATGAATAATGGCTTAATAGAAGGCTTTGTTATCAATTTTACTGGGCTCATAGAACCCGTACTCTAGTAATTATTAATGATAGAAATAAAAGAAAACTTAGTGAATTACTTTTTTTATTTGTAACAATTACAGTTATTTCTGTCAAGTAATGCCTTTAAATAATGTCAAGCAACCCGTTTGGCTAATGCCTTTTGGATTATTATTCACGAATTAACCCAATGTACCATTTTTACGGATACTTGTTAGACTTGCTGATATTCACTTATGTATGTGTGGTCTTTCCTCTATGAGTAGTATGTAAAATTAATTATTGCTACCTTTAGTGTGGGCTTTATTAATCAACATCGTAAAATAACTATAATTTTTCAGATCATTTTATCGCATTTGTGATAGGTATAGCTATCAACAGCTGAAAACAATTGTTCACTTTAAGTACAAATGGAAGATTAAATGAGATATCTTTTAATGTTTCTTGCAAATACGTTCAAACACGCAATGCAGATGCGCCATTCCGCCCCCCCTTTCCATCCTCTCTCTCTCTCCGTCCTCTCCATCCCTTTTTATTTTACCCAACCATTCCCAACGTCTTTGTCCCTTGAGGCGGAAATTTGCGTTTTTTGTTTGTCTTTTGTTTCTTTCCGATGTCGTCGCCCTAATTTTCTACTCGTGGGGAGTTTTCAGAAGGACACCTACCCTCCGCACACCGCTTCCTTCCGCTAGCACTCAACCTCTCGCTTCATAGTCACGCAACGCGCTGTTATCCTGCCTTTCTCCCCCACCCTTCTCTCTCTACAGCTCAAGCCCCTCAATCTTGTCTCCCCCTCACCGACTCCTTCTTTCCCTTGGCCTCCCTCCTAGTCCTTAATCTTCCCTCTCTTCTCACTGTCGTGCTCCCATTTTACTCAATCCGCCTTCATCTCTCCCTCCTCAGCTCGTTTCTCTCGCCGTATGGAATTTTTCAACCTCATGTTCCACCTTCCCGTCCGTGGAGTAAAATTTTAATTTTGCCTCAAGATCCCCGATTTTCCAATTCCATTCTGATACATATTTCCGATACCCTTATCCGTCACGTTCTGATATACATTTCCGATACAAAAAATATCGTTTCCCCTTTTTGGGGGGTCTTCGAAAAGTCTACCTATTTTAGCATTTCTGAGGATATTAATGGCAGCGTCAGTACACCATAGGTTTGCAAATTAAACGCTCGGACATGAGAAAATGATAAAAGTACCGACTGCATTGCGTATTAATTATGGAAAAAAGCCACGTGGTATTTTTCGAAAGAAAATCTTCCAGCACATAATTGAAAAATTAGAAAAGGATTTATAAACTTAAAGAGAAGTAATTACGACATTAATTTAAGTTTCCATCTATCAAATATAGTATGTATTCAGATTCATATGACATTTACCTGTATAGCATGAATACCTAAGGTCGTAAATATGATGTTAAATTTAATAACTACCTGCATGATTTTGTTGACCATTAGAACTATAAAAGATTATACGACTATACTTTCGTTTGATTCAATGCAATCATGATTGAAGAAGTGATACAATGGAATTAAAATTACATCTGAATATTATTTCCTTTATGAAGAATTTTTATATGAAAAACAATTTCTTTCTCCACATTCGTGAATGCTAGCCAACGAAATCATACTCACAAGCAACACAGAAATGGTGAAACTTATTGTCGTTTCATACTTTGGCAAAAACCCATTTCAATTCGTCATATTGTTTTCTTATAGCGATTTCAATTTAAGCAATTAATTAAATGATAACAAAAAATATTCAAAACGTGCCTATATACTTCTTTATTCCTTACTTTGTTTTTCCATTTAATCTTAATCATTCAACTCCAGCACCATTTTTCAAAAAAATGTGTAGAGGCCCAAGGACAGTACTTTGAAGAATTTTAAGTTTGTGCAAATCTTTTCAATCGTGCATAAGAGACATTTATAATTATGATATAGATTGAGGATAGTTTCGACCAAAATAGATCTACCACTGGACTAGAAAGCTATTATAAGAGAGATAATACCTTTTGTCATAATGCAGTAGAAAACATAATACAACTTGAAAAATAGTTATTTACGCTTGACCAGATCTCATGGGCAGTAGGTAGTATGATTAATAATCGAACCCGTAGAGCGTCAAGATGAATAGGTGTGTACCTATGAATTAAATAAAGAATGAGCAGATACGTAATGTTTCTAAGAGTGAAGAGATATACTCACTGCATAATGTCATAAGGTATGTCTGACTTTAAGAACGGCATATTTCTTTAAGAAGTAATTAAAACGACGCACATAGCTTGTAACTACTTTCGTTCGTAGAGCATGAAAAAAAGGCGTAATTACAGGGCGCGTTCGAAAAGTAATGCAATTGATTTTTCTGCCCCACTTTAATTGGTAGCAGTGGGATCGAACCACTAAAAGTAGGTGAAGGGGACGCTAAACCTTGCCGCAAAACCGGTCTCAGTGCTCTCCAATCTGTGGAAATGGCAGGGCGTCAGTTCTTGTAAACCTCTGCGCGCCGACCGCGTCACAAAAAAAATGTAATCGACGACGATTGCTAAGTTTTGTGCTAAACTAAAAAAATCTCTTGAGGAGACTAACAAAATGATTCGTGAGGCTAACTGGGACTCTGCTCTGTTCTACTCACAAGTTTCGAGGAGGTAAAAGGCCTTTGAGGAGGGCCGGGAAGAGGTTCAAGACGAACAACGCTCTGGGCGGCCATCGGCCAGCTAAATCGACCACGATATGGCTCGTGTTAAATAATTGTTGGACTTCCGTCGATTGAGCATCAAGATGGTGGCCATTGAACTGAACTTGTCGTCTACTGCTGTTTTTCACATTGTAACTGAAGATTTAGCACTGAGGAAAGTGTGCGCCAAGCTCGTGCCTAAGGTGTTTACCACAACGCGCTACGAGTGCGCGAGTTCCTGGCCAAACACCAGGTGCCCACGCTGCTCCACCCCCCTATAGTCCTGACGTCCCCAGCAGACATCTTTTTGTTCCCTCTGATTTAGGCAGCGCTGAAAGGAACCCGTTTTTCGTCCATATAAGATATCAAATAAGCCATGATAAAAACCTTGCGAGAGGTCCCCGAAGACACCTTCCAGGGCGCGTACCGGCCATGACAGTCTCCGGAAAAAATGTGTAGGGGGCCCAAGGACAGTACTTTGCAGAGTTTTGAGTGTTTGTGCAAATCTGTTCAATAAATTACTTTAAAAAATTATTGCATTACTTTTGTAAGCACCCTGTATAGTAGTATTTTATGATAAAATATCTGGTGAAAACTATTTTAGTAAATGTGGATATAATGGCATTTAATCTGAAACCCAACAGGTGAAAGTAGACTTTGAAATGGTGGGATAGAAAGCATATACAGGATGCGGCAGGATAATTGTGTTGATTTGAATTCAAATCCCCTTCAAATAACGAACGCAAGGTTAGTGGAGCAGAAGAAATTACGCCGTATTCAAGAAGGAAAATACTTCCTGGACAGAAAATTAACCAGAGGAATTTATTGGAGTCAGATTAAAATCCTTGCAAAATATGTTTATGACTTTCAAATTCTTTCTATTTTACTGATTTCTCTGCATTAATAAGTGTAGTCTAAAATGTCATTGCCCTGTAATAAATTTCCAAATAAAATATAAATTATACAAACAATACGAATAGGGGAAAAATAAGACATATTTGAACAAATGTAGACACCATTGATCGAATGGAAACGAAATGATATTCTCTCCCCTAGCGACCACTCGGATACATGTGTATCATTAGTAGTCTACATAATTTATAAATAAACTTTAATAAAGATACATAAAATATTATCAGTACAATTAAAATCCTAACTAACTACCTTGTATTAATTCAGGCCTATAAGCCAAAAAGTAATCATAGAGAGAAAGAGATGGAAAGAGTAAACAATCAATAGAGGATATATTTGGAGCTCCCTGGAAGGAATCTTTTAAACAGTTGTTTGAACGCAGGACTGGACGAGTCTTAAACTAGAGTATGTGAAAGAGTTTGCTAATCTTGGAAGTCTTTTGAACATTAGAAAAATTAGAATTCAGTTATGTAAGCCAGGAATGGTTAAGAATACCATAGGAACTTTGGACGATATAAAGTAAGGAAATAATTAATTAAAATTGGCAATTTTCCACGAAATAAAATTTTTAATACGACCGGTTTCGATGTAACCACATCATCTTCAGGTAATAGTCAAAAATCAGTGTCTAGAGTATATGCTGAAATGTGGAGGGTTAATTGCTTTTCAGCATATATACTAGACACTGAGTTATGACTATTACCTGAAGATGATGTAGTTACGTCGAAACCGGTCGTATTTATTTTGTGAAAAATTGCCAATTTGAATTAATCGTGAAATTCCACCATATCACGTCTGAAACGTCTCTATTTATTTGTAAGGAAAGAAGTTTTTGGAATTGATGAAGAATTTGTTTACAGTCGATTATCAGATTGCGTTCCAGTCCAATGTACCCAGCCCGACGGCGTGTGAATATTCACACATCAGGATTGGGGGGCCAGTTCCTTTCCTTGTGCCGGTTATGGTTTCCCAGAAAGATCTGGTACCCGAAAAATCAACTAACTTGGGTGGAGCTGCAGTTGCCCAGAGTGCCTTACCCGGGAATGGAACCCGGGACTCTTCGGTCAGTAGTAATTATAATATTAATTACCCTTTAAAAATGACCAGCCATTTTTTTTAATTCTCTCCTAATCATCTAATCCTAAATTCCTACTTCACTACTGACCTACTTATTGTTTTAAAGTTTCTCTTTGTTTTTGTACAAATAACTGGAACGTATAGCTTCTTGAGATAATATCCAAGCATTCAGGATTAGTTTTCCCATTTCAATCTCTCTATTAATTCATCTGAGATATTATTACATTCACTATAAATTGTCCTCGAAACTTACAAATCACATTGGTTTTCAAATGAAATGAAATTAAGTTTAAACACTTCGTTTTTAAAACTTAAGTTTCAAACAAACCGCTTGATATTGACGACAATGTTTGGTTCCTTACTTCTACTGAATTTCGTATTATTGGTCTCATTTACAAAAAAAATAAATTTGTTAATATTTTATCAGGTCTGATTACTACCATTGTTTTCACTGTTGTGGAAACAAGGCTGTTATATTCAATACATATATCTAACCTAAAGAAGGCCTCAGAGAACCCGAAAGCTAAAACTTTCTATGTGAGTGTCCTTTTAGGTGTTATCCATTTTATTTTTGTGCTCTTTTGTGCCTTCACAATTGTTATATTAAAACACGAAAACTCGCAATTTGGACAACAAATATTCATTCACGTGGAAATATACAGTAGGAATTAGGGATTGGAACACATACGTATTCGTTTTAAGGACGAACACAGGTGGGGAAAGCGGAATCGAACAGACCACAAGAGTAAAATTATTTCTTTGGCATATGTGGAGGAAATGATTAAAGAGGCATGGGAAGAACTGGAGGTAGGAATGAATTTCGGAGGGGAATTCGTAAAATCGGTTAGGTTTGCTGATGACCAAGCATTAGTTGCTCAGTCAGCCAAGGGGTTGCAAGCATTGCTGAGTGAATTGGAGGTTCAGTGCAATAGATATGGGACGAGAATCAATATTAATAAAACAAAGGTTATGCGATTTTCCAGAAAGAAAAAGGCTAAGCTAAATATTAAAATAGGAGTGGAAAAAATAGAGCAGGTAGAACAGTTTACATATCTCGGAAGTGTTTTGGACCAACACGGTCAAAGTGGTAGGGACGTAAGGAAAAGAATTGCGCTAGGCAAGGAGGCTTTCTCAAGGAGGAGGGAGTTGATGACGGGGACGTTGAGTAGGGAGGTTAAGACAAGACTCGTAAAAACTCTGATATGGAGCGTAGCTATGTACGGCGCGGAAACGTGGTCGCTGAAGCAGGAGGATAGACGTAGATTGGAGGCTTTTGAAATGTGGGTGTGGAGAAGGATGGAGAAGGTGAAATGGACCGAAAGGAAAACAAATGAGGAAGTGCTGGAGAGGGTGGGTGAGGAGAGGGGTTTGTTGAGAGAAATCCTATGGAGGCAGGAAAAATGGATGGACGGTGTATTGAGTGGTAGGGGAATGGTGAAGAAGGTAATAGAGGGGAGAATGTTGGGCAAGCGAGGAAAGGGCAGGAATAGGATAGGGATGTTGGACGGAATGAAGGGAGGTAAGAAGTACACAGAGATGAAGAGGGACCTGATGTAGAGTAGGTTGCTGGATTGGGTTTTGTTTGGAGTTACAAAATGTTTATTTGATAGTTGTGTCCATCCAAAAACCTACCTTAACCGGTAGATTACCTAATAATAATATAATATAGAGTATGTTTTTTCCAAATATTCAGTTATTCAGCCATTAATTTCCTGTCTATCAAATCTTACTCTCTTGGCTATTATTGGTTTGAACTTAGAAAGGGTGGCAAACGTTGGGAAAAAATTCCAAACAGAGAATAAATCTTATACTGCCGTCTGTAGCATCCACCCTGGTGAGCGTGTTGTTTTTTTCGCCCCGAGAGACTCCGAAATTTACGCTCCCTCCTGCGTCCTTCTCGGTCCTATTTCCCATGCCTAGTACATTCTTGGTGGATGATCACAAATTTAGTCTCTCTTTTCCGTACCAATTTTAGTTTAATTCTACCAATGACCACGCATATCAATAAATAATACACGTACGAACAATTGCCACTTTAAGGGTACACCTGTTTCTTCCTACAATCTTGAATATGAATGCCTCAGATTTACAAGGAGGAATAAGCAATGCATTTCATGGATCATACTAAAAGTACTTTCTGAACAATTTTCCTTAGCCTTGCCTCTTCTGCATATTTTAACAAGACTTTCTCATACAACTGTTACAATTTAATATAAAAACGAGAATAAAGGATTCTTGCTATTCAGTTTATTAGAACATCAGAAATGAGTGACATAAACAGGGAGGAAAATATTTATTAAAATTAGATATTTCTGTACATTCTATTCTTGAAAACATAGGCGTTAATAATATTATATATTGAGTTAAGATATTATAACCGGCTGAGACTTACAATAATGATTTAATTCCGTGTGTTTTCTTTAAACAGACACTGCAAAATTAAATTAGGAATTCTCATAAAACGTAAAAATCAAATCGCCTGTTTTACAGCTATAAATTCCATTAAAATGCAATGCTACAGGAGGCCTCATATATACGCCCCTGTACATGCTCATCATTTCACGTCACAAATCTACTCGTTTTTGTCACATAAGCCTTTTCATCAACTTATTATCATTCCTGACAATCAATTGGCATATGAAATACAAAGCCACACTTGAAATGAAATTATTTATTATAACGTACAGTTAAGGGAAATGAAATAGGGTGTGCATTATGGCCTAACATTGATCGTGCATAAGATATTAAGGTACAGCACTACATACATTCACCGTTTTCAAATATATTCGATATTTTCTCTAATAATACTGAACTCAAATGCGTACATAACCAAAGCTTCGAGAACAGCAACGCAAACGCACAACTCTCTCGCTCGATCCGATTTCAAATGCTTTCTTCTTCCCGTCCCACGTTTTCCTTCACCTCCTTCCGAAATTCCATTCTCACCGGGGTCTCTTCCCTTCAACTCAGTCTCGCCACAGTCTATCTTTTTCCAAATACTGGACCCCTGTTTTAACCCTCATCCCGTAGAGGACCTCGTGCCTCGTTCATACGGGAAGCAGGAAGAAGAGAGATAGTGGCGAGGCATTCCGCCGCGGGGGACGGAGGCGACGGGGTCGGATGCGAGGGAGAGCGAGATGTCCGCTCTCAGGGTGAAGGATTTAGAAATTTTATTTATTATTCTTGCTGGCCCACGGACGACAGTTATATATTGGACGCCAGTTTTTTCTGAAGTTAAAAAAAATAAATCACAGCACAGAATGCACTGGTAGTTTTAGGAAGCTAATGAGTAGATAAATGTGTGTATATCCTTTATTTGATTACTCGCAAGACATCTCCCAAGAGTACACTTGCTACACTACAGTAGTTACTCATCAAAGACAATAGGAGAATTACATACAATAATTGTTGTTTAGTTGATGAAAATAAATAATGCTATGACAAATAATGAAAGGTTTGTTTTCAGATTAACCTTAATATTCAGCGTCTCAAAACATATTCCTTGAGGCATTGTGTAGCTAAAATGACTAACTAGAGAATACCATAACCTAGTGCAATAATGACGGCAATGTTGAATGAGTGCAACCCCGACATTTTCTTTATAATATAATAAAGGGAAAATTTTACATCCATTATTTTATAAATCTATTTTTCTATCTGTTAAGGAATTTAGGAGTTTTTTGTGCATGAAATTCAATTCTTGGTATGATTTTAGCTACTAATTTGATGTTACCACCAAATATCTCTCATAGCCTCGGCATAATCATGCTGCGCTATATGCCTAGTAAGCACACTTATTTACATGATGGGTACCGGGAATTCTGGACAAGGCGAATGATCTATACACTCTGAAACTGTTGAATTTTAATGCATATTTAGCCAATGACTCCGTTATAAATTACTATCGCGCCATATCCCGCAATTTCTTGAAATAAGAGAATATTCGTCATATAAGCTGGACACCGTTACGATGTACGAGTACATTGTTATAAAACTTGTACTTTTCCGGAAATGCAGCCACAAATAAGTCATAATCAACAGGTTCCTTAAATTCAAGGTACTGATCAATATAACGTCTCTTACATTTTGAAAATCATAGGAATTCTCACGCCCCATTACACCTTTAAATTATAAATTTCCACCCTCTTCAAAGATTGAGAGAGGAAATCTTCAGCATATTTTTAAATGAAGGATTTAAAATATTCCTTGTTTCTACATGTACGAGTATATCAGTCAATCAGTATCACACTTTTGTGAAATTGAGGAAGTACACAGTAATGTCTATGATGCTTCCTATTCTTTACATGAAATCTTATGAATCCTGCTCTATTAGCTAGCTATTTTGGCCACGCCTGATTAAAATTATTTTTCCTAAAAAAACTAAGAATGATTTACAAGTGTATTTACAAAATCATAGAAAGTTTTTCGACGCTATAGCTAAATGGTAAAATCCGACAGCTGAGGCTATGTAAAATGACTATAGTTTCTCTAAAATGAATGGTTTCTTTTGTTGCCCATTACTATTTTATGTTTATTTAATAAGTCATAAGTTACATGGAGAGAAGAGTTATATTTTGTGTAACATGGAAATAAGATAATTTTAAACATCCTAAGGTATATAACAAATGCGACATTATGCATCCATGATGCATGTACATATGTGCGATATAATTATCCGAAATTTTCTCGATTAAAGAAGCTCCCTTCTGTTTAAGTCATAACTACTCTTTGAGTTTCTGTCTGAATCTTTTACTCTGGTATAATGCCAGCAAATCTTACCATTACTTAGAATTGACAAACCATTTCACTCAACACTTATCCACAAATTCTTCCGCAAATAACGTACAAGCTATGACTCACTAAGGAAATTATTGAGGGGCTACATCATTTTTCTATGGTTTAAATAAACGAATATCACACTTTACTTATTCATGATTGCTGATCTGTCTTGTGATAAACATTTTCGGAAAATATACGATTATACTTCCCGTTAAAGATTTTGGTAACCGAAGCTCTCAATGCTTCCAGTGAGATTTCACCAATAAATGTTGAACGTACTAATTGGTAATATTAATTTTAGAGGGAGATTATTTAGCTGTACGAATTTAACCATAATTTACTTAGCCACTAGGTGAAAGACAATCTCCAAGAATTACTACACGCTAACGTCTTCTGCTGGTGTTGTTTCACTTGCTGCGCTGAAGGTTTCCCCAGGCTAAACAAGTACCTCGAAGACGCCAGCAGCTCGAAATGAATAATTCTAATGGAGAGTAGGCGGAACATTTTCTTCAAATATGTCATGGAAAAGCAAATCGGAGGTCAGGATTCAATATAAGAACCTGAATATTATTATAAAATATTAGGTACTTAGACGACTTCTAGGGAAAAAAGCAATCCATCATACAGTAATCTTCCCTCAAGCGGAATGTGATATTATGATTAAATGACACAATTGTGTCACATATATAATTTTTTCCTGGAGCATATTTTGATATCTTAGATTAACCGGCATTCAGTGTTAGCATCTACTGACACTAAAATTACAAGCATTTGCTATAGGAAACTGCATTTTCCAGTCTTAGTTTATTCCTTCCATATTTACGAGTGAAATTGTACAAGAGCTGAAGAAGCGTTTTATGAGAAGAGTCTCCGTCAAAAATCACAGAATTTATTTCATGAATTAAACTTCTAAGAAGTTCCATGGACGGAGGTGACATGTAAGATAGTTGCTGAACAAGTAGCGGTTCATAAATTTTGCATTCGTATGATTAACTGAGCAAAATCTTAACTTTATATAACTCTGTTAGCTTAAGGTGCACTTTGTAAATGATAAAACTTTCACTGGTTCGACACCAGTATTGCATCACTGTACCTATTCCAATTAGAAACATGTTCAGTTCGCCTACGATAACGGTGAAGGTAACACGCGAAGAGCAGTACGTTGCATTGAAACTTTGCGCTCTCCTGAAGAAAACATCAGCCGATGTCTATGTACTACAACAACAGGCTTGTAAACAGTATTTTGTTAATTATAGCACAACTAAAAGTCAGTTTAAAATTTTAAAGATGAAAGACAATGAATTTCAGAGGAAAGGGGACTTGGAGCTCCAGTCAAAGTAAATATACGTATATAAAATATATTTTATTGGGTAATCTACCGGTTAGGGTAGGTTTTTGGATGGACACAACTATCAAATAAATATTTTGTAACTCCAAACAAAACCCAATCCAGCAACCTAAACTACATCAGGTCCCTCTTCATCTCTGTGTACTTCTTTCCACCCTTCTTCCCATCCAACATCCCTATCCTGTTCCTACCCTTTCCTCGCTTGCCCAACATTCTCCCCTGTATTACCTTCTTCAACATTCCACTTCCGCTCAATACGCCTTTCATCCATTTTTCCTGCCTCCATAGGATTTCTCTCAACAAACCCCTCTCCTCACCCACCATCTCTGGTACTTCCTCATTTGTTTTCCTTTCGGTCCATTTAAAATATATATGTATGTATATATATACACACATATATATATATATATATATATATATATATATATATATATATATATATATAGAAAAACAACAATAAAAATTCATTCTGCAGTAAATGTTAACACCGTTACTGTAATTGTTATAAAATAGCTTCATATAATGCAAATATCACAAATAGAAATATCGAGCCTTTCATTCAGCGGAAACCAAGGAAATGTTATGTATTGTTCTATGATGTCACCCGCACATTGGGAATAGAAATATTGCAAATGAGACATCTGTGTGGGCTAAGAATTCCGAGACTATTCATTCCCGAACAATATAACGTTGACGAGGAGGTTCGTGTGTAGTTGAAGCTGATATTCCGAGAAAAGTATTAAAAATTAAAGGAAGGTTATCCAGAAAGAAGAAGAAACATTGCTAAATCAGGTTGACCCTCAGGGCAAATAGAACGCGTGTGTGTATGAAAATCTCTTGCCCTTTCAATACCAAAAATAGCCCAAGTGGGGAACATTCATGGACGTATAATTTTTCAATATTCGGAGAATGGTAAAACAACATTCCTTACCACCACAAACAACTGCGAATGGGGCATGCAGTATATGGTGCATACAATGATGCATGGATCAACTGTAAATTCTCCAATGACAAAAAATCAAAGAACATCACATTACAAAGTAACATGCTAGATATACATAGCACCACGAAAACACACGCCCGAGCATCGCAATTGTTCCTGAATGTATCTCAGGAAACCAAAAGAAAGTGTGATGTGAAACCACTTACTTTATATCCCAGAATACATAGCTTCATGTGACTATTCCTGCCCTAAAATGTAAAAGGACGCCTTCGTGGAAAGCGTTTTTCTCCGTCAGAAGCAACAGTGAAGGCTGCTAGGCGATTTGGAAGGATTATCATAAAATGGCTTCCAGCATTACTTCAAAAACTGAAAAAAGACGAAAATGTGAATAAAATAAAAGATACATCGAGAACGATATTTATAATATAACGGATGAGTAAAGGTATTCTTCAACAAAATCATGATCATTATTGTTAAAAAAATCTTCATAAATACGCTTTGTTAAGAAAAAGAAGAATAAATTGTAGTTCATATGTGTCTCTGTTTCATTGGTAGATCTTTTGTGAATATTTTTGACAAATTCCAAGGCAATTTAAATAATATTGGTCTAAAGTTCATTTATCCTACATAGGTGTGTAACAAATGTTATTTTTTGAAAAGGAATAATGTAGTAAATCGCAGCGTAATCACAACATAGCATTAGATACAAGGAAGAATGAAGTATGCCTTTATAGAATTGCATATCTATTAAACGAAAATCTACCATAAGTGCTTTGTCAATATTCTCCATCATTAAGAAAGCAGAAAACACATAATCAAATATTGGTTTCGATTAATAAAAATTTGCTAATTAAGTTGCATAATAATTTTAAAATTATACCTCTCAGACATAGAAAAGAGAAGAAAAATTATATCAATTGTTTGAAAATAAAACAAACCTCTAATTCAACTCATTTCCCATAAAACTTTGAGATAGTATAATCTCATCGCCCACATACTTTCGTCTCAATTGGGGGGAAATTATGTTCCGTGATTACTTTTCTCCCAACATTAGAGTCACGATTCACCATTTTCACTGCCACAGTATTAACATCGCTCTCTTTATAGGGTGGTGGGCGTGGAGGTCTACTCGCGCCACCCAGCCGCGAGGAAATACGTCTCTACTCCCTCTCTCCCATAGACCTCTCCCTTATAACCAATTAGTCTAAATCAATATCTTGCCTCGGCCATCGGAGAAAGATTTGCAGCCCCAATCGACACCGGTTCTCGCGCAGACGACGGAGAGAGGTAAGAGCAGAGTGGGAGGGAATGAGGGATGAGAGAAGTGTTGGAAGTTGGAACAGAGAGGCGGTCCCTTCAAGACTCGAACGGCTCTTACGGGTTGCCTGTGTGCATTGAGCAGGGTGCCTTGTTCCATCGCGGTGATCGGGAAGTCAAGAGGAAAATAAGATAATAGGAAGAGTCGATCTTTTTCCGATGATGGTGGCTGCAGAATATCGGAAAGGGATACAGAACGGCTATGAGGGTGCAGACTACAGACCCACTGAGGGTAGAGGAGGAAAGTATTGCGCCTCTGCTGTCGTTGAGGGGTTAAAGGATAACCATAGTAAACTCTGATTGGGTGAAGGGACACTCACTACTTGAAGGCAAACGTTTTGCCAGGAGAGAAGCCTTAATGATGCCCTTTTAATGCAAGTTGCCATATATCATCTTAAACGCTCATCCGTGGACTGAATTTATTGGAAACTAAGAGTATTTTCAACACCTTAACTATTTTGAAACCCCCTAATCTGCGTTTGTTTACATACCATTTAAAAATTAAACGAATCGTGGTAAACAATGAAGACCGCCTTAGCAGCGCTGTAAGCGTGAACAAAAAATCGATTCATTTAGAAATAATTGCAAACATTAGAAAAACTATTTAACTTAACAATTAGCGTCTGGTTCAGACAATACCACAAACCTCGGTACATGCAGAAAATGACGGGAAAAACATATAGGTAGGTATATTACAGTCAGGCAAATATGAACTCTGTCACAAACTCGCTTCCCGGGGATGCGTAAATTCGGATCACATTTTAATATGATTATTAAACGACATTTGCAATTCATCCAAGATTCGGAGTAGATATGCACCAAGGTGGAAAATTAGAGGTTTTTAACGGGTGTTAAATAAAGTAATCAAGAAAATCTTAATAAATTTCCAAATGACAATGGGGAAGATTAGAGAAAGGTGGTTCGATAATCAAAACAGAATTAAAGAGTAGCAAAGGAACCAATAGAAATTGAACGAGATAATAAAACAGGCGTGAACATTAGTTTCAGGTAAATCATCAAGAGTATGGAAGAAATAAGAAAATATAAGATTTTAGTACAGAAATCTCGAGAAGAATGTCCGCAGAGGTGGTCTTTCGACGTGCGAACTGCTGAACTGATCATGGTTATTGAAATCCTTCTAACGGAGTCTGTGAGCAGTAAAAAAACGCCTTGCTCGGGGCCCTATCTGGACTTGTCTTTGCACAATAGCGATTAATGTCCGAGCTTGCACACGCTTGTTGTACAATGCCCGCGTCTGTTAGAATGAAGGTGTTAGAAAAACAGCGCGTGTGCATTGAATTTTGTTTGAACTTGGGCAAAAGTGAAACTCAAATGATCCTATGCAATGATTCCGGAGGCATTTGGTAATGAATCAATGAGTCGAACACAGTGTTTTCGTTAGCAGAAAACAAACATCAACTGATGATGAACCGAGAAGTGGACGACCATCGGCGTCAGCAAACGACGCCCAAGTCAACAATATGAATGATTTAGTGTATACAAACTGTTGGTTGACTATCAGAAAGATTGCCAATGAAGTTGACATTAGTTTTGGATCGTGTTTCAACTTTTGAAAGAAATTTTGGACATGTAGTGGGTTGCGTCCGAATTTGTGCGGCGGGTGTTAACGGATGAACAGAGGCAGAAACGTCTTGACATCAGCCAGCAAGTTTCTCGATCGTTCAAACGATGACTGAAAATTCTTAAAAACAATCATCACAGGCGACGAAACCTTGGTTTATAGTTATGATATAGAAATGAAACCCATGCTTCACAGCGAAAGGGACCATCGGCTTCACGCCCCAAAAAAGCTTGGATGCCTCTATTGAAAGTGAAGGTGATGTTGATCGTTTTCTTAGATTGGGATGGGATTGTTCATAATGAATATGTCCCCAAAGGACAAATAATGAATGGGTACGACTATGCAGATGTTAAGAGTAGTTGAATTAGTTGAGAAACCATCAAGATCCAAGTAAAGCGACGAAAAGGTCCGTGTGAGGATTTGGAGGACTTCAAAGGGACAAGGAATAGTAGAATATTTACGTAAGTATTTAAGGGAAGTCAGGTGATAGTAGGGAAAAAATATAATGATCGAACAAGATGGGACGAAAGATCGAAGAGATTCAGAAAACGTGAAAAGAATACGCACAAAACTATGTTCAAAAGATAAGCCACCCAGCTTATTCATAGACAGTCGATGTGTTGCGGACGAGAAGAGCTTCGATCCAGAAACACAAGGCAGTGAGATATAGAAAAACAGCCAGGGTAATTCGTAAAGACCTGGTATATTCAGTTGGAATAGGTAATATTGCTCATGAATAACTCGCGAGTTTGGGGCCCCTCCCCACCCTATTGATAGGTAGAGAGGGGAGGGGAGTTGGGTCTAGTATTTGGTATACTCTACCCTCCTCACCTATCAAACCGACCTTCGGGTTGATAACTGTACCTGTTTTATTCATTGATAAATGGGAAAGTATGCGATTCTCGAGAAATAGTAAAGCCAATTTAGACTTTTAATTATCTGGTATTCTCTCTCTTTATTATGTGTTTTCTTCGACTTCAGTAGTAGGTGGGTTTTTACTAGAGCTTTTGGAGCAGTACACGTATTTTTGCGGTAATTTGTAGGAAAACGAGCATTAGAGTGGGGAAGCTAGGAAAATATTTTCATCAACGAAAGATTCAATTGCAAGAAGAAGAGAGCAGTGTACTAATTAAAGACACCAACAAGGATTAGTAAATGCATTAATATAGAGCAAAGCTTTGTGTGGAACTAAAACTGATCTCTGAGGCAAGACAACGAGCGCAGATAAGAAGATTTGAGATATGGGTATGAAGAAGCGTGGAGAAACAACGAAGTTTTGATAATGGGAGGAATGAGCCAAGAGTGAAAGTTACCATGGGAAACCCAATAAGGCAGAAAAATTGAGTGGGGAAAATATTGATAGGTAGAGAAATAGTGTAGGCCGTGATAAAGGGGAAAATGTTGGGTAAACGAGGTCGAGGAAGGAAACCTTTAAGGCAGCAAGAACGCAGATATCATTTATGAAGTGTTTGCTATTATAGGAAATATTTTTAAGGCAACGAAGGTAAATCATTCAAAGTTTCTTGGACGGAATAGCTTTTTTGCCTCATTCCACATTTTTATTGATGTTAGCTTCAACCAAACATTACTGTTTCTATAATGTGAATTGACCCTCCTTTGAAAACTATTGTAAAATAATACTATTCCGCTTAGCCATATGTCCTGATACGTAATATTGAAAATTACCACGTGTTTCAACCTTTTCTCCTTATAAAGGAAATAATCATGCTACTCAAAGTTCGAATTTTAGTTTCAAAATTATTGTGACGCGAGTGTAGAAATACTGCCAGATTCTCTAAATTTACTTTTTGATGACTTGTACTCCACTCATTGAGTCAGCCACATCAGAGTTTATCATATCTCACGCAATCTTCTCTTCTGTACAATATCGTTACCTCTTTTTCTCGCATATACACGCACAACCATCTTTATTTACCGACGTGTTGTCATTGGTGATTTCTCATTCTTTTTCGTGTTCCATTGCGTCGACTCCAATGGGTTGTATTTATCCTTCAATTTTCTGCCGCGTTTGATGCATTGCTTGCGTAGGGTGCCTTGAGCGGTGTTGAAAATCTCTTCCCAATCCCACTCACGCCCTTGTCTTAATCAAAAACATTTGGCGGTTCACGAAGACGATGGAAAGGGAAAAAAATAAATTTTATGTTGTTGCTGCGGGTGTTTATTTCGCGGGATGAAAATAAATCCGTTGAAGCTCTTATTTATTACCTCCTCCGAGTTCACTGGTGGCAGATCTTCTCGGCGCAAAATAATGACCGCTGTAGTCTGCTATTGATGAACACATCAAGTTGTCAGTTCCTTCCGCGATGAAAGATAATTCATTGCTACGAAGTTCGTCTTAGTAAGAGAATGTAGAGATAAAGGAGGCACAGGGAGTTGAAACCGTGCGCGTGATATTGATAATAAACTCGCTCTCCATCGTTTTTCATACGTGTGTGTGCGTGTGGGTGCTAGTGTACACTTTTATACGCGGAATCAATGTTCTATTTCGATTATCAATGTTAAAGAAGAACTCCGCATTTCAATGCTTCATTTTTTCCTGGCATATATAACAAATCAATGAAATATATTTTACGATGCCTCAACAATGAAGTTTTAATTATTTTTTATTATAGTCACACTTTACCTAAAAGATTTGTTCACTTTTGATTAAAAACTCTTTCCATTTAAGATTTGCATGCCTAAAAATCTTAAAAATATCCCACTCTAATGTTTTAAAATTAATTTTAATTAAAATTTGGTAGTGAGTTTATTCACACCTCCTTATTTGGTCTTCGAAATTATCCCTTTTCACTGTAAAACCATACAACCTATTCTAATTCCTATCACAATCCTAATCAATCCAAAATGTCCCGATTTCTGTTGTATACAACTAATTATTGCTTAGCGACCTCCGTACTATTCCACTCTTTCAATTTTCTTAGCACATATTTCCCTCGTTCTATTTAGTTTTTAGTAAAGCTTCCAAAATTAGCCATTATTCGTACATCATCTGTTCCGTCTCTTTCATTGTCACATAGCACATATGAATGTTTGCTGACATCCGATGAACTTCGCAATCGTGCCATTCTGTTACGTGTAACTAGATAAGTGAAAAAATGAGCTGACATTTACTGTCTTTACTCTGAGAAAAATATAAACCTTCAGCTTATGTCTTCAGCAGGATAGGATTTTAGTAGTCTTACATATTTCTAGATATTCACTGTTCGCTATCCGTTGTTTGATATATTCACAGAAATGTAGGCCTTTGCTCCATTGCATAAAATTATCTCATATTTTTTCTTTATTAACTATAAACGATGTCATGTACGAAACGGAACATGTTAACTACTTTCCAATTCACCGTCATTCCTTTAATATACGTATATTTACTCTACTGCTTATCTTCCCTTCATTAGTCATATTCTAAACAATTATATTGAGAGGTTCATCTTTTTACAACCCTAACATTTATTTAAGGGGTAAAATATTCCTCACATTAGTCTTTCGTTGTATTATAGCCTTAAAGATTAACGCAGTTATGCTTTCTATTTGCAATTTTTCCGTTCGATGATTTCATGTCCATTTCTTTGTTCTCCAAGCCAGTACCAGTTTTTTGACATGGCATAAGTTTATCTAGCATTAAAATTAGGCAGTAAATGGTCTTTCTCGTTCCTCCCTCCTTCCTCAATCTACATAAGTTTTCGTCAATAAATACAGCATTCCATGCGTTGATTATTCGTCAAAATACTTTGGGTGCAAGTGATAACAAACCCAATCTCGTGCGCCCTCTTTTACTTAATTTAGCAAAATTACCTCTTTTTGAATCTCTCACCGTGTCCTTTATGTTCACAAATTCCTATAATTGTTCCAAAAACTGTCTCTCTTTCATTAAGTCATCTAACAGAAGACCACGTGCGTGATCGTCGATGCTCGTGACACGCGCGATAGTCCAATTAACGTAATGCATAATGAAAACTCCTCTCTGTTCTTTAAATTTTCATCTTTGGAACGAGCACAAAGTGATTCCTGGAGATAACACAAATCATTGGCGTTATGTCACTAAATTAGTAATGAAACAGAGGAAATCACATAATGGGTGAAAATAGAGCAACAAGAGCAAAGTGAAATAATTTAATTAGCTCGAAAAGAAGAGATTAACAGCAAAGGAAGTGCCAATAAAGATAATGGAGTGGATATGAAAAAATTGCAAAAGAAAAGGAGGAGTTGTAACAATAGATAGCGATAAATAGTAACGATGATAGTAAGATTAGATGCGATAGAATGGTAACATTATAGATGAACGATCTAGATTAATTAGGATGGGTAATTCACCGAAGAAGAGATCTGTCAGCGATAAATATTGCAGGGAATAAGTAAGTCCTTTAAAATTTATGAGGCAAAGTAAATATCATCCAAAACAAAATCATCTCCTTTATTCAGTGTATGAGGTTAGGCAAAACTGGAAACACTACCAAATAAGGCGAAGAAGAAATAAATGCTTGATGTGAGAAAAAATATTTGTTGATTTACGTTGAATGAAGAAACTATAGAGGAGAGGAGAAAGTTGGATCTCTAGACAACTAGTCTTTGAATTGGTAGAGTACCTATTTTGTTTTTATACAATTATGTGCATGGAAAAAGGCAGCAATTTTAGCATTAGGCACTGGTGACGCACACTGAGTGGGTGGGAATCGGGATCGAGTGGGTTCGAATCCCGGAGACACATCCCAGTTTTTTTTCAGTATTTTCCCGATCCCTACCTCAGGTGCTTTGTGGATAGCATTTTGAGTGAGTACGCCGTCCGTCGGATGGGACGTTAAACTGCGGACCCCTTGACCCCTTTCGACAAGAGTAGGCTAATGTTAACGCTGGGTTACTATCACTACGGAGTGGGTCGCCCCGGCTTCAGCTGCCACAGCTGTGGAAATAAGTGAAGTCCATGATTTTGTATTACTAAAGTGGAAGGCGACGGGAAACCACCACATTATTATCCCTAAAATATGCAGTCTTGCATTCAAATAGATTAGAATGTAGTAGCCAATCCTAGGATTGAAATACTGATCACGATGACAATTACGTTTACTTCAACAAGGCTCAGGAAAATGATTTGTAAAGAGTATTATCTTTTCAGTATTGCGGAATTTTCCACTACGAACGCCTTATCTTTTTCTATTGAAATTATCTTTAATACCTATTATCTTCCCTGCGGACATCACTGATACGATCATAATTATGTAAACCATATTTTTTCCGTCGCGTGATCTCCACCTAATTACCATTAGGAACGCAACTATTATTGGGGAGACCTCAAAGTGGACCGTAACATTTTTTGCGTTACTTTACACACCATCTATCAAATAGGCATCAATAGCTTTTAGAATAAAATACTTGTGTGGTAAATAATTATGGAGTTTTTAATACCGGTTTGTTTTATGCCATATAAATTACGATTTATTTGGATATTTTGGAAATTATTAATTATTTTTATTCCATTTTATCACAATTGTGAGTTATAGTAATAATAGCCTTGATGAATAATTCACATTTTTAATACTCAAATAATTAGGCCTTGGTATTGCAGTGCTTTCCATCTCCAATAAGTTCCTCAAATAATCACTATCATCTTTCAAACTTTATTATTTTCAGCAATTTACTTATGAAATATTTTGCATTGGAATATTTCCAATTGGTAAAAATTCTGTGAAATTATGTTTCCCTGTTTTTTTCTCAAATGAAAGGCCGGGTAACACACAAATACTGCATTGTGATTTTTCCAAAGTTTTCAATTAGCCCCCTCCCATGGACTACAACCTTGTCGTGGTGGAAGGGCTTGTGTGTTCCGATGACCCCTAGAGCTGTGCTGGCGGGAGTAATAATAATTACTCCTGGAAGGGTCACCCATGCCAGATAGGTCGAAGGTTAGGAGCCAGACGAAAGGTAGTCCACGCAGCGTCTGTTCCTCAGTGAGGCGGCTGCAATGGCGTCTGACCCCAGTGGGGCGGCCATTAAGTGATGGTGTCACGTTAAAAACACTATTGAGGAAGGCAACGGGAAACCACCTCAATTATGATTCCCAAGAATATTATGATGGGCACTATAGATAATATGAGTCCTGGCAACTACGGGACACGGCCCAAGAGGCCGTGTGTCGTGCCCGGCAGCGGGAGAGGCAATGCTTCCGCGGTCGTCATCCCACGAAACCCTTGCAGGGAAGAAATAACTTCAGCAGGACAGAAGACTCAGAAGAAGGCGAAAGTAGTTAGAATAGGAACCTGGAACGTCAGGACAATGTTGAGGAGAGGCAAATTAGAAAATATTAAGCGAGAGATGGAAAGAGGTGACATAGATGTTTTAGGCCTCTGCGAGGTGAGATGGAAGGATAGCGGGGATTACTGGAGTGAAAATTATAGAGTAATATATAGCGGCGGGGACGAGAGCCAACGAGGGGTTGCCATAATTTTAAATAAAGGGGTAGGAAGAAGCGTAGTCAACATAGAGCAGGCGACAGATAGAATTTTACTCGTAGAGATTAAAGCAGAGCCGACGAACTTGGTCATTATTCAGGTATACATGCCACCGAGCAACCACAAGGAGGAAGAAGTCGATAGGATGTATGATGAGTTAGAGGATATCATCGCGAGTGTTCCTGCAGGGAAACATTTGATAGTGATGGGGGATTGGAATGCGACGGTAGGCGAAGGAAGAGATGGTGGTGAGGTGGGGGACTATGGGTTAGGCACGAGGAATGAACGCGGGGAGAAAGCAATTGAATTCTGCAGGAGACAGGGGTTAGTCATCACTAACACATGGTTTAGACACCACAAAAGGCGTAGGTATACATGGAAAATGCCAGGTGACTCAGAAAGGTATCAGTTAGATTATATTATGGTTAGGCACAGGTTTAGGAACAGTGTGATAAATTCGCACAGTTTCCCAGGAGCGGATGCGGACTCTGACCACAATTTAGTTGTTATGAAATGTAATGTTCGTTTCAAGAAGATAAGGCAAGGGCGGCGGGTTAAAAAATGGAATTTAGAAGCAGTAAATGAATTAACGAGGAAGGAGTATCAGGAGGCTGTAGAGAAAATGATGGATGACGGTAAAGAACTGAGTGCTATCGAAGAAAAATGGGAATGTATCAAGAAAGGGATATTGGAAGCCGCTAAAGACACTATAGGAACCGTTAACGGGAAAAGGATAAGGAAACCATGGGTAACGGATGAGATGATTGCGAAGATGGATGAGAGAAGAAGATGGAAAAATGTAAACACAGAGTTAGGCAAAATGAAGTACAAAGAGTTAAACAATAAATTGAGAAGGGCCACAAATAAAGCAAAAGAAGAATGGTGGAAAACGCAATGCGAGGATATGGAAAGTTTACAGAAGAAGGGTGAAATTGGTGCTCTATACAGCAAGGTTAAGTTATTATCGGGAAGTAAGAAGGCAAGAGCTGTGCTAACAGTTAAAGATAAATGGGGTAAGATAATAGTTGAACCAGGAAAAATCCAAGAGAGATGGAAGGAATATATAGAAACACTGTATGGTAAAGAACTTAGGCCGACAAGGTTAGACATAGAAAAGGAACATGACGTAGAAGAAGATAGCTTAGGTCCAGGCATACTCGACGATGAAATAGAAAGGGCATTAAAGGAGATGAAAGCAAATAAGGCTGTGGGGGTGGACAATATTCCTGTAGAAATGTTGAAATGGTCAGGGAAAGGTGGGAAGAAGGCCATATATGGACTGATTCGTAGTATCTATGAGGAAGGAATCTGGCCAGAAGATTTTGTGAGATCGGTGTTAGTTCCTATTCCAAAAAAGGCAAAGGCTTCGTCATGTGAGGATTACAGAACAATAAGTTTGATATCCCACGCAGCTAAAGTTATTCTCAGGATCATCAACAAAAGGATAGAGAGTAAGGCAAATGATTACTTAGGGGATGATCAGTTTGGGTTCAGGAAAGGAAGAGGTACGCGTGATGCCATTGCAGTAATGAGATCACTAGTCGAGAGGAATATAGAATACAATCAGGACGTTTTTGCCTGTTTTGTAGATTTCGAAAAAGCGTTTGATAGAGTGAATTGGGAAAAACTAATGCGTGTATTGCAGAAAATACGAATGGATTGGAGGGACAGGAGACTGATCCGCAACCTGTACATGTCCCAGACTGCTCAGGTGCGAGTGGGGAACGGAGAGTCTGGATGGGCAGTGTTAGGAAGAGGTGTAAGGCAGGGTTGCCCATTGTCACCGGTACTGTTCAACGTATATGTAGAGGAAATGATTAAAGAGGCATGGGAAGAACTGGAGGTAGGAATGAAAGTCGGAGGGGAACTCGTGAAATCGGTTAGGTTTGCTGATGACCAAGCATTAGTTGCTCAGTCAGCCAAGGGGTTGCAAGCATTGTTGAGTGAATTGGAGGTTCAGTGCGATAAATATGGGATGAGAATCAATATTAATAAAACAAAGGTTATGCGATTTTCCAGAAAGAAAAAGGCTAAGCTAAATATTAAAATAGGCGGGGAAAGAATAGAGCAGGTAGAGCAGTTTACATATCTCGGAAGTGTTTTGGACCAATACGGTCAAAGTGGTAGGGACGTAAGGAGAAGAATTGCGCTAGGCAAGGAGGCTTTCTCAAGGAGGAGGGAGTTGATGACGGGGACGTTGAGTAGGGATGTTAAGACAAGACTCGTAAAAACTCTGATATGGAGCGTAGCTATGTACGGCGCGGAAACGTGGTCGCTGAAGCAGGAGGATAGACGTAGATTGGAGGCTTTTGAAATGTGGGTGTGGAGAAGAATGGAGAAGGTGAAATGGACCGAAAGGAAAACAAATGAGGAAGTACTGGAAATGGTGGGTGAGGAGAGGGGTTTGTTGAGAGAAATCCTATGGAGGCAGGAAAGATGGATGAAAGGCGTATTGAGCGGTAGTGGAATGTTGAAGAGGGTAATAGAGGGGAGAATGTTGGGCAAGCGTGGTAAGGGGAGGAACAGGATAGGGATGTTGGACGGGATGAAGGGAGGAAAGAAGTACACCGAGATGAAGAGGGACCTGATATAGATTAGTTTGCTAGGTGGGGAGTCACAAAATGTATATTTGATAGTTGTGTCCATCCAAAAACCTACCTTAACCGGTAGATTACCTAATATTTTCAATTAGCCATGAAAACAATTTAAGATACTTGTTGAATCACCCTATATGTGACCGGTTTGTTTTCTTAAGATGAAAAGGAGGAGAACAGAAAAATATTTAGGGGCTCATCCAGACTGTCTTCTAATTCAGTCTTGCAAAGAGCGTTTGCAGTGACTTAGATTAGTTACCATGGCATTATTATTATTCCTTTTCCCGGAAGTAAATAGGCAAATTGCTGACCACGCACCAAAGGAAAGGCAAATATGCTCTCCTGTAAAATTCGAGATACCCACTGTCCTTAAAAACCTTCCTTAAAGAAAAGCTAACTTCCTTCTCTCTGAAGAAGGGAAACTGTTACCCCTTCCTATCAACCCTATTAGTTCTCCTATTCACTCACTTTCTCTCCGTAAAACACTTTGGCTCAACTCATGAGTTGACTAATAATTCTTATTGCACTCCCTTCAAATAAATAAACTTTTATATTATTTTTAATTGTTTTGGCGACTGGTCACAAACTTTTTCATTGGCGTATGTTTAAATTTTACCGACGACATTTGAGGTCTTTGTTTTATCTTACTACGACCAGCGGTATTTATGACCAATGGAGGGTTTAACTTGTAATATCTGAAAGATAGATAAAACGATGGAAGTAACGTTTAAGTGTAACTTATCACGCTAAACTGAGGCACAAATAATTAAGTAACTCTTTCAATTAGGGTCTCACGAAAATTGTTTGGCGTTTACTCGCGAGTTCCTTCACACCATGCACTTCCACCCCCGTCTTTCCGTAATAATAAATAATCATTTAACCCAACATTTGATTCGATTATTACTCTTTTTTGATTTCTAAATTGCATTGTTTTTCTCCTTTATCTTCTTATTCACCTGAATAGGCCATTATTCATTCTCATTGTACTCCGTCCTTTACACGATACATGATCGTCTCTAAACCGCCATTAGATCCTTCCTCCCCATTCCACTTCCCATTTTCGATTTGCTATTCTCTCCTCATTTAATAGCTTCACGTATCCCGAATTACTTTCAAGTATCTAGTTCCTTGGCTGCTTGCATTAACGGTCTATTAGAATAATAGGTACCCTCAAGTTATGGGAGAGGAGATGAAAAGGATGGGAGGTCCTGGAAGGAAGGCTTGAAGGGAGAGTGAAAGGAAGAGATACGAGCATTAAAGGAGGAAAACTGGGGAGGATAGGGTGAGGGGGGAAAGCTTAGGAGAGAGAGAGAGAGAGAAAGAGACGAAGAGTCGCACTTCGGGAATACCGAAAACTTTACGACACCCTTCTAACTACCCGGTTCTCAGCTCCTCTCTGTTCCTTATCCTCGCACCCTTACCACATTCTGTCTTTTCCCTCGTCCCTTGACCTTATTCTTTTATTATCTTTTCCTGAAACTCCTAACGACTCAGATTACGGGTGTAGCAGGGAAATGATGAGGAGGATGGTTGCGAGTGTTTGGACTGTGATGAATGCTCTTGGTATTAAATAAGGAGTAAGACAGGGAATTGGGAGAGTCGCGTTCTTTTCCCTACCCTCGATTCATTCTCACCCTCGATTTCAAGCTCGGGTTGAAGACGAGTGGAAGAAGAGATGAAAAAGGGTACCGTTTGAAGCGGCCAGAAAACTCTTTGGAGGAGTTTATTTTCAACAGGGGATTGAAGCGGCAAGTGGTGATGAGACAGAAAATAAAGCGATGCCCAAGAGATCTCGAAAATTTGTAGGAAATTTTCAGATGTGAGTTTGAAAGCGACAGATAGTTTTAAGAAGGAAAGAAGAAATGTTCAGGTATATGGTGAAGTTATGGGAGCGTAGGTAGATATCTGAAGGAGGTTTCTCTATCAAGGGAATGGACAGGTGATTTCGAATGTTTAACGCGTCTTTTTAATCGTATATGGATTAAATTCCGTCACTCTTTAACACTTGCCACATCAATATGGAAAAACCCACAATCGAATTTAGTTTTCGATCGATGCTACCTTGAAGACCTAAAAATGAATGAATTCAGTTGTGTCTTAAATGTACAAATACAAAGTAGCGTAACCATATTTGAAGAAACCTTGGTAAGAATTTCTTGATCAAGTTGAAGCCTAATGTAGAGAATAGGAGATAAAGGGATTCCATGGGTTTTCCAAACGCACTCGTATGCCTACGCTTGAACGCACTGCTCTACAATAACATGCTGCAGCTAAAAATTATATCTGCATGCGCGGAATGTATATACCCTGTTTTGAACATGTTTTTATTGATTCCAATATTCCTTCGTCTATGTTACAGCTAGTCAAGAAAACTGAAAAAGCAGGTATTTTCAATAAATAAATATGATTACACTGCCACATAATAGAAATAAATCCTCGTTGACAGAGTCGAAAAACTCACGCAAAAGCAATAGAAGTCTAAAATATAACAGGGTAAAACTTTTATTCCAAAGATTAACTCTGAAACTAATCTACTATGGCAGGCATAAAATCATTCTCTTATTGTTACCCTATCAAAAATTATTTTTCCTGTCAAGCCAATGCCTCTAAAGTGCCCATACGGCCTTCTCAACAGCTGAAACGGCTAAAATTATGTTGATACAATCTATTACAGCCGATTTACAACCATTTTGGTGCAAATAATGGATATTTACATAGTTAAATTAATATGATGGTTCAGATACACAAAGAAAGTACGAGTAATATTTTTAATTATAACCTTATCTCTAGAAATCAATTACTATACCCTGGGCTAAATTCTCAAAATTCAAACACCCATAAAAATACCATTAGTCCATCATTGCTCAGCTAAAAGGTTCAGAAAAAGATAACTCAGCGTTACTTTGCGGGAAATTACGCAAGGGAACACATAATTAGATGTAAGCTAAACATGGTTTCCAGGCTGTCATGTCCTACTATTTTGTTTTCAGGTCTCCCACACACAATCACAAACAAAATCAAATGTGTAGGCTAGTTTCAAATAGTTTAAATACGACCAAAAAAACTAAATACATATAATGTATACAACGTATCGGGAAATAATTTGGAAAATAGATAAATTTCAAAATGTTGCGAGATAATACTATATTGTATGTACCAAGAAAAAGGGGCAGAACAGGATTCTTGGGGTTAAGTAATAATAACTTATGAAGGTAAGATATGGAATATGGATTTATGTGGAATCTATGGATTATGCGGCATTTAATGGATTATGATGATGACCATAAAGAGCAGAAAGAAGATCACTGTATTTCTAAATGCTGTGCTCCTGGGATAACTTTTGAAGTAAATCAAACATTTAGCACTAGATTTAATTGAAACCATTGGAGAAAGCCATTCAAGAAGGTAACTTTCAAGGGAATCCTGGTTAAACCCTTCTCCATGACTGTTAATTTCGCCCATCTCGTATACTGACCTATATTGATTGAGCCCCCGAACATAACTCCGCCCAAGAATTTTCCGACGAGCTTCAAACTAAACCGCAGTCGAAGAGAGACCCTTTGAACTATAAGCCTTAGATCTGCTACCTCATAACACAATGAAATATTTGAATAATAGGGTCTTTGTTGTGTATCGACACCCACCAGTTACGCAGTATAAGGAATACTGAGAACAAGTAAGGGGAAGGAAGGCAAAAGGGATGAATGGAAAAGCAATGAGGAAAGGAGTAACAAGAATTCGGAATGCATCAGAAAATTCAGGCATATCAGAAATAAGATTATTTTGTGGAGATACTGCTTACCATAAAGAACTCAATTGCATAATATTTAAAATGTGTGTCACAGTATTCTAAATTACATCTTGAGGAAATTCCTAATAATCTGTATGTATGCTCATAGATGTAATCATTGCTTTTTAGCTAAATGTTTCAGGAAAAGGACAAATTGGAAGTTACGTGAATAATGGCTTTTTGCCATGATAAATATTAACTTTAAAGATCACTCCATTGAGTATGGATTGATTCTATCTTAGGAGAACTTATTAATATTTTCGAGGTAATTAAAAACGAATTCTAAAGGAGACGTTCTACTTAGAAGCGGTATCAAAAACCTTTGTACGTTCATGTACTTTCTATAACATTTACATGCACCATATCTCATTTTCTGTTCCCCAGTAGGAGGTACTACATGCACAAAAACCTTTCATCGCGAAAATATTATTTTAAATATTGGAATTTTCGTTCTCTAGATATGATCGAGATGCCTTCTATTAAGTTTTGGGTCTTATTATATATCTAAAAAAATAAACAAAAAGCAATGGTCTTTTTTTCTAATATCCTTGATAAGCATGCTCAAGCCGGACATAGAAGCAGAGGCGATGTTAGGCAATGTTAGGCGTTGTCGGCGGGTTGTATTTCGCACTCAGGATCTTATCTCTCATTTTCGACGCCCATCACCCACTCCTCTCAACCCCTGTTCACGTGGACCTTTCTCTTCACCCACTAGCCCTTACAAACCCTTAGAACGGAATAACCCCGATTGGAACCCACGCTCAAAAACAGCCCCTGGGGTTTTGGGGGAGGAGTTCATAACAGAAGGCTTTCAGGAAATAGATTAAGGGAGAGAAAGATTTTTGGGAGGAGTGGTTGGAGGGAGTGTGAAGGGGCGGGGGGGATTGAGAGCAGGAGTGATGCATAAATAGGAAATAGGGCGGGAGAGATGGGGTGGGCAAAGGGATGGAGTGGCATGGAAGGGAGCCCGGATATTTTTTGTTTTTAGATGGGCAAATTTTTTGGAAAGAGGTGATATGGAGCAGCGCTCGTGGCCGACGGTGCGAGGAAGAGGATACAAGGAGCGGAGGGGCTCCCTAAATGGGTTTCCGGCGTGTTCTTTTGGGAGGGTCATGTGGAGGGAAAGAGGGGGTGAGAGGTCTGTCCGGAGTGGCGGAGGAAAAAGGATGTTCTTTGGTGGGTAGTGGGTTTGCAGTTTTTGAGGAAATGCCTTGCTCTCTTGCTACTGAAGATGATGGGACGGCGGACGGGTGAGAGATAGGGAAGCATAATAAGAAGTTGGTTGTTTGGGGGCATGGACCGCAATAATTTGAACGGAGATACAAGAAGTGAAGTTTTAAGAAGTCTGGGGAGGGGTCGCACTTGGGTCGCATGAATTGAGGGGTGGAAGTTTGGGGATGGAAGAGATCATACTCAATGAGGTACGATGGGAGGGGGGAAAAGGGGGCAAAGGGGATGGGAGAGGAGGCTAAATGAGGGCCTCAGATGTTCAGATTGGAAACAAGTCCCGCGCGCAAGCAACCATAAGATTGAAAGTAATACCAAGGGGGGAAAGAAGAGGTGAAGTACAACAAGAATATGTGACGGTAACGTGGCAAATAAAAATAAAAAAGTAAAGCACCGTGACGGACAGAGTCCGTTTATGAGTTTTAAGTCATGTTTTCCGGCGCCCGGGTGATTCTCGTTGAGACATATTGCTTCTCTACCGTTAGGCTATCACCGGGAGTTTTCCTCGGTTCATATCCTACGACGCGGGGGTGAAATTCATTTACGCATGCTCTTCGTTCGCCTTTTTTTTCCTTTCCACAGAAAAATGATTCCGCATATTTTCTTTCGTTGGCCAGCCCCGTCTCATCCCCAAGTTCCTCCCCTTCTCCTTCTGCTCGACCCTCCGCGTGGCTCCCCCGCCGCACTATGCTTGTCCTCTCGCTCATTCTTCTTATCCCTCTTTTGGCTGGGCGGAGCACTTCAGATGATGAGACTAGGAAGGCTTTTCTTTTTTTATCCCTCTCGGAATCAGGCGAGCCGCCACGAACGCCGCGTCCTCTCCCCTTCAATGCGCCCCCTCTCCTCCGCGAACCGAGCTTTCTCCTCACTCACTCCCACCCATTTCCTTGAGATATTCCAAGCACTGCCACATTTATGCTTTCAATTCCTTCATCCATCCGAATTTTTCCTAATTCTGGCATACTCCTCCCCCTGCGTAAATATCTCTTCTCGAAGTTTAATTTTTCTTCAAAATTCATTTTCTCTAATTTTCGAAAGAACTCCGGGTGTAGAGTGTTTTGTTGGTTTGGTGCGTAACGATTCTCAGCTTTTTATAAGTTTTTTCCTTTGTAGAAAATTACTTGGCAAAATTATTTTATTCATCCATTGTAGTAATTTTTTATCCCCTCACGGTTTCACCCTTTATCCCTTTTTAAGACGCGAGAAATTTTTTAGTCAGTTTAACGTGCAAAATTAAAATAATTGTCTTATTTTTCTTTCTCGAGGTTCCATATTATTTACGTTTTTGTGCAATGCAGATTTTATTCACGACGCAGTTTAATGTTTCTGCGATGTTTCCACCGAGACTCCACTTTCGTCATAGCAGATGATATTTTAAAGTCTTAAAAAAAAATATTGCGTCAGTCAGAAAAGTACTAAAGGATGTAAATGGTAAAATTAGCTAATTTAATTGAAATGCACGTGGTAGGCAATAAAAATCTGGGACAAGGGATTCATTTATTATTCAAGAACTGAATAAGTAGAGTGAAATCAATCTTATTTCATTAGGTACCACAAAATGTATTAATTATCCTGATTTTTGTAGAGAATAACTAACAATAAATAAAAATGGTTTACTTTTGGTTAGGTCTTTTTTTAAATCTCCGATAACTTTTGCAGTTTTAACCCACGAAATAGTAATAATCTTCCCTCAACGGAGACAATGGAGGAAACAATTCCTTAAACCATATTTTAGGTTTTGGTGATACACAAATCTGTTTGTAACACGTTATGGCGGCTACCTTGAAATGCCAAAGCAATCATATTTCCTTTCTCTATTAATATTAGGGTATGGTAGTCCAGTGGGTAGAGCCTTGGGCTTCTGAATGAAGGGCTCAGATTCGATTCTCGGTGACGCATCTGAGCCCTAAATGTGTCATTTTTTGGTTGCCAAATCATCCTTGGAAACCACAGTGGGCACAGGAATAACAACTGGTCCCTCTACCCTGATGTGTGAATTTCACACGCCTTTGGGCTTAGAAATTAGCTGATAGCCTCGCCCATCAAACCAACCTTTGGGTTGATAACTTTGATTTAGTATCTCAAGGTCATGCTCAAAACAGTAATGGACATGATTAAGGAATACTTATAAATAGAACAGAACATAGTTTTTGGCATTAAAACTGGACATTTTGGACACAATACTAAAAGTATTTTCTCAGTTCGGTGGACTTTCCTCGTGACAAAAAATAAGTATTCATGACCCAGTACTGCTTACTTATTTCCGGACTGCATCTATGTCGAGTCCTTTCCATATTTTTCCTTTAGTAGAATTGTGACTTTCTCGCAGTAATATATAACTCTCTCCAACCTATTGATTCATTAGGAAGTCCACTTGGAATATAACCACAGAATAATATGGTATATACTTGGTGAAATATTTTCTAACTCCTCGGAGCATGATTCTGCGAGGTTATTGTATGTTTTGAAGTAAAAGCGTTCAACATTACGGGATAAACACAAAGCCACTGTTTAACAGCCATGTCGATGTAGGTGAATGAGAATAAATAAGTAACCATAATATAGACTTTTAGCCAAAGAGGAAGTGACCAGGGTATTTGGTAATACATATCCAATCGAAAGTATCACTGTTTACTTTTCCTTGGGGTCTGCGTTTTCATACAAATAATTCTAGCAGCGGATATCTTCGACATCCGATATTGATGTGATTTATTTCCTTCAAAAGAGTATCTAAATTGGTCAGTTTATTACCTTTTCATTTTCTATCATAGCTAAATTTAGTGGCAATGAATAAATAAATGACAAATGTTGTGAATATATCGCACTATTGGTCGAGTATCAGTTTACCTGGGAATATGAAATTTGTTTGCTGGTGAACGAAGTTTGTTTGCTTTTTGGAAACTGTTTTCTAATTAATTTGATGCCGCAATTCAAAGTAAATTTATGTTCAACAATAATGTTATCAAATAGCTGGTAGAATTTTTGCTTCCTTCAGTCCTTGTGACTACCGCTTTTTCCTTGATTTTGCTCTCTACTATCTATCCAAATGGCGTGTTTCGGTGTTCCAATTCTATTATATATCCTAAATTAGAATACTGTAAGAAAATGTTTGCATTTTAATACAGTTCTATGTGACCTGAATACACATCAATAGCCTCCGCTTCTGTATTTAATTTACAAGCGTCATTTGAGTGACTTTTTTGTGTGCAATAAATTTATTTTGACAATTATAATTTTAACACATTCCGAAGCAACACTTATTAATTTGCGAGAGCTACAATTATTCTGCACTGAATCTGATGGAGAGAATTTTTATTTGCTTGGGAAACTAAAATCACAACGAAGAATTACTTTTATTGGCAATAGAAGAGTAAGCGATATTATTGAGTACTTACTCATTTTCAACTTTAATATAATTGGGAGGCCACGGAAGCTCCACAAAAAAATTCAAGCGCTCAACTGTCTGTATATGTGGCACTTGACAAATTATTACAACCATGAATTAAATAAAAATTAATAATTTCCTCAATTACGCCTTTCGTCGTGTGTCTTTGCATATTATTAGACTTTCGAATTCACGAGAAAACATGGCCAACTCCCAGAATGAAATTAAATATTTAATGAGTATTTTTATAAAGTAACAGAGGACAGAGGAGCAGTAAGTGGATTATGTGCGAAATGGATTTGGTCATTACGATAGGTCATGAATTCCAAATACTTATAATTTACTCTACAGGCAATTAGGGTAGCTAATCACTCTAGACTTGCCATCAGGTTTCCCAAAGGCCGAACCACTCGAGTTGACACGACACACATGCACGAAACGGGATTCAAACTCGCGGACTTTGGCTTGGCAGACGAGAGCGTTTCTCACCTGACTAACTGTGCAGAGCAAATCATCAAAGAATTGACCAAATTATCCTGAAAAGTTGTAAGTTTTTCGTTATCCTATAGCTTTTGCATTAACTAAATTAAATAACACTTTTTATGGCGTATTTCTGGCATTAATAAAAAAATATATGTTTTGTAAAGAAACTTAATTTTTTAAGTTAGATATTTTTCAACAACGTAAACAGAAAACATCGCATAATATCTGTGCTAAGATGAGTTAGTTTTCCGTCCAGAAAAACTAAACCAAATGTTTTAGCTCTATCGAACCATTAAAATGGGCAAACTATAAATCGCTTTGTTGAGACAATTAAAAATTCTAGAAAACACACGTGAATGGTTTCGTTGTGTAAAAATTGACCATATATTGAATAACTTTATTCATTCATCCAATTTCACGCTCTGTATTGTATACTCGTATACGCTAATTATTATACAGAATGCCCATTGAATTCCCAATTTTCATAATCTCTTTTTATGTAATTCCCATTTTAATATGTTTACCCGGTTTTATGAAGTGTAAATCTGCGAGTAGGGTTAAATTCATATGATTTGATTTGATTCTACACACAATAAAATTTTGTAGCAAAACAGGCGGGTGTATGAAAAGTGTAAAAGCAGGATTTCAAGTTAAATTATAAAAAAGATAAAAACTTGGATTGTAAAGTTTATAATGAACTCGTAAAAATTACCACATTTAATATTAGGAATTTTTATCAAAATATAACCTAATCCTTTTAATTTTTTTATGATATTCTTAACGTTTCCTAAAAAGTATGAGAAAATATAATGATGATAAGTAACTAATAATAACGTGTTTGCGAATTCCAATAAGCTAGCCCATATCATAAACATTGACCCTTGAAAGGACTTTATTGTTACAATATATTGGCAGGAGTAAATAAACAGCTATTCTCTTAGGATGAAAAAAGGCAGAATAGGTCAAACAGGGGAAACAGAAATACGACCACGTCTGTAAATCAATGAGGCGTCTATGAAGCCCACTGACAGTGGGTTGAGAAGCCCATTTAAGAGATCGTGTTTCCTTAAATACACCATTTGGCAAAGGCAGTGAGAAACCACTTCATTTTTTTAACATGTCATCATGATGGATCTAAATAAAATAACGAATATTGGCATCTACAGAACTCATCCCCGCAGAGTGGAAGAGGCAAGGCCTTCTCGTGCAACAAAACACGAAATGGTAAGCAAAAAAGAAGTGGGTTGGAAGAGGGACTTGAAAAGTCAGGTTGGAAAACACAAACCGAAAGATGGAGGGAATATGAGGAATTATGTTAGGTCTGTTCAAATAGCGGAGGGTCAGAGTGTGTTTGGTGGAGATATACCACAACTATTGACCATAAGGTTCGTAGGAGAAGTAGCAAGAATAACCATATGAATGGTAAAATACGATTAGTAGAGACAATGAAGCACAAACAAACTTTGCTGCTGCTCAGTTATGTATGCCGAAAGGAATGCAGAAGAAGGAACAGTGGATAGTTTACACAGTCGTTATAAAATTATGGCGGCATTCCTGGAAGAAAATACGTCCTTAATAATAATGCCAATTCTAAATAAAGGGGTGTGCTAAGAAAGAGGGGGTTGTGACATGGGCAAATTTTTATTTAAGAGTAAAAAAAACTTATTGCTTTGTAGTCTTACTGGTAGAAGGTCAGGTTTCGATTTATTCTTACTTTTTAGCTCATTGTAAGCAACTGAGGTTTGCCGCGTGGAGTATCTCCAAAATATCCTCGTTAAAATTAAACAGTAAAAGTATCTTGCAGTAGTGAGTGCAAAGTGATAGTGTATGAAAAGGTAAGCGAAACAATTGGTTTTGTTCCCTTATCTGATTTTCATTCGTATCTCCAGTTCTTCCTTTTGTCTCTTTTACCATTTCCTCCACATATACGTTGAAAATCAAGACTGACAATGGATACCTGTTTTATCTCTTTTCCTAACATTGCCCATCCCGACTATCAATATATTAAGAGAGAATCAAAAATTATCATAAACGATTACGCTAATGTTACGATATTTAAAAACGTATATTACTAGTAAGAATTTTCGTATTTTTTTTAAATACTTAAATGCAACGAAGAATAATATACTCGATAATTCTGTAGGCAATTGCTCAATGGAAATATACTGGTACAATCAAAATTCTTTCACCCTCCTATTTAAATTACAATATAAATACAACATTATTCAACTTAAGATATTTACATTATTGAAACCAAGATTGACGTAAATTTCCTCCATTAAAGCTTCGAGAGAAAAATACGCAATCTGTGGGAGAAATAAAGATGAAATATATGCAAAGATGAATAATGAGCGCAAACAAAACTGGAAGAAATCAATGCAATAGTTGCCGAGTGTACAGATCATTCGCCTTGATTTGCTATTTCACCGACTTGTAGTAAAATTTTAAGAATCTCATGCAGGGAATGTGGAACTGTATGACCCAGTGACCCGACCTTGAGGGCTACAGAAGGAATAACCCGTAAGGTGCATCTTCCCTCCTACATCTTGACCGACACAGGTTATATCTCCCCATTTTCACCACCCCCATTACCCTTTCCTCGAATCTTGCCGAAGAGAAATTCTTGATTTCGCGGTGCGGTCATCCATCTCACTGATGCTTCTTTCCCACTCCTCCCTCTCCCACTCCGACGCGTCACCTCTCCACTACCGTCTCATCCCTGCAGCGCATTTACGACATGGAGGAATCGACCACATCTCCTGCTTCAGATGCGCCACATCCCGCAGGCATTTCTGCCGTCCTCTACCAACTCGCCCAGAAAGAAAAAAACCGCATGTTATTTTTCTCAGCCAAAAAAGATATTTCTCAGACTTTTCAGTTTGAAGGAGGCGGGAGCCCAAACAAGAAGGTCGATGTATGTGCGCAGGAAATGGTAAAAAAAAGATAGATTGAGGAGGTAGCCTGGAAGAAGGGCTGAATATAAAATATTTAACACCAGATCCGACTGAACCTGGCCGACACATGGAAGCACACACCTACCACATCCACCGGTGAGTACACTCACATACCCTCTTTCTCACTGTGTGGGGGCCAGACGGTTTGGTGGCACCTGCCTCTCAGGGCCATAATTGAACTGTCCGTACGTGCTGAAAGCAGTTTTTAAATAAATTACCGGTGGGTTGAAAGAGAGAGAGAGAGAGAGAGAGAGGAAGAGAGATGGTACTGGCTACAGCGAAGGAGAGAGAGTCCAGGGGTCAGGAGGGATGCGGCTAGTAAGAGAACCCATCGTTACCGACAGGGTATCGCTTTCGTGGGAGAGGTTGGCGGAGTCAAAAGAGATCCTGTAGAAGGAAGGGTGGATGCAGCGGCAGCTCCACTCTCCGACTGCCCTTTTGAATGCATATTGGATAATTCGCCGTCGTCATCCAATATTCCTCCCGTGCACTGCACTCGCACACGCAGAAACTCAAATTCGAAAACCTCCCTCTCACACCTTCCACTTCTTCCCGCTTCACCCAAAACCCGACGCGGCCCTCATCGTCGAATAGCGCTCTCCCTACCCCTCTCCTTCCAACCGCTCTATCTCTTTCACGTTGCAAGTGTGCGATTTCCGTTTGCACGATGTTTCTGTATTTATGGCGTAACGTGACCCGCCGAGGATGCGCTCGTGATCCTCGCGGCGCGTACGGCCCGGGGTTCGGCGGAGGGGAGAGAATGTGAGGGAGTAGTATTTTTTTCCTCACCTCGTCTCGAACGTTCTTGCCGTGATTCATTATCGGGCGGATGTTCGAATATGAAACCGCATCTATCGCACGCGCTGTGACTCCTGCTCCTTCCCATTCGCGCTCCCCTCTCTCCATTCCATATTCCCGGCTACCGCACACGGTTTACATTCCTCGAGAGCGTGAAGCCAAATAGCTCCCGCTCGACGAATCAACATTGTGTGACTGAATAAATAGTGGAATAATTGAAATATTTCGAAAGTTCAAAAAAGAGGATGCATTTCCATATTTTTCTCACATAAACGTACATGTATATCCTAAGATTTACGTCATATTACATTATTAACCATGACTGAGTACCACTTTTTAAAAGTACTTGCACGAATCCATGTGGCGGCGGTAGGTGTCAAAAGAATGTGTGACATTCTTCTAAGATTCTACAAATGTTTATTCATATATACGTACCGTAACGTCACACATATGATCGTCAATCGAGTCAATTTCACAGTTGTTCTACATATTGGATCATTTAATTATTTTAATTTTCTGGGCATTTTTGTTGACATCAGAAATTACTTTCTTCGATAAATTTTATCATAACTTATGAATGGAATTAAAGAACTACTCAGTTTTCGCAAAGTCATGGGACTAATAGACGGATACAAAATGACAAGTTTTAGAACTTATTTGTATATTATTAAAATTACTCATCAAAATAGCACGTAATTCATTTAAAATCTATTTTTTAAATATTTCTTGAATTTCAAATGACCATTGGCAATTCCACCAGAGAAGTGGAATTACATTTTTTCAATTACAAAACCTCTAATGTAAAACGCATTATAGACCTAATTAAAACATTAATATTGAATTATCAAGTTAAATTAACGAGAAAAGTTCAAAGTATATACTTGAAAAAATACCCTTTAAACAACTAAATTCTTGACCTATTTTAACTCTGTTTGAAAGTAATGAATTGATAGGAAATGATTATCAGGGTGAAATTTATTCGAATCCTTTTTACATAGAGATCAATTGATTATTTAATTGATTTATTCTTCAGTGTGGGCAGCAAAAGCAAGAACTTATTATCCTGTGATCATATTTGAGATGTATTCCCTAAAGAACGTTTTATTTTTGGTTGCATTGTAGGAACTGAATTGCTTGATTAGAACCTTTTGGATGCATTGAGCTGTCTAAAGTATTACTACTTTCGGACAACTGTACACGAATGTACAATGTAGTCATATAAGTTCCATACGTACTCGGCAGTTACTATTTTTTTGCTTCTCGGATTCAGATGAAACTATCCTCTCAGGGAGCCATGACGTAGAGTATTCAGTTTCTGTTTTCATCTCCATTATCCACTGGTTCATGCCTTAGATCCATAGTCTACACTTCACTCTATATATTTATGATATTTACTTCCTAAAATTAGTTTCCGAAAATTAAAGAATTAAATAAATGCATTTAATAAATCTTCCCCACACTTCATTCTGGTAATTCCTTTCAAATCATCATTATCATTTGTGAGAACGGTAGAAATCACTTTAAGGAAAACCATCCATATCTGATCTCTAAAACCTATACGACATATTTTTTGAAGATATATAGTATTTTCCGAAACGAGATAACAACTATACCTCAAAGATCCTACGTTTCCCTAAGTTCACGCATATTTAATGACATTTTAGCTTTTTCTATTGAAAAATTCGCATTGATACTCTAAGACCTTACGCAATAGTTAACTTCCCAACGCATCTCTACGCTGTTTACCTCTCAAATGATGGCCTCTAATCTTCTTCACTTTCTGCAAAGCAATTCCATTCTTCTCCATCACTCCCACTCCTAACTTCATTTCCCTCATCTACCTCTTAGTTTGCAGCGTCTTCATTGGGGAAGAAACCCCTTATTTCACTTCTTAGTATTCACAATAACCCTAACTCTGCCTTCCCATTACGCATCTCGCGTACTCGTAATAACCCTTTCAAGCCCATTCAATGTAATCAATCCTAAGTATTGCATTTTTCCGTAGTTCCACAAACCTCTCTGTGCATCTGCTCGCACTGCTTGTTTTCCCCCTTTCCTCCCTCTTCGTTCGGGACTTTCCATCCAGCCCTCTACGTTCCATTTCCGAAAACCTACCTACATCGCCAACCGTCCCCTCAAGACACCCTCTTGCCCCTCAGTTCACTACTGTCCGACACTCTTTCTCTCCATCCGAGGACCAAATGTCACATCTGCCCCTTCTCCTCATTTTTAACACCTCCAACAAATCGATCTCGCTTCCCCTTCCAACCGTCGCTTTTCCCTTCTCCTACCAGCCCTATCCCCCGCTTCTTCAATTTTTTCCATCCACCTTACACGCCATTCCCCACGAGTCCCACTTTTCTCCGACAGCACTTCTTCCATTCCCACTCTCTAAGTTATCTATCTCCTCTCAACCCCATGCTTCAATCACCGCCATCACCAAACTCTGAAGCACCCTTCCAATACCACCAGCAAGATTTTTCCCCCTCTACTGCTCACTCTCCTTTCTCCCCGGAGGTACATCGAACGGAATCCCACAAACTCCCATCATTCCTCCTCGTCTTACAACAACACCTCTGTCCACTCTCTGTCTCTCTCTCTCTCTCTACGCCTCAATCCCTTCCTCTCCTCTCCAGTCTCTTTCTCCTGGATCTTAACTGCTGGGCTCAATTACTCTCCATTTTCTCCCTCCATCCCCTCTCAATGGCTCCATATTTCCTCCTCCTTGTCATTCTGTTTTTGTCATGTAATCTCCCCGTTAGCAACGTTTACTCCTAAATTTCGGTTACTTCTCGGTTGTGTTTTATCCACCGCTTTACTACGACTCGTTATGTCGCAAATACTACCAAGACACTCGATATTAAAATGAATTATTTTAGACAGTAATACTTCATAGTGAATGTTTAGAAACTCAAATTATATTACAACAATGTTATAGAAAATCTATTTCGAGCAAATTAGTAATAAATGGCGAATTTGCGATCTGCAGTGACAGAAGAGGATTAAAATAAAATGTATAGCGTAAGTTAACAACAGAATTATTTAATTTAAGCGGATTTAAATAATCGTTGAGAAGTATTTAAAAACCGTTCCCGGCATCAAGCCAACTAATTAACCAGTATCTAAAACAAATACTACACCATATGATTATTTAAATTTACTGATGAATGTGCGTTAGCCGAAAATAAATTCTTAAGGTGTAACTAATACTTTTATTTTCATTTCGTTTCTGTCTCATTTTCTTATTCTAAGTCCCTACGTTTCCGACCACTAACTCTTCAAAGTTTCAACAATTCGATGTATAACTACTACTTGACTCTTTAATATTTATTCCTTCTCGTTTTTCTGTTTTCATGGCGTTCTATGATTTATAATAAAATTGAGGAAAAATATTTCGTTATATCTCCATTCCATACTCCAAATTAGCTGCCATGAGCATCGTATCATTAGTTACAATATGGTACCTCTAAATTAAATTCCACGATAATTCCGAGCATAATTATTCATTTTCGGTTTGATACATAAAAACCCATTATGGAAAAAAATATTTTAATTATCTAAGAATGGCGGTTTTAAAAATTATATTAAAAAATGCTTTAAGGGAAGCTGTGCCAGTCTACATTTATTTGAAGAAAAGTAGGATAGAAAATACAGCAAAATTCTGCATTAGAAATTAGCTAATTCATTGTTCATTCAAGACTTAGAAAACTCCTCTTCTCTCTTCCATTTCTCAAAATGTTTAATATTCTGAATCTCAATTCTCATTTTCGGCGGAGAGATGCACGAAAGCAATCAATATTAGGTAATTATATGATTATTCAAGGTTGCAAACATTGCTGAGTGAAATGGAGATTCAGTGCAATGGATATGGAATGAGACTCAATATTAATAAAACAAATGTTATGCGATTTTCCAGAAAGAAAAAGGCTGATGACCAAGCATTAGATGCTCAGTCAGCCAAGGGGCTACAAGCATTGCTGAGTGAATTGGAGGTTCAGTGCAATAGATACGGGATGAGAATCAATATTAATAAAACAAAGGTTATGTGATTTTCCAGAAAGAAAAAGGCTAAGCTAAACATTAAAATAGGAGTGGAAAAAATAGAGCAGGTAGAGCAGTTTATATATCTCGGAAGTGTTTTGTACCAATACGGTCAAAGTAGTAGGGACGTGAGGAGAAGAATTGCGCTAGGCAAGGAGGCTTTCTCAAGGAGGGAGTAGATGACGGGGACGTTGAGTAGGGATGTTAAGACAAGACTCGTAAAAAATCTGATATGGAGCTATGTACGGCGCGGAAGCAGGAGGATAGACGTAGATTGGAAGCTTTTGAAATGTGGGTGTGGAGAAGAATGGAGAAGGTGAAATGGACCGAAAGGAAAACAAATGAGGAAGTACTGGAGATGGTGGGTGAGGAGAAGGGTTTGTTGAGAGAAATCCTACGGAGGCAGGAAAATTGTATGAAAAGCGTATTGACCGGTATTGGAATGCTGAAGAAGGTAATAGAGGGGAGAATGTTGGGCAAGCGAGAAAAGGGCAGGAATAGGATAGGGATGTTGAACGGGATGAAGGGAGGAAAGAAGTACACAGAGATGAAAAGGGACCTGATGTAGTTTAGGTTGCTGGATCGAGTTTTGTTTGGAGTTACAAAATGTTTATTTGAGAGTTTTGTCCTTCCAAAAAAACCTACCTTAACCGGTAAATTACCTAATAATATAATACGATTATTCCCTTTAATACGTATTGAATTTCTTAATTTTCCCTCAATTTCTTATTCACTTTAGGTGCTTCTCGCACTCTTTCTCTTTCCCCGCCTTTTCGGAAAACGTCAGTCCTCTTTTCTTTCCTCACATGAACTCTCAGTGGCTCTCACTTCTTTCTATCCAGGCCATTTTTTTTTGGGAACCTCTGCATTCTTTCTATTTCCCACCACCCCACCATTGACGCCCCCAGTACAGCTGCCGACTCCCCTATACTCCATTTTACTCTTCAACGGTCATTGCATTTTGCTTCCCTTTTGTTTGCCATGCTCTCTCCGGGAGAACTCATACCGACTGCTCCCCTTAATCTCCTCACTCGAATATCTCTCCGCCCCCTTACCTCTCCATGTAGCCCATTCACGTCGCTCCTCCCTTTCCACGATCTCCTACGCTTGCGCCATGTCCTTCCAACTGGAGAGGGTTCGTTTTGAGAACCCTTCTTTTTTGCCCCTTTACCTTTTCCCACTCATTTTCACTCCCCAACACTTTTTTCCAGATTTCAATTGGTACCTATGATCGCTATCGACTAGGAACGTTTGTTGTCTTGCCTGTCTACCGACTCGTATGCCGAGAAATTATTGCATTTTAGGGAATGAATCGCACTAATCTTCGTTCAGGTTGATGTTAGCATATTTGATGATTTATCATTTAGTACAAACATTGCACCCATTGCAACCCCTTATGAAACTTGAGGCGGTTGCGTAAATTGCATGAGTTTTAAACGGAATAGCTAAAATATGAGTTTAAAATACTATGTTAAATAGTGAGGTCACATGATATGAATTTAAATGGATTTACTTATGACAAATTTCAAGAAACTACGGGAGATGCCGCAGCAGTAACTTTTGACGGAATCATCCGCCAATATGAATTACAATGCAACAATTTTACAGTTTATAAATCAATCGCCTTGACCGGGATTCGAAAACAAATTTCGGAGTGTAAGAGGACGCCTCGACAGCTTAACTGGCTAAAGCTCTGGACTAGATATCGAGGGGTTCGGGTTCGAATACCGGTCAAGGCGAATGATTTTTACACTGTGAATTTGTTGCATGGTTTTACTTATTTAGCTAGTCATTATGTTAATTAAAATTTAGAATATTAATAAATAATTAACTGAAATAGTGCGTCACATTTATCCGGCACACGTTCATTTTTCCGTATTTCATAAATCCTAATTTCCTTTTTCTTTTTATCGTATAAGTCGCAAAGATCCATTTATTATATATGCATACGAGACATGCTACACCGGACAATGCATGGACTGAATAATACCGACTTTTAATGAAACAAGTAACTGAATTGAAGCCACGAGAAATGCATTATTTTACCAACATGCCTTTTCCCACATAGATTCTTCAAAGCGAAGAGAATGGATGGCTTCTTTAAGACACGGAACAATCGTCAATGAAGGAACTTTGAATGTACAACGGATAAGTAATATGCTCATCACAATTTTTTGACCTCCACAATTTGGCACGCTTTTCTTTGGGTCCATGTTAATGCGTAATCCAGCCGCCGTGTTCCCGACAACTCAGCGCGGCGATTAGTAATAAAGCCCTCCGGCCGCTATGCGAGCCTTCCGCATGCCAGAACTTCTGTTGTCAAGCTATTTCATCCTTTTTATTTGCTACTATGTCCAAGGAGAACATTATTTTTTTATAGACATTATTTTCAATCGTTAATTTGGTATGAGCCTTCCATCTTTCGGTAACACAGAGATGTTTTTATTTAAAAATCTTTTCCAAAATGTATGGAAAGACTATAAAAAACAGCATTTTATCTATTGAAGATAGAATATTATCTCTTATACTCTTAGGCTACACTTATTAGGTACGCTAATTTTATTGTCCCTCATAAAAATATTGCAATATTACACATTAACGTTAAAATTTGCCGAGAAATGTGATTTTTACACATTCCTTCAGGCTTGATATACGTTATATATATACAGATAATTCAGCGAGAGACTTCACAATAATAAAGCAACACGCAGCATCTATGAGAAAGTCTCTTCAGTTCCATGATACTTAATAAGCATAATTCTCATTCAATTTCAATAAGAAAATATTTGCAAAGCCTGAGGTAATTAATAGCAATAAAAGGATATTTTCTGTGATGTGCACGCAAATGCATTTTCATAATTTTAATTTTTACTTGCAAGATTGATGAGCATCAACCTATAAATATGGAGTAATAATACTATTATAATGCAGAGTAGGTTACTGGATTGGGTTCTGTTGGAGTTACAAAATATTTATTTGATAGTTGTGTCCATCCAAAAATCTACCTTAACCGGTAGATTACCTAATAATAATAAAAAATGATTCGCCAGAAAGTGAGGAAAAATTATACCACCTACTCTTTATTTTACCTGCTTTGCTTTATATGAGATGAGTGTGTACCGAACCTAGCCCATACCTAGTATTTCCATATTGATAACCATTAAAAATTCTTTGGAATAAATAAACATCCTTTTAAATTCAATTCACGACTTCGATAAATGATCACCAGTTAGAGCTACAAACATCACAAATAATTTTTTATCACCTTCAGGAACTTAACTGGGCCCTAAAACGTCTGCATCGTTCAAACTTATAATTATCCTGCTATGATGCGAGTTTTCGTTTAGCTCAACCTAATGATGTACGGTTAAAATAGTATTTAATTAGCTATTGATATCCTGCTACACCTCAAAAACGGGCACGCTTTATACGCTGGCTAAACGTGGAGGTTTCAGAGAATGTTATCACACACTCGGTGTCTGAGAGGAAGAAAACTGCAAATCTTCATCCGGATTCTCCTTTAATTTGCACCTACCACCGTCAGCGGTTCTCTTTTCATCAACAGTTATCGTTCCTATTCTCTCGAGTAAAAACTCCATGTGCTATCTCGCAGTAAGATCAAAATAAGATTTGGGGGATATGCATGAGCCTGGATCAATCCTATCACCGTTCAACATCTTGAAATGCTCGAGATTCCATCTCAAACTGCGGACAATTATAAGCAGTTACCGCAGCAGCAGATAGTCCGCAAGCTTTTTGATACTCCTCGGACTCATTGTTGTGCACAAGTACCAATTTGTGCCTATCTGTCTTGGCATTCCGAGTTTCATCCCGTATATCCTTTTATACTTCTTTTATTCCCTGCGACAACTTCTTTTATCTATCCTCATCTATAACCTAATAAAATGTCAATTAACTACAGCAATTTCCTTTCATCTGAGGCAAGACAAATTGTCACTTTACAAAGGATTTCTCAAATTCCATTTCCATTATGCTGTACCTCCATGGAAAACTCCATTCCATATTTTCTTGCTAATTTTGATCTGGGGTTTTATCCGCCCTATTCTGCTCATCCGTCCTAATTTTCATTTGTTTCCCGGATTATATGAATATTTATTTTAAAAAGTGTTATAAAATTTCTCCCCCTTCCTTTTATTGCTCCTTGCTAATGGTAACGAATATCTCCCAAATCACTTCAACACAATTCATGATTTCAGGGCCCATTACACCATAGGTTCAATCAATTTGAAGATAATTATGTCCATAGTTACCATGAAAGTTTTCATATGGAATTAAAGTTTTATTGCTATTGGAAACCCGAACTTGGAGGAAGAATGAAACGCCAGAAATCAAACAATTTTACATGAACGAACAGATTAATATGGTATTGGGGATCCTTAACTCTAAGATGCTGAAAATACTTAAGGATTATAATTATAACCGATTATGCACAAAGGTCAATTAGTTTATTGATTGGATTGGAGTGTTTGTTATATCATGAGCGTTACTTTAATTGGCAAGAAAGTGTTTGAGAAGGCTTTCGAGGAAATATGCTCGAGTTAGAAGCCTTCCTCTCGTGGCGGAAAGGAATTCAATTTTCTTGCGTGATTTTAAAACCTTTTGTCTGCCTCGAAAATAAAAGATATTTTTAACTCCTGCCTGTGTTTCACTTTCATTTGGCCTTAGCATAATTCCATAACAACGCTTCTCTTATATCCTGGACCTTTTCATACACTCTTTTTAATTATCATCCTGCCCTCTCTACCCTTCCTTTCACCACATTCCAAACACACCCTCTCTCACTCATCGTACACCTCTCATTTCATCCTCTATCTCTTTCCTTTCTCCCGCCCGCTTCACCCGCATACCTGTCTGACATTATCTCCACGCCTATCCCCAAATGCTCTCCTTTTTTCCTTTACTGACATGTCTTATTTTTTAATCTCTTTTGTTTCTCTTCCCACATTTCTGTCTCTCATTTACACGCTATTTGCATGTAATTCCTGACAAAAAAACTTAACTTGGAAATTGAGTTCATCTGTTTGTACGCAACTTTGTTTCACGCCCTTTTGTGCTCAACACTAGTATATTTCGCAATGTAAGGGACTGGGATGAATTACATGGAGAAAAGTCGTCACGATATTTCTGAAATAATTAGTTGAGCAAATAAGACAATCTGAAATAAACATATACCTCTTTAGATGCGGACTAACTGCTTGACTTGTCAAAACAAAGAATCGTAATCAAATCATTAAGATCTTAGCCAAAAATCAAATTTGTATACCCACAAGGATGAAAGATGTTTTATCTCTTGTGACAATAAGAATTATTATTAACGGATTAATATATGATGTACCATGCTTTTGTCATAAAATTGCTGTAATCATTCGTAAAATTCAATACACTCAACTTAGCGTTTTCCCTACATTTGGCTGCATTTAAAAAGTATTATTCAAATATTAGTATGCGTATTAAAATTACTATATTCGTATTATCTTCTTTAAAAATTCAAGTATTGAATATTTTCTTAACATGATTAGCGATTTGAATGATGAGTAAATTTGAAACGTGGAAAACCTTAATGTAATACGAGGTATTTAATACCTCATATCTCTCGTAAATGAGGTGTTCAATTCCAACAAATTAGTTTTAACTTTTGAGTGCTCAGTAATATTATTTAAAAAAGATTGGAGAATCTAAGAGCAAAATGGCAAGAGGGTAATTCCAGGAAACTATTTAACCTGTCTTTATCAGAAGATAATATATTAATGTAATAACATAAAAAGTATAATTTGGCATGTTTTGCTTGAATGTCTGGTTTCAACCGCAAAACAAATCCTAAGTCACGACCAAATTTTCAACTCATTGTTTCTAACAGTAACTTAAAATTCCATGAATGAGCTATTTCGCTGCCTACTAGTACTGTTCATTGCAGTTAGCAGATCAAATGATTTTACATAGAAAATTTATGCTCAATAAGTATTAGCCCTCTGATCCACCAGGGCATCATGGTTATTTGTGCGAAATTCCACACTACTGAATACTAACTTCTACTCGCATACCTGTAACTTTAACAAATCCAAGATTAAATTTGAAAGCTATGGGACTCTTTAATAATCTCTCATTTTTTACAGCTTAGTTGGACATCGATTCAACTTTGACCACAACCCAATGATTTAGTCTAGCAATCGCACGATAATATAACGCGTAAAACGTACAGCTCATGCCTATCAACCATTTCCACTATTCCCGTATTCCGTCTCTCACTACCCCCATCTCTCCTAGTATTTTCGGTTAATCATATGCCCTCCCACTCTCTCCTAGCCTGTCTCCCCGCCCTCTCCTTCGGAATCACCCTCCTTTACGCGTCGGCCCTATTTTCCGCAATCGCCGTCTCTCCTCCTTCCCTATTCTCCCCCCCCAGGGGATAGCCCATCCCCCTCTATTCCACCCAGATCAGTCCGTATGCCCTTAGGAATAGCGCGAGAGAGCGAGCGCGTAATAACAGGCATGGTTGGGGGGGAGGGGGGAGAGAGAGGATAGAGGCCGTTTAATCGCGGCTGCCCATCGAAGCGGCGGAGGCAAGATCGCCCGGGGAAACACAGAGGCGGCGGCATTCTCCAGGATCCTACCCCCATTCCCACCTTCCCGAGGAGCCCAGCAGCTCTCCACCTTCCCCTCCACATTCCCTACTCAAAACCTTTCCCTAAACCTCCCTTAGCCGCCACCCTCTAGGGGCCCTTTACAGCTTCCTAAGCGTTTCATTTTTGACTCATGCCCATTTTTCCTCCCAACGAAAGCCTTCCCTTCAATCTTTATGTTTTTTTGTCTTTTTTCGGGGTCTCATCTATCTATCCTGGCTCTTGACTGTCACTACAAATTATTAAAAATCATCGCATAACTATTAATCAGGATTTTGAATTTCACGATAAATGAAAAGACATTTACACAAAAATAGACGTATCTAACAGTTCCTGCATAGATTTGATTGAAGAAAATGCGGAATACTATTTCAATATTCCGCATTTTATTTATTGTGGGGAATATATACCCTGCATTCTAATCGGAAAAGAAATACTTAGTTATTCCATGTATATTTTATTAAATAATACCAAGGTTTCGACTTATAAAGTCATTATCCGGATGATGGCTTCGTAAGTCGAAACCTTGGCGGTGCTCAATAAAATATGTGTGGAATAACGAAGTATTTCTTTTCCGATATGAATTTCTTTCACAAAGTGATACCTTAAACCGTTCTATCCTGTGCATTCTCTCTAATCCGTAACGTGTTTAAAAATCAATTCTCTTTCCTTTCGGAAATCTTTAATAAATTTAAAAATTATCTTTATTGATCCGTTAATCTTTAGCAAGAGGAAACCTACTACAGTCTACCTACTACTTCCTTGAATGGTAGAGTTACAGTTCCTGCCCCTTGTACTAGAACCTCAAGATAGTGAAATTCGTAATGCAAGATTTGGGGGGATTTCTCAATGCAGCCCGATGTTTCCCAGAAGACTACTCTGTAGAGAAAATCATGCAGACTAGTTTTACCCGAGAGAATCTAAAGAAAGAGTTACCTGAATTAAAATATGGGGGCAGACGGTCAGCAGCCGGATACCTAGCTCATTACACGTGATGTGTGACATCAAGTGCAGGATTTCATAATCCGTCATTTAGTACAAAGATATTTTATGTAACATCAAAATTTATGCCATGGAGTGATATAATTGGAAACGAAAAGATAATGACGAGAGGTTTTTGACGATTAAGGCGTGATCATACGTAGTATCGCTGCAGGTGAAAGGCATCCTGTTTCCCTCTATATCCCAGTTTTAAATCTCGGGAAAATAAACAGAGCAGAAAACAAGAGGAAATTCCTCTAGAATTGGTTGAGGTGCTTGTTGATCATTAATCAAATATGCAAATTGAAATTCAAGTCAAGCATTAGAAAGAAATGATAAAAGATTTGTTCAAAGGTTAAAAAGATAAACTATTTCAACAGAGGACGGAAATTTAATTCCTTAGAAATCTCTTCTTCCAGGATCTTCCAAGAACAGTGCATGAGGTTACGACGGTAGTTAGTGGTAATGTTGATAATAAGTAGATTTAGAAAATAATAATATATACGGTATTTTTATAAAGTTATAGTCAGAAAAAACCATAGATCAATTTAAAAAGAAATACATTATGCTAAAGTATGGATTTCAATTATCCTTTAAGGATAGATTGACGAATAAAAAAAAGCTGGAATAAACCTAATCATAATTCATAAAATTTTAAGACATAAAATCCTGAAGTAAGATCTGGTGCTTTCCAGGCGTATTTTCTTGGTGAAGTTGAGGACGATTCGAAACGTCGGCCAACATGGAACCCCTGATCCGGTGAAAGACCCGATAAAACTTCACCAAACATAAAATCCTCTTTACAGGTGAACAGCAGAACTTAATAAGATCTAGTCTTAATCTAAATTAATAAGTCTAGATCTTAATTAGATAAGATATTTTCCATTTTGAATGGGAAAATGTACAAAGATTTTTTCAAAATAATGTCAGAACTTTTCAAATCAATGTCAATGCACAATGTCTACAGAAAAAGAAAACGGATATTTACATGGCTAGGCACCAAAGAGTGTTCTTTCATGTGTAAATTGCTTACAACCTGGCTTTTCATATTTAAATGGTGTCATTACCCTATTTTGAGGAAAATTAAGAAGACATGTCTATCGAGCAGAGAGGGATAATATCTAACGAGAAAGAAGATTTTGATTTGTTGTAGCCGTTATTCGGAAGTAGATGTATACGTATATTATAAAAATGTATTTATGACACTTTCAAAAACTGATTTTTGGTTGCTCACATTAAATATGAGGCAAATAAATCCAAATCAGTTGACCAAGAAGAATATAGAAATGCAGTATAAAGGAGGAAAGAGCGGCGATAGCAACATAGCAGTTCACGGGGAACTGGGAAGGAAATAAATGAAGCAGAAAGAGTTGAAATGATGTGTTTGATTAATGGGAAAAGCACAGAGTATATATTAATCAAAACTGTTAAGATCATATAACATTGTGAAAAACCCAAAGGAAAAAAGCTTATTCGTACAGGAATAACAGTTTGTAGAACCATTTTATCGAGTATATATGTTGTGAATGCTGTCAAAGCTGGAAATAAAGAAGAATTTTGAAATACCTTATTTCTGACTGCCAGGAGATTATCAGCGAAAAAATTATAGTAATGCGGAAGTAATATGTGTAACATCAAGTTTTTTAAAGTTATTAGTCTAGAAGAGGCGAACAATTTTTAATAGAGAAGCTAAATGATAGGCAAGTAAGGTTATGGGCTGCTAAAGCTCTGCTAGAGTGAGCGTGGATGTGAGAAATCATGAAAATATTATCGTGTGATTTTTTGGATAACGTAGCATGGAAAACGATCAAAAACGCTAATTTTAGCGACTCTTACAAGCTTTCTACTGACTATACTTAAGCTGCTTTAGAAAAGAGGGGCAATCAGATAAAATCCGACATATGCAAAATCTGAAGACAAGACCGGATCTCGCAAACTTAGGGTTAATCAATGATGGTATTACTCACATGACTGCCCAAAACCTTTCTTTTGCCTTTATAAATAAACGATTAAGTTTTAAAAGAAATATAGAAATTGAGATTGAGAATGGAATCAAGGCAATTGGTATTAGAAGAGAATGTCTTTTTATGACTGTTAACTATTTCAGAATTAAGGGAAAATACCATAGTGCTCATTGTAACGAAATGAGATATGGAAATTGAACCAAATGTTAATGAAAAGATCAATAGCTAAATATTATGAAATTGAACGTCATTTTCGACATTCAAGGTACCAAATTCCCAAGCCTAGATGAATTTATCATCCATTTTTAAAGTAATAAATTAAACAACGGCCTATTTTACTTTAGCAAGTGCACGAAAATAAATAAAATAAACTAGTAGAAAAAAGAAGGTGACAAGGACTAAACATGAAATGGATGGTATCATAACTTCTCGGACAGGATTTATTTTATCCTCTCTAAACTTCCGATAGGTAGTTTCGCTTTTGACTTTCACACGATCTAAAGGCTCTTCGTAGTTTATCAACTTTCAAGGCTGTGCGATGATGACCATCCTCCTCCGTTGCAGACCTATGTAATTAAAAAACTCCTCCTTTTTCTTATACCTTCTCTTGGCCTTTCCCTCTCTTCCCACCGCGTGGCATAATTACTCGTGGAAGATGACAGGATATAATCTGTCCATACTGCATCCGCTTTATATAAAAATGGGGTCTCAGAGAAAGAGCGGGGGGAAAGGTAGAGGAAGACAGATATAGAGAGAGAAATTCGAGGGGGGAGTATTGGAGAGATGATCAATTTCGAGTTGATGAAGATCGGTATTAACTCAATTAAAAACATCACCTTGGTGAATGTGCTAAACCGTATGTCCAGAAATGAAATGAATGTGCGGTGTCTACCGTGAGAAAGCGCTCTCTTCAAAATGTATCCATGCCCTCTGACGCACACACTAACCTATAATTTCTCAGCGTCTGTATTTCAATTTTTAGGCAGATTTTGTTACACATGATACTGAAAAGAAATCAAAGGCAGCTTTTTAGCGACTCGTTAATTTTAACCCCAGAATCACATTATGGTAAAGTTTCTCAATCTCAGATTTAAGTGGTTAAGTGCAAAGAAAAATCTGCTTATCATAGCAATTTACGTTGCATTTAATCACTCATTTGTTGGCAAGTTCGTGACTTGATTTTTTGATGAATTGCACTACCAAGAAAATACAGAAAATTATCCGTTAAATAGCTATAATATTCATACCTAATTCGTAAAATACTTTCTCTGTAACGGAATCATAGCTTAATGCTTCAAAAATCATAACACTGTTATTATTAGGCCAATATTGATTATAATTCAAATATTGTTGAAAGTGCTGATTGACTGAAATACAAGGAAATACAAGGGTAGGCTGAAAAGTAATGCACGCGGCAGAGAGTGAAGTAAAACAAATAGCAATTATGGCTTTTCCAGGCTCGCAACCACGAAATTTTACTACCCCTCAATTTATAGTGGACCTATTAACAGCATCATCACTATAGACAGCCTTTAAGCGACCATGAATCTCAGTAGTAATCACTTTTTCAACAGTTAAAAATTTGATAACAGCAGGTTGTTTAACTCGCGTTGACATAGCACTAAAACACGTCTCCATATTTCCGCTTCTCAAAACACCTCTAACATGCGAATGAGTGTTGAGGGGGAATGTTACTTCCACATTCCACCAGGAGTGCTCCTCAAGGTCAGTTTGTTTGTGGTCAACAAACACATGTTGATTAGTTTTCAGCCTACCCCGGTAAATAAGAAGCTTTTGCTTACATTCAGTTCAATTAAAGTGGTTATAAAAATGCAACAATTTCAGAGCGTAAAAATCATTCGCCTTGACCGGGATTCGAACCTGGATCCCTCGATGTCCGGCTCAGTACTTTAGCCATTTAAGCTACCGAGATGTCCCCTTAAACTCTGTAATTGTTGCATTGTAACATTGCATACGTAGCGGATGACTCCGTTAAGAGTTATCATTCCGTTAAGGCATCCCCCGCAGTTTCTTGAAATTTGGTTATAAAGCCTTTTTTTAGCAGCGACAGCAAAATACGTAAATTCTGGTTAAATAATTTTAAAACTCTTTCAAAATCGCTTTCAACGTTGATATACAATATGTTATATGTGTGATGAACTGATTGTTACGAGTCCTCAAAACGGTCGATTTCTGTTTCAAGCAGAGTAACCTCCTGTCCAACGGCTCAGAATATATGCCTAAATGTTCCGTGCCCAATGTAAATGTAAAAATAGGTCGTCAGCAGCCGTAAAAGGGATGAAGCTGGAAATGAAAGAGTAAGTATCCTTTGTTAACCAATTCCTTGAGATATCCTTAAAACAATTGAAATATTTCGATGTTAATGAGTTTCAATATTCCCAGCAACGCTAGCGTGTTATAACCCCTCCTGAAAAATATTGACCTGGTTTTGTACGACTGGTACGTATTTCCACGCGCCACAAAAAACAATAGTTTTAGAAGTTACTACTACTTTAAAATAACATGATCAATTAATATGGCGAGGGAACTACAGGTATTTCAAATCTAAAGAGATACCTAATAATCTTGAAATAGGTTAGATGGTGTTTTGCTAATTTAATACGTATCACCATATTACTTGATGTAGGAGCGAGTAAATCATCATATACAGGGATTTTTTTATCAATATACAATGATCATTGTAGAAGTTGAATGAAAAAATGAATCTTGTGAGACTTGAAATTAAGATAAGACTACTATCAGGGTAAATACGTATAAAATATTAATGACTATTTTTACTTAGCTATTTGAATGAATGGCACAGATCTCCCATAATTTGTTTACACTTCATGATTAAATGGGACATGTCAAATGCCGACAATATGTACTTATCATTTCTTTGCCATGCACTGTTAGGCTTTTGGTAGAAAATTGTTCGCCAAACGCATGGGGAATTGAGAAACGAAAAATGACATCATGTGAAACAGCGGAAGCAGCTATTCGGCCTACCGCAGAGCAATACCCTTTTGTTTCCCCGCAGCCAAAGGGTCTGAATTCGAAAGGGTTTCATGAAAGACCCCGTTACGCTTACACCCATGGCGGCCTAGCTCAACTGTGCCAAGACCTAAACAACTCCACTCCATTACCATCCAACGCGACTGCCCGCTTTGCCTAACGTGCCTTTCAGCGGCTAACGTTCTGCAGGAGCGATTCGGGCTCCTCTGCCCCGAGGGGAAACAGGACGGAGAAGGAAACTTTATAGGGAAGGGTCAACGCAGTCTGGATTTATTCCTTCCCATATCATTGTCAGTCGCTTTGGTCTTTGAAACTGAAAAAATGGGACAACCGAAGTACGGAGCGACGAAAGGAGGGAGACTTCCAGAATTATCGGTAGATGAGTGGAAAAAAGTGAAGAGGAACCAGGGACACGAGATTACGGAAGGACGAATGGTTTCACGTGAAAACATGGCTACGTTTTGAGTTTAATACTACAGTTAAAGCGGGATGGATTGATAGATTTTCCATGTCATTAATTCTTTAAGTTCTTCAACCCGAAGGTCCTTAGGTTTCATTCGTCGATGTCAACTATTGATTTAAGGTTATCAACTCACATTGCAACAATTTCACAGTGTAATAATAATTCGCCTTGACCGGGATTCGAACCCGGATCCCTCGATGTCCAGCCGAGTGCTTTAGCCAGTGAAGCTACGGAGGCGTCTTCTTAAACTCTGAATTTTGTGGGCTTTTAAAGGAACAAGATGTTGTGACGAAATGCCGTACATACAATATCACAGGCATTGAGTAGTCGTGCGCGACGCGCCACAGTCCACGAGGTTAAAGCCAATTTCAAACACTTAGGCTGTTCATACATTAGACAAATTTCAAGAAACTGCGGGAGATTAAAATAGTTGCATTGTAATGCTACACTTAGCGGATGCCTCCGTTAAAAGTTACTGTTGCGGCATCTCCCGCAGTTTCTTGAAAGCTACCAACCTAATTATATGTTAACCAGGTTTCCATAACATCATATGAGAGCTCTTTTAAGCATAAAGAATTTCTTTTAGGTTCATCTAAATAGTAAAAATGGTTTTGTGACGCAAGGAATTCAATTAATAACAGCATAGTCCAAGATTATAACGGAAACGTTGTAAGCATTGCTGAGTGAATTGGAGGTTCAATGCTTTAGGCATGGGATGAGGATCAATATTAATAAAACAAAGGTTACGTGATTTTCCAGAAAGAAAAAGGCTAAGCTAATCTATAAAAAGAAGGGGAAAAAATAGAGCAGGTAGAAAAGTTTACGTATCTCGGAAGTGTTTTGGACCAACACGGTCAAAGCAGTAGAGAGGTAAGGAGAAGAATTGCGCTAGGCAAGGAGGCCTTCTCAAGGAGGAGGGAGTTGATGACGGGGACGTTGAGTAGGGATGTTAAGACAAGACTCGTAAAAACTCTGATATGGAGCGTAGCTATGTATGGTGCGGAAACGTGGTCACTGAAGTAGGAGGATAGACGTAGATTAGAGGCTTTTGAAATGTGGGTGTGGAGAAGGATGGAGAAGGTGAAATGGACCGAAAGGAAAACAAATGAAGAAGGACCGGTGATGGTGGGTGAGGAGAGGGGTTTGTTGAGTGAAATCCTATGGAAGCAGGAAAAATGGTTAAAAGGCGTATTGAGCGGCAGTGGGATGTTGAAGACGGTAATAGAGGGGAGAATGTAAGGCAAACGAGGAAAGGGAAGGAACAGGATAGGGATGTTGAACGGGATGAAGGGAGGAAAGAAGTACACAGAGATGAAGAGGGACCTGTTGTAGATTAGGTTGCTAGATTGGGTTTTGTTTGGAGTTCCAAAATATTTATTTCATGATTGCGTCCATTCTAAAACCTACCCTCACCGGCAGATTACTTAAAAAATATATTCAAAATCACATACCAAGGTACCCTTTTACTACTTGCGACAGGCAATATAAATCATTCGATGAAGATTATAATTAACTAGCTCCTTTCAAAGTTTAAATTGAAATATATTTTTAAAGCTCATGTTTAGAATTTTGGTCCCACCTTATTTGTAAAACAAGCAAATTTTACAACTCATAGATCCGATTGTGTCAGATGAGAGTCATAATTTGTGTCTCACCTGAGAGTGGATTTAATGAAAGAGACAGAGAACAACATTATACGGTCTTGGGATATTTGCTTTTAGTAACCTTTTTGCATCTTCCCGAAGAAAGTCTTCGAAAGACCTTGATTGCAATATCCTGGACATTGAACCACTTGAATTTTTACTAACTTCATCGAGCTCCTCCTCCTTTCAGCACAACAGTCATGTTTCAATCCACAAAGAAAACAAAGGAAAAGGTTTGGATCCTACCCGCCCTAGAGGCTTCCAGACTTCACTTCTCTTCATAGCCATAAAGTTACGGCAGCTTTTTCGTTCTCATATCTCCACTTTGTTTTTCTTCTTTTATTTACTCTGCTTCAATTTTTACTGCCCTATTTTTTCTTTTTTCACCGTGCATATTTATCTTTTAGATTTTCGACCAATGTGAAGTAATGTAAAAGTGAAAATTCGTTTTTTCTCTTCCTTTAATAATTGGATTATACGTATTTGAAAATGACTACCGTTAAACTTATGTATGTACTCATCAAAAGATAAAAACGAAAAACTGCAAAATTTAAGCTTTTTACAACTTCCAAAAGTTACTGTTAAACTAATGTATTACATTGGTTCAATTAGAAAATTAAATAAAAATTAATAATCAACTAATAATCAACTAATAAATTACATTTACTAATTAGAAAATGATATTTTATGTAATCGATCTAAGTAGGATTTTAAATACATAAATGTACATCGCGAAACATTTTTCACCAGATACTTAATCAGATACCGTCGAAAGTTCTAGAAAGCAAGATTTAAAGACTCCAACTTCACTTCACGATAATGCTCAATCCTTTTCATAGGAAAATGATTCTGATTCTTCCTCATTTGTTGGTGGCGATGAATGTGAGGATTTAGCGCGCGAAAATAGAAGGTTATCTAAGTCTACAATGGAATAAATTGAATCGATATATCCCAGAAGCATAAGACTGCTCATCTCAACGCCTTCATAGCCTGAGGCTATTTTTCATCGCAGCATCTATATCGTGCATTCAAAAAATGTATAACCTTTCCCTAATCTCTCGGGTATTTTCGCTACCTTTTCAACAGAACTGATAATATCACTTACTCATTATCTTTCTCTCTTTCTTTCTATGTATACATTCTTTTCCGCTTTAATTCCTCAACGGACCACTTAATACTTAAATCTTACTCCTCCTTTTAATATTCCTACTTTAGGTTCCCCAGAACCTTCCTTTGCTTTCACCATCTTTTCCTCTCAATGCCTCTCCGCGCCGCCATTCTTTTTTATGGCTTCAATTCTCTCTTTCTTCCTCTCTCTCTCTCCGTCGTCTTCGCTATCTATTAAGCGATCTTACTGGCCCGCCGCCCTCCCTTTTCATCAGCTAACCTTGCGGCAATGCCACGCCCAAAATTATGGTTTCTCTTTTTTTATCAACACGATTTTTAGTGGTTCACATCGTGCATGTTCACCAGGTTAAAATTAGCCTCCTAAACAGCAGTCAAACTTAACACAAGCTCTTCTATGCTACCAAGACAAATAACTTTAATCTTTTGCTATAGCGGCTCAAATTTGTAGTTGTAGTACGGGTATTCCTTCTACCATAAGAGAATATGATAAATTGAAGCTTAACTCAATAATAACTTCACGTAAATCTTCTTGAATGTTTAGCATGGATATTCTGGTTGAAATCATCACAAATTATATGAAAGATATTTGCGTTAAATAAATTATCAGAGTATATCCAAGGATTTCATAATTGATTATTACATTCGTTAAGTACCTAAACACAATTTTCGATATTTTTGTGCTCAAGGGAAGAAAAAAATAAATTGTATTATTGTAATTATTGGTAGGTTTTCGATGGGTACAGACTATACAACGACTGAAAGCATTGTGTTCCATTTTTTTGAAATTTTTTGCATTAAATAATGAAGGATTTATTAGATCTATTTCCATTGGTGTCGCATTGGATCATTAATTGAGTGAGATGGTTTCCCTTTGACTTCTTTAATTTTGCTTTTAACATAAGAACATCATTCAATGACCACCTCACTGGGGTCAGATGCCTTTACAGCCACCTCTCGGAGGAACAGACGTTGCGCGGACCTTTCGTTTGTCTCCTACCCCTCGACCCATCTGGTATGGGTGACCCCACCAAAGGCAATTATCGTTGCTCCCGCCAGCACAGCTCTAGGGGGCATCAGAACGCACAAGCACTTCCACCACGTTAGGTTACACGCCATGGGGAGGGATAAACAGTTTACTTGTCTAATATTTTGTTTCCTTTCCATTGTTCGCGAATAAAGTTAAAGAAGAAAAGGATAAAACTTACAATTGTCTTAACCTATGCAAATGATAAAAATAAACTGGAGAACGTTAACTCTTCCTAAATTCCTCCACTAGTGTATCTTAAAAGTGTAACTCTAGCATTTATAATCATTAAATATTCTAAAAGCCATTAAAATTCATAATTTTAATTTCTATTCTGATTATATTTGAAAGCCTTATGAGACGATGATTAATTATAAGTTTAATTTTAATTTGAAGAAAGAAGAGCTATATACATGCGGTTACATTTACATGACAGCAAAAATTAAGCTAATAAAGAATATTATTTACACTTCAGCGTATATGAGGCCATATTTACCGAAATTTTCATGAAGACTATCGACACATATGTTACCCTAGATATAAAATTTGACAGTAGTATTTTCAGCTCCGGTTTTCAAATACATGGATAATGCATTCGAGAATTGCCACATTTAAATAAGAACGTAATTAAAATATCAAGTTTCTCTCGAAAAATTGAATGAAATTACTTTTATTTCAAACAAAACACTCAATTTATTATTCAATTTCTTGATAAATCAACGTTTTAAACCTGTTAAAATATCGCTCCATCAATACGTGCCAATAAATAAAAAAATAACAACTACTCCTGTGGGAAACACGTGTTGATAATGATATCAAAGGGTTTCCATAAGTAAAATAATTGTAATTAGAAATGACGCGTCAGGAATTAACAAAATATGAATAGTTGCTACTGTCCCTTTGCCGATTTACTCCCGATCTGCTTGATTTAGTATGTTACCGTTAATTTTTTATTTTCTTCTCGATTCAAAAGTCCTCACTTATCGAGGCCATTTTTGAAACACTGAATATTAATGCAATATTTATCCACTTGCTTTTTGTTCATTATCCATATTTCGGATGCCACGTAATTTCCGGCCAAGCTTAAATTTTAACCGCTACTTCGCAGCTTTTGTGACGAAGTTCGTTTAATGCGTGCTCAACATCGAGCTACCTTTCTGCCTCTCTATGCCAATCCATTTGGTGTTTTAATAATTTATTTACATAGTGCATTTATGCCGCACCGAATTCTTCCAAAAGTTAATAATTGGCGAGCCGTTCAATAACATGCTGATTCGCGAGAAATTTTATTACTCTCCCTCCGTCATCCGAATTATCTACTTGAGTCACGTCGGATGGATGGCTGCACTTGTCCGTCACGTGTCCTATAATTATGCTTGATAGGTTGATTCAGAGCGAAGAGATGGGTGTGTAGTTGGGGGAAAAATTGCTTTTTGTGAGTCACGCTTAATTCACTCTCTTGCGTTCACTATTCAGTTCCGCCAGAGCTCCCACCTCCTTTCCTTAGCCATTTATGGCAATACAAGATGGAATGAGTTTTCAATTATTGAACAAAATGAAGATAATTTGTCTCGCTCGAAGATTTAATTATGGCAATTTCTACGAAATGCACGTAATAGTTTCCCTGAAGCATTTAGCCGCCCTAAGCTAGGATCGTTGGCAAACGTTCCCAATGTACATACATTTATTTGAAACAAGCATGATATAGGTATAACTCAAGCATCTGTCGTAGTCATAAAGTGTAATTTTTAGCCAAGTGATAGGATGAGATAATTGAATAGTCATCTTCAAATTCTAAAGAAAAATTAAATAAATCAACAATTTTAAAAAAAACTGCGGGAGGTGCCGCGACAGGTACTAACTCATCCGGACATCCGAGGGATCCGGTTTCGCATCCCGGTCAAGGCGAATTTTTACACTTTAAAATTGTAGCAACGTAAATCAGTAATTTGCTTATTAGCAATGTTACCTCTCGCCATCATGCGCTATTAGTCACCTCAAGCAATGTTATTCACTATGTGCTTCTCTGAAGCTCAAATTTAAAATGATAAAGAATGAATCATAATAGTCACTAAAAAGAAACTACAATGAGATTGCTGGATGAAGCCATGTCCTTTCAATTATTTGAGTTTCAAAAAAGGATAAAAAGATATATGTGATAGTTACTAGTGAGATGTCTGATGATGCGAGGAAACAAACGATGGGTTGAATTCATGATGCATGGATAATAAAGAATTTAATTTGAAAATTCAGCTGAAGAATTCATAAACGTCAATCACCCTTAGTCGATAAGTAAAATGGAAGTTTAGTTCAAATAGAAATATGCATATGTCCGACTTTCCTCATAAAATGAGAAAGCTGTCATTCAAATCTGCATTAAAACCATCAAAATCAGCTATTATGAGCGCTTTATCACTTTCTCGGCCCCTTTATTATCTTGTAGTTTATTATTTACTCCTTACATGATTCATTTACCCTTCTAAAAGTTATGCAGGAACAAAGAGACTATCATTGACGCCGAGCCATGCAATAATACCTACGCACTGGGTATCGAATTACACGAGCAATGTTGGAGAAGACGCATTGGGTTGAACCAATGAAAGAATACGAGAAGAGTGCGTGATCTGCTATTTTTTTAGTCTCTCCAGCAGAAAAAAATTCGACGGCGGATTTTATTTTGTCAGGTTTCCGTAAAGGGCCTTTAATATTGCGTGAGTAGATGAAATGCATCAAATAGGAATATAAATAAATTATAATTTAGCATAGACGGTAGAAACAAATATCGGATTAAAGAGACTAACCGACAATTTGAAGATTATACGTTACAATCGATGATGAATAGGAACCACCTAGAGAAAAGTTTAAGGTTCGTTTCTTATTGTGAATGGTACCTCCTTCAATACCTCACTAACTCGCAATTCAAACTACAAATTCATATCAGGTATTGCCTGCATAAAATTCATTTTAGATGTTGAAATAGAATGCATTCTTATTTTTAATCGAAATAAACGACAATTTTTATATACGTGACTTATAACTGTAGTTAATTCGCTGTAATAGTAGGCATATGCAACTAATAAAGGAATTAAGATGATCGCTGTAAAAGTTCAATTTACTTAAAAATTAATTGATTATCTAAATATTGATTTTAATTTGGGATATGGATGTATCTCCCATACCTATATAGTTCCTCAAAAGGTTATTCGTTACTAATTTTGATAAATGTAAAAGCAGTTATTAAGGAAGACGAATGGTTGATAAAGTTACAATGGAAGAAGGAAGAGTGGAGAGAAACACGGTGTCGCCATTTGCCTGCCACTAACGGAAGTCGCCAAGCGGTCCACAGTTGAACGCCTCATCCCACAGTATTCTCCCGGTGTTCTCCATATAGCATATCCATTCCAAGTAGATCAAGATAAAAATCAACGAGATCCAAGTTAAATCCCCCATTGCCGGGATTTGAACCCGGGGCCCCGGGGGGTGATGAGTTAATCCTTCAGTTTTAATACTGTGATTGCAAAACGAACAGATAATTCCAAATTCTGAAAAGATAAGATACGCACTTTTAATGTACTTTATTCCATTTTTCGCATTATTAAAATAGGGCGCAGATGAATCCACTCACTCCATTCTAATACTATTAAATGCGTATATGATTTACTGATGATAAATTGAGCGGATAACTCCAAAATACTCTTCTATGGAAATGTAAAATATCTCTTCAATTTTCAGTATAAGTAGTTTCTATGGAATGAACATTCAACACAAAATGTATGATTTCTTACGTCGAAGGCGACGTAGTTGCGATGCATGTGTCATGCCTCCAAAAATTATTCTCTCTGACGTCTAAAAAATGGAAAGAGAAACTCTCCAAATCTCCAAAAGACTGTTTTGAATTAGTATTTAAAAACAATATGCTATATTTTGCACAGTGGACACTCCGGTGCCTAAAATGTCCCGTCCTCTATAGTGGGGTTGACTGTAAATTTCGCCTGAATTTTTCAAAATTTTCATACATCAGTGCCAAGTCTGCAAACTTTCGTATTAGCCAATTTCAAAAATACATTCCCACGATGTCTCTGACATCAATTTTTGTGCATGGGGAAAATTCAGTCTGGAAGAATAGATTTTGAGCCCCATTCTAATCATCATATCTCCTCTGGAAAATTTAAAAACTGCCTTCAGAAGTGAAAAACTATTTATTTCTTACATTGTCAATTACCTCTGTCCTAGAGATACCAAGAAATTAAATTAAAACGTATTCTTTCTGCACAGGAATTTAACACGCTTTTTCGCTTCCCTTTATCTTAATTAATTTCGCCTAATTCGATTCATTACTAATGCGAGGGTATAATACAAAATAATTTTACTTTGCGCTATCTATAGAAATTTTTCAAACGTTAACGACCTCCTGGCAAAATATGGCAATTAAGTGACAACAGAACAAGTTATATTTACAAAACAATTTATCAAGAATTCATGAATGACACCGCTACGTATGAACTGTTCAATTTTCTCAGGATAAAGTTTCAATTTCCCAACGCATTTTATCTTGTGGGAGGCATTTCGTCGAACTACTCATCTCTATCATTATTCGAGAATAGGAAATTCAATTCGTGCAACTTTGAAAATTCGTTCCCGTTTATTGGGAACATACGACGTCTCGTCCGGCATTCGCAAAGTACCCTTAATATGATCAATATGATTGAGGTCGAAGATTCTACCAGTAAATTGCAGAGACTGTTTATCGACGTCCATGAATCCTGTTCACATTTGTCCAATTCGCAGAGGTTTTAATCTGAGCTGCCGGTTCATTTTGACCGAATGATTACTGAAACCTAGCAGTTCATTTCTCTGAGACTAGACATTTCCAAGGAGTTAATTTTCTGCGAAGATAGAATGATTTTAAATAGAATTCTAAAAGGGTATAAGAGGTACTTAGACGGAATGAACTAAAGAAAAAAGACAAAGAAATAAAGAGTCGAAATATGGCTTCTTGTAGTGTAGGGTTGGATAGAATGGAGCTAGAAGTGTATTGTTTTGGTTTCTATGTCCATCCACAATGACCTCACCGGTAGACAACTATGAAAGACCGATAGACTATCTTTTAGCAACGATAAAGTATTAATCAGTAATATTTACAGTAGTGGGTGTTAGTGCATGTGTATAAGATATTCGATCAATGATCAGCGGCCTTTGGCACATTATAATGTCTTTCATCCTTTTTACCCTACCAGACAATTGTCAAACCTGCAGAAGCACTGACATAAGTGTACTTGATTGCATATGAACTGTATACTGCCATATTTCAAGAGAGGATCAAGCCATACCAATAGTTTTCTTTAGCCATTTGTACGATGTTAGTTACCCAAAACTGTAAATTTGTATTGAATTATTGTTGAAAACTATACAGGAAGTGCTAATAATGCACAATCGGTTTGAAGACATATGTACCCTAATCCCGACATATTAAAATTTACAGCTCCGCTTCATCGAAATAGATGTTAATTAAATGCGTTGGAAGATGTTTGCTTAGTGGCTTGAGCGTGTTTAAAACCACACACCGTTGTGTAGTGCCTCTGAAAAGAAACGTCATGGATGAAGAAGGAAATGCTACCAGCATGGTCAATTCTCAATCCCGCTCTTTCTCCATGCCACGCGATTCGATCGCTTTCTGTTTTCTCTCATGCAATTCGAAGGTTAAGGTTAATGGTTGGGTGAAACCCGTAGTCGAATTATGAAATTTATTATCTCAACCTTGTTACCCTTTACAGTCTAACTGATTTTACATCCCGCACCTTACTTCTATCTTTTCATCTGGATTTTAATGTGCTGCTAGTTTACTGTCCAAAAGTTCACAATGTACTCAACAAAGTTTTTTTATCAAATATAATATCAAAATATTTAATCAGATGAATGTCCTTACATTATTTCACAACATAATTGATAATGCCAAAATCATTTCCCCACCCTTATTTTTTCCATAATTACTGACTTAAATACCTAAGAAATACTTTACAGCGACGATCAGTTATGGAATTCTGCTTTCGTTATCTAATCTAAATATTTGTAAACTATATTTAAATTTCGAAAGATTATTTTGGTTTAATTAAAATCAATAATAATAAGTCATTACAAAATTTATGCCACTTTCATGTGAACTGTTTGTACGAATAGGCATCAAATTGGATAATAATCGAAAGGTGAAATGGAGTATAGAGCGTTAGAAAATTTATCTATGGTTGTGACTAATTTATTGAGAGAAAAAGGAATATAATTTCATTTGATTACTTAATTATTAGCGTATATTTTCATATCATTAACGAATAATTTTATTTCCAATATATTTACAAAAATATATAGGGAATAAAATGTATTCTTGTGGATGAAAATAAAAGTACATAAATATTCAGTATTGCTTCAATAAAGCTGGTAAACATTACTTCATGACATAAGGAAAAATTTCTTTTACTTTGTTCATTTATCCCAGATCCTCTACGATGAGTGAAATTTGTAGGGTATTTGTATATTTGTATTGTTTCTGAGGTTGAATTAATCAACAAAATAAGGGAAATTCTAGCAAGTTTAATCCTCATTACACGGTTTATGAGAAACCTATGCTAAATAACTGATTGTGTAAAAACATATAAATATACATTTAAGTGATAAATTATACAAATTTCATTATTATTACCTCGGAACGGAAATAAATAATAGACACTTTTTAATAGATATTTTAAATGTATAAAGAGTGGACATTTTTTCACTTATTTTACGAAGCTTAAGAACGTCGCATAAGTTTAATTATGGAAAATAAGGCGAAAACTGTTAAAAAATATAATGTTCAACAAAAATAAAATAATTATCGTGATTGAGAAAACTAAAACAGTATTCCATCTTTTTATCTCGTATCCAACAGAATTTTACGTGACGATACATTTTTCGTGGCTCCCGCAGGAGCAGATTTTCCATTATTTCCCATTACAACAATCGGTTTACGCCGCACGGCGTTTCGGCCGCACAATTCACTCCCTTACAGCTCTCGTTGCTCTCCTCCCCTCAGCCACCCTCCTTCCCTACCGGTCGGCATCGCCATCCCTTCCCTAACAATCACACCCCGACTCTCAACTGCCACCCTCGCCCGTCCCCGACGCCAACCGACCCGATAGCCATCAGATTAGTCTGCGCGCCCAGTGATCAATAGAGGGTCACACCGCTGTGCAAATTATTGGGCCCGTTCGGCTGATAGCGGTAGGGCATGGTAATGTGCTCTTCCCCCTCGCCCACTTCTCACCGTTCCTCTCCCTCGTCTCCCTTGTCTTCTCTCATCAACCCTCCTCCTCCCCCACCCAACCCTAGCCCCAACTCCCACCCTCACCTCCACCTATGCTGCCAACGTAGTTCCCTAGTCACAGTCTCTCTGCTCCTCTTTCATCTTTCCTGCTCATCTCCCTTTTATTTCCAATCTCTTCCATATTTGATGCATTTTAACACACGATCGAGATTAATATAAATTTATCTTCGGAACACCTGGGTTATTCCGCGTGTCTTGTTATTTGGAGGTCTTACGTGATATAAAATATTTTATAATAGCACATATATGTATATATATATATATACATGTATATATATATGTGTGTGTGCTTGATAAACTTCACCAAAATATATGAAAAATCCATAGTAATACTACATGATTTTGTACCAAAATTCCAATTTTGACATCATAGAGAGCAAAGTTTCTTCATTAAAAGCTTTAATTAACCATATAAACATCAAAGAAAACAAAAAAATATTATCAAAGATACGATTTTATAAAAACCTAATAGCGAGATTAAATAATGAAATTACAAATATTAATTATGACCCGGCAGTAGTTATTAACATTTTGCTGGCCATTAATTTATTTCTTTCCTGCGATTCAGACTCTGACATTCTATCGGTAGGTATATTTCTCATTTATTCTTAACATAGGGTAATGTATAGAGGGATTATTGTTTCCATGCACAACCCTTTACCCTTACTCTGACTAAAGTTGAAGATTCAACGTTAGGTTTTTCGATTAACCCAAATCTGTTTTAACCTCAATCCTTTCTCTTACTCTTGCATGTATTTTATTCAGTTCATCCCATAAATTTTGCTACGTACTCCAAATAAACACCTCTTGCAAAAACGTTCTCCTGGTATAAATGAAACTCCTACCATGACTTCAAATTTCTCCAGTGCATGAATTTTAATTTATCTTCTGTCTCTATATTTTTCAAATTACTTACTTGACAAAAAACTCCTCCTTATCCTTTTTGAAGCTTAGTTATATAATTTAATGGTTGCAGACTCGTACAAAAAATTAAAATGGAACGTTGCCAAAAAATTGCGAATTTTTCTTCAGAGACATCAAATCGTTACCAATGCTAATTCCTTTTTTCTATAGTTTCCAGTCAGCCAATTTCTGTTCCATATTTCATGACGTTTCAGTAATAATTTTTTGTTGTAAGACAAAATTATAAATATAAATTCATACAGTCTCACTTATTTCACACTAATATTTTTCTCCTCACTAGAATGGAGCAAGCTTTTCGGAAAGAATATCTAAATAAGGCTTTATTAAATTATCAAAATGATATCGCCTACTTTTCCAGTGTCTTAAAAATTCAGTCAGTATGCTCTACGTAGTATTTTCTCTGCAGTATGCACCCATACTCATTTTCATTGCAGTTAATTTCCATTTTCATAATGATTATTCGTGGAAGTATCCCCGAGAATTGTATTTATTTTTCTACTCCTTCTCGTTCAGCAATACACAGTTTATCGGCAGAAGATCGAATACCAGGGGTTAAAGAGAAACATTTTTTACAGATTGCCTTCTGTGTAAATCGTATTGTAATTTAATAACTTTGAGGAAACATAAAATAAAATTCCAGATAAAATGGGAAAATATATTTTTAGAATGACGATGGGGCAGTTACTTAATCTCCGCCACAAAATATTTACAATTTCCAGTGTTCTCAATCAGTTTTTCGTTTATCGATATCGCCAATATTCAAGATCCTAGACATGATTTACACCCCGAGAGACAATATCTGAAGGTAACGAGCTTTCCTATCGCATGTCTGGTTCAAACTGGTATTCGCAAATTTGGAGATATTTGTGGCGACTCTAAGCCATTGTACGCCGTCCTTATCTCTTTTCCATGCCTCATCTTTGAAATAAAGACATAAATATGTACATACGTACAGTTTTCATTGATGAAAAAGATCAAATAATAGTTCATTGAGAATCTGTAAATAAGGTAATGCATCGTGATGCAGGGTCTGTGATATTTCAGTATTTTATGTTTTCATATTCACTGTTTTAGCAGCGCACATCAATGGTCTAACCATTCGTTTGTTTACATGCGTGAAAATATTATTAGGAAATGAATGCCTCAAAAAAGTTCATCTTTCTGTTTTCTTTTGGCGCAAAAAATTAGGTCTTCCTCTGATTAAATCTGTCGGGCATTGCTCCCTTCTCCACTCGCGAAGTTATCAAGCTCGAGCCTCACTTCGAGGCTAGGTATGACGTCTTATCAGGTAATTCTGTTTCTGGGAAAGCCTATGATGAGAGAAGGATTACAGGGATACGGTCGTGCACACACCATATGCGGCATGGGGCAAAAGATTTTTAAGGAAAAAAAGAATTCCTCAATCACAATTTAACATGATGGAATTTTATTTTTTTGCCACAAAACATACCTTTCTTTACAGAGAACAACCACAGGGAATATCCAAAAGTATCCTTTGTAGTTGTTCAATGAGTTCAACAACAATTACTATAGGACTATAAACTGAGTATAATTTTGGGAATAAATTCGCTTACACTAAGTAACTAATTAACCTTCCATATGTCTCGCAAAAGGGATGAAGAGGGATCTGATGAAGAGTAGATTGTGTTTTGTTAGGAGACACAAAATATTTAGTGGTAGTTTTGTCCATCCAAACGCCTACCTTAACCGGTAGATTACCTTAAAAAAATCTCGCAAAAATACAATTTAAGGTCTGACACTCTTTTTCAGGCATATATTTTCTCTCTATCTGAAATATCTATCTATATTTTGTCCTATCTACAGGTATAAAATAAATTAGTACGTTTAATTTTGATGAAAATAACCAAAATTGGCTCTTAAAGCTGTCCTTGACAATTATTAATTGACCACAGTTATAATAGTCCCTGAATACTTATAATTAGGACGTCCGATTTATATCGATACTGGGGTTAAGCAAATGGAGCTTCTCTGAATACAAAGGAGAAGTTGCTCTGCTGATAACCCAAACTAAACCCACTTATGGATTATACTTGGTTGGATGTCAGGAAGGCGCATACAAGTACAATATGCTAAAATGGACGCTGAATAGTCAATCCTCAGTGAAGAGGGTAGAGTACTTTCAACCTGAAAACATAGTTACATAGAAGATGAAATTTTGCTTTTTCACGTTTTTTTCATCTTCGATCATCTACATCCGCCCACTCCTTATACAGCATCTGATGAGAATGCCAATGAACACACATCTCATACGTCTAGAAGAAGATGCATAATCGATAACCATAACGCGTTCTCTCCCACATCTCACTCTTTCCCTCCAAAATTCTACTCTCAGCCTTTTCTTCATCCAACGCATAACGTCACCAGCGCTTTATTAGATACATGTTTTTAATGTTCCTCCACACCCACGACTACTACCTCTCATAATTTCTCGTCAATTTCTCTTCCTTGTTTGAACGTCCTGCTCATCGCGCTTTATCCCATTACTTCTAAACATTCCGTTTTATTTCTTGTATTTGCTCATTACTTTGAAGGACATTCTCTTTACTACAAGCCATATCTCCCCATTACATTGCACTCCACCCACACCATTAAGTTCCGACTTGGCCCGCAGCAGCCTGCGACTCCAACTTCCTCGACCCATTCCACTCTCTTTCTCCAACGTTACGTTCAAGCTCCAAACTTTCAAGCGCCCCAAAAAAGAGAACTTCATTTTAGTTCCAGATCATGGGAATCTCTCCTATAACGAAAAACGATATATTCAAATAGTTAGGGGCATGCGCAATGGGTTTTCTGAGAAGGAAGGTAAAACATTTTTCAAAACCCGCTTATTTTGGAAAGCTAAATGTATATTTCGGTTTTCCATGTTTCCTATCATGCCATTTTGCCTTTTCCGACTCTCCAACGAGGTATTAGTTTTCTTAATTTATTTTTCTCTCACATTAGCATGTGAGATATTTTTAGCGGACTTTTTGTTGAAATCACCATTGAGTAAATACAGTCATTAACAGTATGATACATTTATCATTTAACTCGTCTCATCGAGTAATAATGCTCATTCCTCTAAAACAATTTTTTCCACCATCAGGAGAAAAAAAGACAAATTGTAACCAAATTAAATACCAAAATCCCTATTCTACCGCCATCATTAATTTTATGTAACTTTGATAATTTTCAAGGACGTTCCCTTCTTACTTCCTAACAGTCCTTTCCCCTTCATGTACAACGCATCAATTTCACCTTTCCATTGAAAACATTCCAAATGGCCCACTTCCACTGTTAAGACTGGGCGCTGGGTTCAATATAATAACCACAAACCCAGATTTAGTCACCTGGGACGATTGTTTTTAAGAAGTCCCGGTCGTCGTTTGAATCATCAAGCAGCTCCTGGCTGATGTTAAGACGTTTCTGCTTCTGTTCATCCGTTAACCCTCGCGGTAATAATTTTGACGTGACGTGTTGCATGACCAAAATATCAGTCAAAATGGTGAAATAAAATCCATAACTAATGTCAACTTCATTGGCAAATCTGAATGGATAGTTAACCAAAGACAACACTGTTCCCGGAACATATGTTATTCCCGAATGCCTCTTGAATCATTTTATATGCTTCAGTTGCACTTTTCCCGAGATTAAAAAAAATAATCTACACGCGCTGCTTCTCTAACACCATTCTCACCAAAACTAAACTTTCCTACAGCAAGCTTGTACAAGATGAGACAAGAATCGCTGTTGTGTGGAGACAAGTCGATTTAGGGTCACAAGCAAGGTGATTTTTTACTTCCCATAGACGCTGCTAGAAGGTGCCACCTCACTGATTATTATCCGTCAAGCAGTTTGCGCGTAGAATGACCAGTCTCATTATTTCCTGCACAGACCTTGTATCTAAAGTGGCATAATTGTTTGATAATTTTAAGAAAAAATAACTTAGATTGATTTTAAATCATTCGGCGTTATAAAAATTGAAGATATTATTATATTTGTTACATCATTTCGTGATTAGAATTAGATATAGGAATAGCGTTCTCAATACGCATATCTTTCCCAATGCAGACACATTCGTGTACGAAATTAGTGGCTACTCGAGGGAATTGAAATGTCAGTATAGTGAAAGAGGAACGATGATACGAGTATATAATTGTAGTATTGAAGAATTGTTCACTCGTTATCACAGAGATGAGGAGAATAAGCTAGAGTTCATCATAAAATACACTATGAATATTAAAAAATATCGTGGTATTATTACTGTAGAGACATTTCAAAGATTAGAACTTTGAACTCACTCCAACATTGTGTACGAACTGTAAAACGCAATTATGTAAAATTGATAAAGAAACGCCCGAAGGAACACGAAAATAATGTCATTCATAGAATTTTCATTTTTAGAATATCATAGGATAATCATATAATTGGGAAAGAAAATTTCGAAACCTGAATGAACAATATAATGAAGATATTAATCAAAAAAATAAAAAAGGAGTTAGACAAGGTTGCAACAAGCCAACAATGTTGCAACAAGGTTGCTCTCGCCAGCACTATTCAACCTAAATCTAGAATAGGCAGTATAAGAAGAACAAGATTGGGCAACAAAGGAGTCAAGGTGAATGGTGAAGAAATTAACATTCTCCGGTTCGTAGATTACATCGCAATAATTTTAAAAACACCAGCAGACTTGCTAGCAACTCTGAATGCTATAGAACAAGTACTTTGGAAATATAATACGAGCATCAACTAGAAAAAACTAAAATCCTTGCTCGGGAAAGAGTGAAGCTGAAGTCAGATATCATAATTCACGGAGTAAATTAAAGTGGAATCCTTCATCTTACTGGGCAGCACTCAAGGGGATATCAAGGGACGAATAATGTCGCTTTAGCTAAGATATTGTTCATGCTGAAGAAGCGCCTACTAAGCTCAAAAAATCTGATTTTTCTAACAAAGGAGTAGAGAGTTAACGTACGTACGGTGAATGGAATCCAGAGATATGGAACATTGGTAAAGTGGATGAGCGAAGAATAGAAATCTACATAAGAACGCACATACACAAGAAGAACAGATATGAGGTAAAATTCTCTTTTGTACAATGACATTTCAAGATTATCAACCGCTCCTTTAGCATCGCACAAGGGCTAGGTTCACACCATACCTACAACGCTCCGTCCGTCACCGCACTCCGTCCATAATCACACGCTCTTCAATTTCCAACTGTATGCCGTTCCAAACCATGCACCGTTAACACATCATTCACGTTCGCAATACAACTTCTCACGCCGTTCACATCGTATGCAAACAATAATTTAATAAGTAAATAGTATAATAATCACTGATCAATGATGTTCATCACCTAGTGGCTGCTTTAGACTTATTCTCAGAACTCCTAAAATTGGAAATGGAAAGGGCTCAAACAAACCTCCAGGAAACTGGTTCCATTCAACAATAGTTCTGTTTAAAAAGAGTATTTTTCCTTATATTTTCTTATTTTTATTTTAACACTGATCGTTTTTCCCCTTATAGTTTGGTTTTTCTATCTCTTTCTAGAAATCTTCCCACGCTTCGTAATTTTTAACAAATCTATGCATCGCGCCTAACCAATTCCTTTTTCTTCATTTTTTCAAACTCTTCTATTTCAGTATATTCAACATGTCCGTGACACCATACGTTTTTCTGTACCTTCCGAGTGCATATCTTTCTGCCTTTTTTTGAAATTTTTCTATATTTTCAATATGTCCCACCTCACATTGATGCCATACTATGGACGAGTATTCTAAGAAAGGGCTAACCAGTACCTAATATGTTTTTTTTATTTTGTGGCTACGCTACTTTCTTTTAAATTACTCTTTACCCAATGAAGAACTTAAAATGCCTTTCGTGTCACATTCTGTACTTGGACTCCCCACTCGAGATATTTTTTAACTCGAGAAGGTTTTTGCGATGGAAATATTGAGGAAAGCAGAAGAACTAAGCTACACGAGGAAGAAGACAAACGGAGAAGAAACTTAGAAATATTGGAAATAGCTTTGAAATAATCGAAGCAAACATAATGGCGGATGAAAATAAGATCGCATTAAGAGATAGGGGATGTTAAATACAGTGATAAAAGAGATTATCATTGGTAAGCAAGGGGTACAGAGAAAAATAATAAATGTTTACAATGGTGAGAAGAAAACAGAATTATTAAAACTTGAAGAAATCGCTGTAGCATGGAAAACATTTTTATATTGTGCGAGTAGCATTCAACCGCAATGTATACATTTTTGGCATTGTGTCAACCTTCACCCATGTGATAACTCTCTGATTTTAAAATATTCCCTACAAACTTTAGTAAAAATATTTTATATTGCTGAGAAATATGAAAATATTGATGAGAACTTTGCTTAACATCTGCACCTGCATAACACTCTTGATAAAACTGAATGAAACACCGAGGTAAAACGTGAAAAATTTTAAAACGTTAAAATGATATCATCATGAATTAAATGTTTTATTCAGCCAATGAATAATAAATATCCATTCTATCATTAAGAACCTATTCAACCAGACTTTCATTGATTTTCAACCCGGTTCCGAATTTTTATTAGATGAATAGAACGTCGGGTTACTTTTTGTTTTAAAACTTTAGATATAAATGGCTTACGAAGGCTTACACATGACTTGGAGTATAAATGGTTTACGAAGGAGATTGCCATATAAGCGGATATTTGTCAACTGTGTATGTTTTAACTTAATAAAGGTGTAAAGTAAAATAGTGCAAACTAAAACAAAGAGGATGAAATTATGAGCTACCAATTATAAATGGATGCGGCTGAGTTATAATGACCCAAATAACAAGCTTTGGAGGAGGAAGTTATAGTCCCATTAAGAGGCTGGTTTCAGATTCGGTGATGATGGATAGAGGTGTTTCAGACATATCAGAAAACATCAAGGTAATCTAATCAGCATTAATTTACCTCAACAAAAAAATTGAAGTATAACATAAAACAGCATAAAATTTGGAACTGTAGTTTGAGCGTTGATTAATTTAAAAAAGACTTTTGCGGGGAAAATAACTGATATTAGATTTCAAATAATCACAGGTGATGAATGTAGAATTGTTTTTCTATGAAGTTCTCGAAATTCATTCTATTTGTATCTAAGATATTAAAAAAATATATGATTTTGGATATTTGGCAAAAAAAGACCAAGAAGCCTTTAAGGCCGCCTTTGATAAACAGATCACAGAAATAAAAGACATCCATGGAATACTATGCTTCAAGGGAATGGGTTGATCTGTTTCCTATTTAAATTCGAAAAATTGTCCGAGGAAGGAAGTCAGATATTACAGCACCATTAATATGTGTAAAATAAAGAAGAAATTAATCACAATTCCTCTACTTTTCCGCAGCAATTGGTGAGGGAAGAGAGGAAGGGAGGTGACTCTTCCAGTAATTAAATTTTCCCTTCGGTCGTGTACCTGGGTCAACGTGAATGTATGCGCTCGTTCGAGAGCAGTGCGTGGCCGAAAATGTTGGAATATAGTGAGGGTCACATGTGTTCAGCGGAATTCGGAGAGCGAGATCGAGTTGTGAAGAAAGGGAGCGGGGAAGGCGCTTCTGAATGTGTGTGCGAGAGTGTCTATGTGGACGACCCGGATGGGTGAGCGCAAAGCGCGTCCTCACACCCCTCTCCCGTCTCCTCTTCCAGTTCTCTCTGCTCTCCAAACCCCTCTGGAATCACTGCCTCCGACGGCCTACCCGTTATGGCTATGGGAGAGTCGTTCCGCGTTATGTGCCGCCGAGAAGCGAACTCCTCCGCCACCGTCCCTCTAAAATCCCTCCCCTTCCCCATTTCTCTCTCTCTCTCTCCCAGTCCTTTCCCCATTCCAATCTCCCACGCTCACTCCAAACTGCCTAGTGGTGAATGTTAGAGAGAGGGAGAGCGAGAGAGAGAGAGGAATTTGGGAGGGCTAGAAAGGAGAGAATGGTGCGTGTGCGTGAGACGAGGGCGGTGGGGAGGTAAGAGGGCGGCCACTCTGTTGTAGGTTGGAGGATGAGTGGAACAAATCGAGCATCATTCCCAGGGGAGTGATGGACAGGACCTCTCGAAACGGCAACCCCAAGTGCGTCCTGAGGGAATAGTCTCTCGCTCGTGGCCCCGAGGTTGGGAAATAGTTGGTACGGGAGGAGAAAAGGGTGTCGGGGGTGGCGGGACAATCGGGGAGAAGGCGAATTATGCCAACAGAGAAAGGGGAGGGGCATGAGTTAGCTAGAGGTACGGAGCGCGGGATGGAGCATCGGTAAATTTTTGGTGAGCAAGAGGACAGGGAGAGTGAGGGGCACAAACGAGTAAGAAGTGCGGAGTGCGGCTGGGGGAGAAGAAGGGTAAGGCCATATAAGAGCGCCGTAGTCGTAGCACCGGTGCTCGCGGCACCGCTGATTCAGCCCTTCCCTCTCCTCTCATCCTCAGGCCGAGGCGTCAAAAGTTTTCGGTAGGGGAAGCAGAGTGGGGGAACTAGGATTGGGGTCGGAGAGGGCGAAGAAAGACACGGTGGGGAGAGACGAGGAGAAGAAGGCATGGATGAAAAGCGCTGGGAATGGGAAGAGGGCGAGGAGTAGTAGATGATGCCCGATTCGGACCGTCTCGTCTCTGCAGGGCTCATCCCGTCCAACGAACCTGCTGCCTTCGTTGCAAAATCCCACCCATGGGAGAAATGCTGAAGGCATGAATGCCAAAAAGAGGGAGAGGAGGCGGGAGAATCAGCAATGGCAGGAGAGGGTGTGGGGGTGTAGTGACGGCAAGGGTGGGAGGAGAGTGGGAAACGCGGCGGATGTTGAAGATTCGTCTCCCGAGGCGTGATGAACTTTTAGTGGCGGCAAAAGTGCCCACCCCTCGCTCCTCTTACACCCGACCCTTTCAAAAAGCGACCCAATTGCGTCTTCGGCACGGCCTGGTGTTAGGAAGAGGCGATGTTAATTTCGGCGAGTATTTTCGGAGGAAATTCTTGGGGGTTACAGAAGAGGTTTCAGGCCACAGGAATTAAAAGTTCGTCTATATTTACTTCATAAGCGCCAGCTCTTCCCCTTAGAGGAGCTTGTTTAAGCAAATAAACTATCCAATTTATCGCCTAGGGAGAGAAGATACCATTCTCCAGGGTACTTAAGTGGCAATGCTTATTTAGTTGCCTTATTAAGGTATTAGTGAGCTTTAAGTGTGTTCACTAATTTTCTACGAAAATTTGTTCCTCTAACTATCTTAAAATTGATCTAGGTGTAGTAAGATCTTAAACAAGACAAGGATTTACAAATTTATAACTTTATTATGAGTGATAAAGCGTTAGAATCATTTTTCATAACGAAATATTCAACTCTTACATTCACAAAAATAAATATCTCGGACTTTTCGGCAGCGTATTATTTTTTCAAATTATATTTTGATTAAAGATTTGATAGTGGTAAATAATAATTGTTTTGATATTAATAATGCGTACCGTTATCAAACGATAATTCTGTCAAGAGGCGGTCAAAGTTATGACTGTTGCTTTAAACGTAATCACGTTAAAATATATTTCTCCTTATGTTAAAACATAACGGTGGCTGAAATATTATAATCCTTCATTATTTCTAGACACACTTAGTCTATATATTTAAATAATTTAGTGAAAAATATCGTGTATTAAGGTGATAAAGAAAAATTAAAGTAATAGAGAATTTGGAAACTTTAGAATAATAACATTAGATTAATGGATCCTCTGTTTGTTATTAAAATAAAATTACTTAATGCTGCAGGTAAGTTTGGGTACTCAGATTTGTTCCCTACATTTCCACTGGAAATGACACCTCTACTTATGATCACACACAATGGCTTCTCATAACAAGATGGGGAAATTTCATGACTCAGAGAAGCCCTTTTTTGACCTAGTTTTGCTAAACTGTAAATTTGTGCAAGAATCTCTCCGTTGCATTCTTTGTGATGACACGAAGAAGCAAAACTAGCATAAAATGATGGTACTGCTGTAATATTATCTTTCATTCCATACCGTGAATAAACATTAAAAACCGAGCGGGTCTGTACTATTAGATACTTGTACCAATTCGCGCACTTGAGTGTATTGGAGAAGTTACGGATGAAATCCACTTCTATTTCCTGCTTTGTAAAGACGAAATAGTACTACACAGTTGTTTTATTTAAAAATTCCAAAAATTCTTGCGAGTTTGGTCGAGTTAATTTATTTTAGAATAAACCTTGTTTATCTTAGAATTCACTATGGAATAAAAGTCTTTTGAAAATGTTATGATTGGCTATTATTGTTTAAAGTTTAACATGATGCTGTGTCTTACACAATAATATAACAAGTATTTCACAAATAACAACTTCGAGAGATTCAATTTTTTAAACTTAATTATTCGCAAATCGTTACTCTGGTATTACCAAACAGATTGAAATAATAAAGGATAATTTTCTAGAAATCACATTTTATTTTTACCCCAGACAACACTAATTATTGAACCTATTTTGATATGCGTTAATAAATGCTCAATTAAATCTCTTTCTTTTCCCATGATCTTTGATGATTTCTTGATTCTTTCGAAAATGTTTTCTTTTAATTTCATGCTATTTACGACGATCCTAGAATTATTAAACTTAACTTATATTCCAGAGTATTCATTTCTATAAATGCGGATAAAACAATATTATTATTATTTCAAATGTAAAGAGTTGAATTTGTTGCAGGCTATACATATCGTTAGCATTATGAATGTATGTACATGTATGTTATATAACTCTTAATGTTTCTGTAAAATTATATTTAATTAGATTTATTATTTAATTAATTTAAGTAATGAAAAAATGCCAAAAAGAATATTTTATAAAGAAATTTAAGAACCGATGTAATGATACTTTTTCAATTAGATTGATGTTATGGAAGACCGGTTTGTGAAACGCTGAACCGTCCACTGAGGCATAAAAAATATTTAGAAAGTCATTCTTAGGGCGTTGATCAAGGTATGGCGTGTGTGGCTTTAAAAGAAATTATATTCACTCTCTAACCACTGTTGCTGTCTCACTTTATCTTCCTTGACCTCTCACCGACGAGTAGGACGGGTGTGCCACTTCTAAACGGAAAACACAGTTCTCACAAACAACTTCGCTTGTCTCGTCACCTTTCCTTCCTTTCATAAGAAAAGTTCGTCGAGCGTCTTCCATTAGATATTACCCTTCATCTTGCCTTTCATCTCGTTTGAGAGTAGAGCTGAAACCGGTCTCTTCTCCCCGCCAAGGTAGGTGGCCGAGAGACAGAGAGTTTTCTACATTGCCATCAATATATCAGGGTTTAGCTTTCGAATGCTGCCAAAACGGGTGAGAATCATGAATGAATGAAAAATGTTATTCTCTTGCGCATTCATCCTTTATCAGTTTAATTCCCCACTAAGCGTAGGTTTTACGATTCGATCGTAAATCAATTTTAATTCAAGCGCATATTAAAATATAATGCTGAGTTAATTTCAGCATTACTTCTATAATACAAAAAAATAATGAATGTAGGAAAAAAGTTGTCCACAGATTCATATTTTATCACTAAATAAATCAAATATCCAAAGCGTTCAGTTGAATAAGTGCATGCGTTCTGATAATTATTGCATTATAGACTACAATTATTCCGTCTATATTATACATTTATCAATTATTCATAATATTCTATACAAAATTAAACCGTAGTGGGAAAAAAGTAAGAAACTAGCCATTTTGAAAAGAATAAGAACGATTCACGAACAAAAGAGTCGTTTAGGAATAAAACTGCTCCCTGGACACAATCTTCCATTCCCATTATAAAATTCTCAAAGTTTCCTCTAATAGCAAATGCAGTTCTAGCTCAAAAGGATTCTAAAACTCTTTTTAAAACTCCATGCATGAAATGAATTGCTTGAAAACCACTGGGCGATGAGAAACTAAATTTGGGTTTCAAACTCAATTCTCAGTTTAGTAAAGTTTGCATATTTTAAGGAAATATCACCGAAGAGCATTTAATTATCACGGTGCATGTGGGGACTAATTTCCGCAGCAAGTAGTTTTGTAGCACGAAATAAGCTCAAGGAAATTGCCTCACCTCAACAGAACCATATGAAGCAAGTTGCAAGTTTCCAGGACACAATGTAGTCCTCACTATTTTAAAAGAAAAATTTGGACCTTAATGAACAAAAGAACGACATTTGGGATGACTTAGTCATTCTTTAAGCCTGGGAAAAAATTTATCATTTGGGTTTGCCAAGAAAATTTAGATGAACAATGGATTCAGTGCACGAATGCAGAACTTAAATACAGGAATGAAAAATGTTGGCATATGGTTGGTAAGGTTCATATAAGGTCAGGGCTTATCACATGATAACAAGAGAGCTCGACTCAATTCTGCACTCAATTTTTAAGTTATTTACTCCATTAATTATTTCAAATTATGCGCAAGATGATTTTTTCATATTTCATCGTCAATAAAATCTTGAAACAGTTTGCTCCGTCAACGGCGAATTTAGGTGGCTAGCCAACCAGAACAATAATTCCCCTAGATAATTATGTTAAAATCTTTGATTAAGAATGAATGTATTTAATATTTTTCATAAAATTCAACAACTCATCTTTCTTGCACCGATATCTTAGTCAAATCACGTATAGATTACTAAGTCCCCTCCGCTCCCAACGATTAGCATATTCCGTGGTCTTACTGATCTGGGAATTCACTCCGTAAAAGAAAGGTTGGTTGCTCGATAACCATCCAAGGAAAATGTTTTCCCTTTTCGTAGTCGGCGTCATTCCTATTCTACACCATCCTCCGCTACAGTTTGTGCAATCACTTACCTCCTATTTTTCAACTTCCTCCTATCTCTCTTATTTAACAACACTAAAATGTTTTTTTATTAGTTGAAATCTATGATTTGTAACCTAGCAACTATGTTTCCCCTTCATCCAAATCAGCCCCAGAACTGTTTCAATAAAAACTTTAGTCCTGGTGATCTGGACTCATTAGATGATAATAAATAGGTATATAAATGTTAGGAGTGGAAATTATCAAAAAATGGTAGAAATGGCTCAAATTTTATTTTAGATATGTGTACTCAATCACTATATAATTATTGCTACTAAAGGGATAGCGATGTGTCAACAGCAAAGCAGTAAAATATTGAAATCTTAAAATCCTCAATGGTCCGCAAAAGATCGTTTACAGCCCAGAACAAGAAAACAGTACGAGTACATGAGTAGAGGTAAGGGAAAAAAAATAAGGCGGTCGTGACTGTGGAAGGGAAAATATCAAGTGAATATGGAGTATGCATTCATTTTGACTAAGAAGGGCTGCGAGAAGGGAGATGGCTAAGGTTTAGGTAAAAGCCAACGAGGGGAGGTAAAGAAGAGGCCATTACTCGGCACGAAAAACCTTAGTTCGCTTTCCATTTACGATGCGTGAAATGAGGCAATAATGTAAGCGCATTAAGGAAGCATTACCAGGCAACATGGATGGCTACGGGCAAAGCGATGGCGACACGGGTGAGTGCAAGAGGGACTATGAGAGAAAGCGGCAAGAAGAGGAGTTCGACGGCCATTCAAAGGATCCAAAAGAGAGAGAAAAGCGAGAAAAATGTATGAGAGTGGTGGGTAACCAAGGGGATCATATCTTCGTGAACGACGGGAAGGGAGAAGGAAGAAGTAGAGCGAAAAAAAGTAATGCAGCAAAAATCCGGAATCAATATAGATAACGCGGAAGAAAATTCATTGGGAAAATGGGTTGGTAGATCATATAATGAATGAAGGAGTTTTTTGCGAAATAGTGAATTATTAACTAAGGTGATAAAGTAAATACGTTATAGTATAAATAATTATTAAAAATAGAAATGGCACTTTTTAAGATGGATTGTCATTATTCTCCGCCTCTTTCACTAGTAAGAAAGATCCGATATTGTATCTCTTGCGTGTATATTGAATGTATGTGTGTGTGCATATATATATATATATATATATATATATATATATATATATATATATATATGCATATACACAAAACTTAGACAGCAACACACAGTATGAGAACATTTAAAAAGAACACTAACACGTTATTTATTGATAATTTCGGCGGAATTGTGCTTCATCTTCCTCGGAAGATTATTTCGGACTGACTGGTGAAAGGTATGTGGGAGAGAGAGAGAGAAGGGGATGGGGAAGGGGAGAATGGGCGGTGGGGGAGGGGTGAAAGAAAGGGTTGTGGAAGGGGAAAGGGAGAAGGGAGGCCAGAGAGGAGTGGAGATGGGATAGGAATGAGAGGGAGGATGTGGAAATAATTCTCAAGCGGCACAATATAAACAGTCAATCCGCGGACATTGCAACATCTACGACCCAGGTGTCAACCTACAAAGTCATCATCATGACTCAAAAAGTCAAAACCCAGGCCAAGAATAACACAATGTATGCGGACAAAGAAAATATCTTGCTATCCCAGACAAGTTTTGCATCTTGCCCGATGAATTTCAGTAGCCGACAATCCTTTTGCATTCAAGAATCGTATGACAGAATGCACTTCACAGGTGGTGGGATCAACGATTGTCGCGGACATTGTTGTTTGCATGCACGGACGAGCAAACGACGTCTGAAACAAAACAAATGCTGTCATAGCTTCTCAATGAATCAGTAGATGGCGCTGGAGGAGTAAAACTGTGTTCTAAAGCGCCAATATTTAAATATAAGCAAACGGCCTTTACGAATATGCCTCTTACATAATGTAATTTTGTATATCAATTTAGCACAAAAGAACACAAACAAAACACAAAAAAGAAAAGAAACTCAGACTGTTTGAATTTTCGGTGGCCAAGCCACCTTTCTCAAGGGAGAGGAGGGAGGGAGGAAAGAAAAAAATATATATATTGTCATTATTCACCAATATATGTATATATACATATTTATTTTTGCATTTTCGTTCATTTTTACTCCCTTTCTTCAAGATATAAGTTAATTTCTTAATGATTTAGTCTTTTGAGGAGACATAGTGGTTGCTCATATCGGCCATTTGAATGGATCTATTTCTCTATATCTCAAGCCATTAAACTAGATATAGGTAATGAAGAATATATTAAGGAATATTTGCCAGGGAAATTAAAAAAGAAAACTGTGGTGAGAAAGGAAAATAGCTCAAATAACTGGAAGAGAGGGAGCCGTAAAAAGGGCTGAAATGGAGAAATCGAGACATCAGATATGCTTGCTAACAATTCTGCCGAATGAGATCTTCCAAATATATATCTGTCCATTGCAACGTAAAATGCAAGGCATTAATCCTAAAATGCGTTCCCTCAACTACCTTTGACCTATTTTTTCTTTTTCGCAAAGGTCCCCTTAAACCCTCGAAAACCAAATAAAAAAGAATACTGTATAATGTTTCTACATTTTCCATCCATATCTCCAGCTTTAAACGTAAGGAAGGTGAAATTTAAGAGGCGGAAGAATACAAAGCTCCCAGCGCTTCAGTCAAACAAATGAACGCCCATTCATACACATAAGTAGGTATCTTTGTACGCGACGGAGCGTTAAGAATATCTAAATGGTGTGCGGAAGACCCTGAAGAGGTGCCGTAGGCTCTCTTACCAGAGTAGAAGTCGGAAATGCACAGGGCAAGTGGATGGGGCACTAGAATCCAATTTATGGGTTTCTTCAGATAAGGTAATGAGTCTATTGCGTTGAAGTACCAAGTGTTTGGAGAACAGTGAGAGGAATTTACACTAAAAACGGTGTTCCGTAATTTTCCTGGGAAACAATGTTTCCATTCGTACAAATATCTCTGCTAGTTCCAAAACCAAATGTAAACCTATTCACCTCTAATATAGCAATTGGCACATTGGCATGGAGCATGAAATAATCCTGAAAAATTAGTTATTTCAAAAGTTAAATTCGTTTATCTTATTTTTATCATTTTAATTTTGATGCTTCATAATATTTTTTTAAAGAATTCAAATTATATGTAACTGAACTACCAGAAAGTTTGAATAGGAACAGGAAGTATTTCGTTAGCTACACATCAAGTGATTACACGTGTGACCTCGTGAATTCAATAATTGTATAATGAGTATCCGGGACTACCACCCTGAACGAGTATCTTGTTCCACTAGATATTTTCAGCTATCCAGACCTGCAATGCTAATGCAACATTTTTTTTCACTCATTATCAAATGGTCTAATTAAATTTCTAACAAACAATTATCAATATCTCTTCATTTGGTCCCAGGCTCAAAATTGGATGAATTTTGTTTGGCTGTAAATTTATCGTCATCTAGTTACATTTGGCTTTGCACGAATATTTTCATCTGCATAACTGTATAGTTTGTCCATTTTTCGCACCAAAGATAACAAGTTACGTTTCTTTATCATAATAATGCTGTAAATTTACGGAATATACGTTCCAGTTCCAATTTTTGAAAAGCTGAACTGAAAACTACAAATGAGAAGTACCAACACGAAATAAAGTCTTGAGGTAATGCCCACAATCTTCAATCCCTAGAATTATAGACATTTGCCATTTCGAGGTCCTCACCTCTTTTCATGTTACAACCATGGAATGAATTTCATTCGTCCAGCTCTCATGTTCCGTAAAATTTTCCGTCGTATTGATTTACGCGTGAAAGCACGAGATTAAAGCATTAACTCAGAACGTCAGTTTTAATCAGGCCGATGCTGGGAGATATATGTCCGCCACGCTCTGCTCTTCCATCCCCAAAGTCCTCCACTTACCTCCACCCAATTCAATCCAACCACCCCTTGACCTTAACAACTGGAGAAAAATAATTTTTCGCTGAGTGGACGGCTTAACTATGAAATTGAACAATGCGGAAAACTGAGAAAACAGTTGCCAAAATGTTGCCGAGTCGCAACATTCGTCGTGAAGTTCCTTCGAACCTCCAAACTCGTCTTCTTCATTTCATTTATTTGGATAGTTTAATACAAGTTAGCTACCCACTATTTAAAGTGAATCATATCTACTTTAACCTGAGTTCATATTCAATCATGCTGCATCTATCACTTTGTAATCACGAGGTTTAAATGATTTACTCATATGTCGGGAGCCTCGTAGGCGAAAATGACTTCTCGCAAGCAAACAAAAAATCCTACCAGAACAAAACAAGCTATCTAGACCGTATATTTCACATCAACTTCGGTTTCCCCATTCTTCCGATCAATCTAGAAACATTTTGATTTTTTAATTCGATTTTCGATGCTGTGAAAATCTTTATAATATTACGATTTATGTTATGATAAAATTGATTTCAATATTATATCATTAACTAAGGCTTCATTGAGAAACTTTTTATTTTATTTTTTTTCGCCTTAATCCGAAAACTACAGTTTGACCATTAGAGTGTACTTTTGGCAATTATTTATAACAAATATACATAATTACAAACACCCAAGCCGTAGACAGAAAGGAATACACCGAGGCAACCATCGAACCCGCGACCACTGGGTTGGCAGGCAAGGACGTTACCCGCATGCCACCGGGACCAGTTAAATTTTAGTGTTTCATGAGATTAGAAATCAAAGTTCGAAAAAGAAATGTTGACAATCACACCTCCGGACACTCAAATTTCCAGGACGGACTTAAGAAGGATTGTGTATCATTCCCTTTCAGAAAATCAATAGAAGAAGAAGGTACTAGGATCTATTGGGATAAAGGAAATGTGAACTAACAAAATATCATTAGGGTTTGACAGTCCGAATCGCGCCATAGACTCTCCGCCCAAATAATAATCTAAAGGACGTAGGTTCATATTTAGCAATTAAAATTGGCATTGTTAAAGTTTACTGATTCAGTCACTAAGAATTCTTCGTTGAAATCCTATACAATACGTGATCTGAAATATCATTGGACAGAAATGTCCCGAAAAGATACACACACATAAATGTAGTTGACAGAGTTGTTTTAGAAGAAGGGAAAAAACTAAGCGGAAAGCCGAGAATGTGAACAAAAGAACGTTGCGTAATATATTCGAACGTTTGAAATGAGAAGAACGGCAAATTTTTCACGGTACGAGAATGTGTGCCATATAGCCATTAAAACGTAAAGCATGGTAAATAATTAGGAAAATAAAACGGAAATCGGATTAGATATTTTATTTCGGGTTGGAAGCAGCATCAAACCAATCTTCGCATCGTGATGAAATAATGAGAATAAAGTGAGGAGAATTTAATTTATCATTTAAGTAGCTGACAGAAGTGGATCTTTCTTGATCATCGTTACATTGTACATTTTTCTCAATAATGTTTAAGGCATTCTTAGAGCTGGCAGTAATACATCACGAGGTCCAATATCGTTGAAAAAGATACTGATAACAGCAAAATGTTGAAAATAAGCAATTTGCATCATTCGGATTGTTGTTAACATTTTCAGGAAGCTTTGTCACGAATTGTCTCATCCACGAAGGAAATTGTACGCAAGAAGAATGATTTAGAGATCCGTAGGAACGAAGTATCGCAAGTGGTTAATAAGCTTCTAGAGCCATGCATGAGTAACTTGGGAACTTGGACTCAGTACGACATCGTTCCTCACTGTCTCATGGCCAATTTTTTGCTTCGGTGCTGTTTCATAGCCAGTTAAAAATAAAAAGCACCATTACATTAGTAGCGACAAGCACTCCTTCTATCATCATGGGTGCATCCTTTCTGCATGAGGATATTCATTTTTATTTTAATGTCGGGCGAGAACCACTCACGCGATTCGCTTAACAGGATGGAAACTTCCACTACTGATCTCCATTCAAGTACCACTCCCTTTTTATATCCCCGCCATTTCATCGCCCGCCGTGGTACCTACAAACTTTTTCCATGTCCGTCGATGTGATCCTCCGCTGTTACTCAAGAATTTCGTACTTCCCTTCTCTCCCCCTTTTCCCTCTTTTTCCTTTCCTTCCTATCTTTCCGACCCCCATTATGTGATCTAGATGACTCCATCTCGCGAAGCCCAACTCACCACACCTTTTCTTTCTTGCCCAATAAAAACCATTAGGGGTCCATTTCATCCCTCTTAGTTGGCACTCCTACCCGTTTCATCTCACGCTTTCGCAATCTTCTAAGATTATTTCTCATTTCTATTGGAACCCTGTTCTTTACACTGGCTACTAACATTAGCTATTACTGTCTAACCTTTCTCTCGCATCACGTCTTATTTTTGATCAAATATATTTTCAAATGTAACTAGAAAATCTACACTGCGGGGGTCTAGGGTTGAATCTCATGTTCAAGTGGATAAAGAGTCACTTAACTTGATTGCATTCCTGAGAAATACTTCAAAAAAAGATTTTCTTCATCTGAAGAAGTATTGATTGGCCTAACTTCCACAGTAGAGGATCCGGGGAAGCATATGGTTCCCGAGACCCCTTCCATGATATGGTGTTTCTATAATTCAGTTCGAATAAGCTATTTAAAAGTTCTGAGCACTCAATAACGAATGATTTCAGTCCTGCATCCCTTTCCTAATTATCAATTGAAACCTAATTGTAGTTTACAATTGATACAAAATTGCAAATCCAATTTCATCAGTAAGGCACCTCCCGGCACATAAAATACAAGCAATACTCTTTGAAGACTAATGAATGATTAAGAAAAAATCATAATAACAAAAGCCATAGATTTTGCAACCCCTTGGCTGACTGCCAAACCAAATCTTGATCATCAGTAAACCTAAATGATTTTATGAATTCCCCGCCGACTATCATTTCTACCCCCAGTTCTTCCCATTCCTCTTTAATTATTTCCTCCACATAAAGGTTGAACGGCACAGGTCATACTGGACAACCCTGACTCATTTTCCTAACACGGCCTATCCGGACTTATGAGTCTCCCACTCGCACCAGAGCAGTCTGAGAATGTACAGGTTGCGGATAATTCTCCTCTCCCTCAAGCGATTCCTATACGAGCATTGTGCAAATGCATTTATTAATTCTACCCAATTTACTTTATCAAATGCATTTTAGAAATCAACGCAATAGAAAAAATACATCCTGATTGTGGTCTATTTTCCTCTCTAATAGTGACCTCCTTACTGCAATGTCATCACGTGCCTCTCCCCTTCCTGAACTCAAACTAATCATCCCTAAGTAATCATTTGCACTGCTCTTCATCCTCTTGATGATGATCTTGAGAAGCACTTTTGATGCGAGCGAAATGAAATATGTTGTCCTGTAATTCTCACATATTCTGGCCTCTACCTTTTTTTTGGAGTAGGTACTAACACTGATCTAAGTCGTCCGGTCAAATCCCTCTCTCATAAGCGCTACGAATGAATTGATTAAAACTCTTCCTCCCACGTTATCCTAAACCTATGAGTAGTTCCGCAGGAATATTGTTTACCCATACTGCTCTATTTTATTTCAATTCCATTATTGCCATTTATATCTCACCGTGAAATAAGCTTAGACCTAAATATCTTCATCTATATCACACGTACGTATTCTCTTTCCATGGCCAAATATTCTGATCTAATTTCTTTACTATGCCGTTGTTCTCCAATTTCCTTTCATCTGTCTTGGGTTTTTTCTGTAAAATGACGTGTCAATTTTCTCGTATATGTCACGGTCCTTGACATTATTTTGTACATGCAGATGAGGAAGCACATCGAAACCGGTCGTGTGATAAATCTTATCTGGACAAAAATGGTTACCATTTGTTCATTATTATGCTCGAATTCCACCATATCGTAATTGAAAATACGCAACATGTTATCATGGGCATGCTTGTCTTTATGTTTGGAACTCTTTTGAGTGTCAAACATAAAGAACTTCGTTGTTTTCCGACTTTTATATTTTTAATATGTCATATTTCGCTAATATATTTACCAAACGAAAGAAATACCTGTAAAGTAAACTCACTAGCGAATTCTGATTCCAAATAATTTGGCCATAAATTAATCTTTACGTTCCCAATAGTTATTCCTTATCTACTTCGTTATTTCGAAACGTTTCCTAGGTCCATCCTCAAGATCGTATTTCCTTGTCAGATGTATCTTCTATTATTTTTGCGCCCGTCTTTCCTGCATCTGAAATATTTATCTTTTCCATTATCCTTATCAGTTTACTCTCTCCTTTCTCCTCAACCCCGGTCTCTTCCCCTTTTTTCTAATCTTTGACATCCCCCGCATGTGTGTTTCTCCCATCTATCAGCACTTTATACCCCTCTCACCTTTTGGCCGTAAAAAGAAATACCCTTCTTTCCCTGTTTCCCCTTCACTACCTAAACTTCCCCTCAATTCCCTTCCCCCCCTACTCCTCTTCCCTGTGTAGCCGCAGCCATTCCGCCTAATTGGAATGTATGGCCGCAGGAAGTGACCGAGGCTAATCACATTAGCACTTAAACGAATGCTTTATGCGCCGTCCGTTATTTCGTTCCTTGAACATCTCCCCGCCAAAAACCTCTCTTTTCTCACCTCCACCTATTCGTCCTACCCTAGTTTTCCATCCGCGATTTCCTACGCTATCTTCCAAGTACATCCATCCTCGCTCATCCCATCTCAGCCCACTCTAGTTTTCCCTGTACCTCTGGTAACGCTCAAGCGAATTTTCACCCTTATTTTCTTCCTCAAACTGATTTTCCTACACCCCTCTTAGCCAAACCTTCGGGCATCTCGGGAAGGTATCTTTCCTATGCCGTGCCTTGAATTTCCCTGTAAAGATTTTACGTGACATTTTTACGAGGTAGTGGGGACGAGATAACACACTGATTTTCTGAGCCCAGAAAAGGAATAAAAATTCGTAGTACAATGGCGCATATGTATAAATTTAAAGAAAAGGATGTTCTGACAGCGAACAGAAAAGCCGAAATGCAGAAATTGACTCTATATGAGTCCATTAAAAAATCTTTAATATGCGCTAATTCTAAACGCGCTAGACGCTTATGAAAGAGGTTTTAACGCTCTCAGAAAGAGCCTAATTATGCAAAAGATCAACCACTTTTAAATCTCCGCTCCGCCAAGCACTATTGATAGCCAAAAAAATATGCGGATCTAAGTTTTGTGGTGAAAAAAATCAGCCTATAGATGGAATACGCTCAATTTATGATGAAATCATTTTAATGCTTGGGTATTTTGATCCAAAACACATCCGAGACTGTCCATCTGCACTAGTTTTGGCCTTCCTATTTTAATATTGAGGTTAGCATTTGTCTTTCAGATAAATCGCATAACCTTTGTTTCCTTATCCCATATCTATTAGCTTTGTTATCCCATATCTAACGCACTGAATTTCCAATTCAAACAGAGATGCTTTCAATACATTGACTCACTGACAAACTACAGCTTCATTAGCAAACTTAACTAATTTTACAAATTTCCCACTGACTTTCATTCCTACCTCCAGTTCTTCCCATGCCTCTTGAATCATTTTCTCCACATATACAGAACAGAACCGGTGATAATGGACAACCCAACCTCTACCTAACGCTGCCCAACCGGACTCCCCGTTCCCCATTTGCATCTAAGAAACTGAGATATGTTCTCCTAGTTTGCGGATTAGCAGCCCCCTGTCCCTTCAATCTATTCCTATTTTCTGCAAAATGTTCATTATTTTTTCCAAATTCACTCCATCAAATGCTTTCTATGAATTTGAGAAACAGGCAAATACATCTTCATTGTATTCTTCATTCGTTTTGATTAGAGATCTCATTGCCGAAATGGCATCACGCGTGCCTCCCCTTCCTAAACCCAAACTGATCATCCCCTAAGTAACCATTTACCCTGTTCTCAATCATTTTGTTAATAATACTGAGAGCAAATTTACCTGCATGGGAAATTTAACTTATTGTTCTATAGTCCTCATATGATGCAGCCTTTACCTTTTTCAGAATGAGACTCAATAAGTTTTACCACCAGATTCCTTCCTCATTACACTACAAATCAGACCATACTCCTCCTAACACATTTTCCTAAGCTCCTCCGATGTAGTTCCACAGGAATGATGTCTGCCCCCACGGCCTTATTTGATTTCATCTCCTTCATGCCCTTTCTATCTCATTGTAGAGTATTTCTGGAAGTAAGCTATCTTCATCTACGTCTCATCTTGTTGCTCTAATTATTTCCTATACAGTTCCTCCATATACTCCTTCCATCTCTCTTGGATCTTTTCTATTTCAACTATTATCTTGCCCAACTTATCCCTAACTGTATACACAGATCTACCCTTCTTACTTCCCGTTAGTGTTTTAACCTTTTTGTATAGCGCATCAATTTCACCTTTCCACTGCAAACTTTTGGTGTCCTCGCACGGCGTCTTCCACCATTCTATTTTTGCTTCTGTGGCCCGTCTCAATTTCTTATTTAACTCTTTGTACTTCCTTTGGTCGGACTCTGTGTTTACATTCTTCTTCCATTTTCTTCTCGTACCTTTCCAATCATTCCATCCGTAATCCATGGATTCCTGGTTATAGTTATTTCTGCGACTTTGACATATAGTAGTCCTATATTTCCATGATAGTACTCAGCTCTTTTCCCTCATTCGTAATTTTCTCTATAGCCTGCTCACATACCTTCCTTGTCAATACAGTTAAGGACAAAGGTTACAGTTCTACATCCCATTTACTAAACCGCTGCCTTAGCCTTAGCCTTGTGAAACTAATGCTACACTTCATAACAGCCAAATTGAGGTCAGAGTCCGCATCCGCTCCCGAAAATCTGTGTAAATTGATAACAATGTTCCTAAACCTATGACTAACAATATTATAATCCAACTGATACCTTTCAGGGTCACCTGGCATTTTCTATGAATACCTACGCCTTTTGTGGTGTCTAAACAAAGTGTTGGTGATGAGTAACCCCTGTCTCCTGCAGAATTCAATTGCTCTCTCCCCGCAGTCATTCCTCGTAATTAAACCGTAGTCCACCACCTCATCGTCATTTCTTCCTTCGCCTACCGTCGCATGTCACTCCCCTAACACTCTCAAATGTTTCCCTGCAGGAACACATGCGATTATGTCCTCTAACTGATCGTATATCTTAACGACTTATTCCTCCTTGTGATTGCTTGGTGGCATGCATACCTGAACAACGACCAAGTCGTTGGTCTATGCTTTTCTTGCTTAATGTTGAGTACGCTTCTTCCTACCTCTTTCTTCAATATTATGGCAACCCCTCGTTGGCTCTCGTCCCGTATATTACTCCATAAGCATTACTCCAGTAATTCCCATTATATTTCCATCTCACCTCGCATAGACCTGAAATATCTGTATTTCCTCTTTCTATCTCCGGCTTTATGCAGGTGAGATAACATAACTTCCTTTTTTCAAACGCCAAACACTTAGAAAAAAGGAAGTTACATTTCCGCACCCTGCATTCTCTAAATTTTCTGTCGTCAACATTGTCCGAACATTCCAAGTTCCTATTCTAATTAATTTGGTCTTCTTATCTGCGTCTTCTGTCCTACTACTGCCGGTTTTTCTTTGCAAGATTTTCGTTAGATGATGACCACGGAAGTCTTGTCCCTCCCGCTGCCGGGTACGACACACGACCAATTGGGCCGATTCCCGTAGTTACCATGACTCATATTCTCTATATTGTCCGCATATAAATCTTGGGAATAATAATTGAGGTGGTTTCCCGTTACCTCCTTTACTAGTGTTTTTAACGTGACGCCATCTCTCAATGGCCGTCGGACTGGGGTCAGACGCCTTTGCAGCCGCCCTTCTGAGGAACGGACACTACGTGGACTATCTTTCGTCTGGCTCCTAACCTTCAACCTATTTACGACCTGACATGGGTGACCCTACCAGGAGCAATTATCATTGCTCTCGCAAGCACATGTCTTGGGGTCACCGGAACGCACAAGCCCTTCCACCACGTGAATCTTGTAGACTATGGGAGGGAATACTTGGGTAACAACTGAAATATAAATTCTACATGAGATATAAATTCATATATTTTAAAGGTACATCTCCTATCTGTTTTATCTTAACTTCTCTATACACTCAAAAGTAATCGATCCGAAGGGTGAATGAAAGGGTCGGGCTTTGTACTGGGTGAATCACCCAGTACAAAGCCCGACGGTGTGTGTAATTCACACATCAGGGTAGGGGGATAATAAAACCAATTTTTTAAGTTATGTCTAAAAGGTCAATTAACGCAATTCATCGAAATATCTGCAATATATCCTCTCTGCAGTAGTAAGGGCAATAATCAGTAAAAGGTAGATTTTAATGAGTGGTTAATGGTTCCAAAAATATTGATTCCCCTCTTAGGGTTTGGCAAGAATACATTTCCAATGTTCAGTAAGACATAACATGTTAAGTAGCACATATGCACCTTACATTTACATTTCCACAAAACTAACAAGGGAGAAAAATAGAAGGTTTGTAACTATAGTTCATTATATGGTCAATTGAAAACCATAAGAACCGCAATACAATTTAATGTCACAAATATTAACAATATGAAATTCTTTTCGACATAACAACAGACCTTCTCCATGTTCTATTACGGCCCTTTAAAGCCATAGAAGTGTTTGACTTGCCACCACGTCGATAAAACAGTGGTTAGATTCGAATCATGTGCTTAAGCTTGATCCTGCGTTATACCATCTATTTTAAAGGTATAAATTGTAGTAAAGGACGTTGATAAATATTCAATAAGCCTTCAGAATATTTATGGGTTAATTATATTAGTTGAACGGACAACAATTTTCACTGAATAACGGCACTAGAAAGCTTTCCCTCGTCGTCGGTATAAATATCTGATTCCGGCACTTATTTCTTTTTCCTTTGCTGTCCATTATTTAATCACGAAATTTAACACCATTAATCTGCGTAGTTGGATACATGCTCGTGCTAATGAATGAATTAGGACATTTTTACAATTTCTTTTAGTTTTATTTTTGTACTAATCAGAGCAATAATTTTATTTTCAGAAGAATATTATTCTAGGTGTTCGAGGTATTTTAACAAAGCATGATGCCAAAACAACAATCAATCCATTCATGTAATTAAGTCCCAGAATATGTATTTATCTCGTAATTTATGCGCTAGCTGCGCAATGAGCTGTCCACTGCATCACTGTCCACTGCATAAGCAATTGTAACCTAGAGAGAAGCCTTTTTAAGCCAAATTTCCATCAACTGTATCATGTTTGCAAAATAAGTACATTAAATTTTGCTTAAATATCGTTGTTACTCTTTAAAATTTCCTTAAATAACTGACAAATAACATAACCCCGCTTTTCATGGAGAATTGAATGTTACCTCCTCATAAGGTTAAGGTATATTGCACTGTAATTAATGCCTTGATAATAACTACAACCAATGAAAAATGTTACTTTGAACCTTGAGAATAATTGTTTACTAATGGTAACCAACAGGAATCTTATCAACGAAAGTAGTTGGACATGCCAAGGAATATGATTGGGCAGATACTAAATCTATCCTGTTCGAGATCGATTACAATACCTATTAGCAAAAGACAGAGAGCATGAATTTTGCAGAAACAGTAAATCATAATAATTCTGTATAGCAACGGCTTAAATATAATAATAAATTAACTAAAGAGGTAGCTAGGTAAAGGAATGTTCAACTTTATCTTGTAGCCATCGTACTACGCATTTATATGTTCAGTGTTTACGCCATTTATTTACTTTCCTCAAATAGCTACAATTATGCAATGCAGAATTGATGAAATACTTATTCATAATATGTGACATTACTATTGCATACATGTTACCATACTATCCTTAAGTGCACCAAGGACCAAGAGACTTACATAATAAATGAAATAATTATTTATTCTTGCAAATTTAATAATATATGAATGCTCATCAACAATTTATTAACACTGCATGAAAAATTTCCTTTGTAAATAAAGTTCATTATGCTTTAAAACTTCAACTAAAATTTGAGGCTTGCCTTGGTACTGTACAGCTAAAGAATTTGATACAATCCACATAGCTGAAAACTGTAAGTGGTGACAGGATTATATCCCTGGTATATACTATATATTTTCGCCATCGAACTAAGCCGGATAAAACATAATAAAGGTCCGTACATTAAGACGATTTCATTTGGACGAAATTAATGCACTTTCCCTTTCAAGAAGGAGGGGAGCTTAAGGTGATCGAATGGAACCGTTTACCATTAGTATTACCGAGTACAGTAATTGAAGTTTCCGATTACGCTTGTATCAGAAACCTTGTTTAACCGCTGCTACAAGGGTGCTGAATATAATTGCAAGCGGACGAAGATAATAAAACAAACCTCTCTGTTGAAGGGGAACAGGATAGCAAATCAGCAGTTGGGTGATAATTTGGTCAAAACAGGATGCCGGTGTTACTGTGTGTGGGGGTGTTATGTGCACGTGCGTTCGCCTTTGGCTCGGAGCAAGACCAACTGATTCTTTGCTCAGAGTCCGATGTCGGTAGAGGCTGTCCATCCTTAAGTCTCCAACATAGCAGGGGATGAGAATAGAGTGTAGGAGGACGAGAAAGGTGTGATGAGAGCACGTGGTAAATAGATACGTGGCGGTAAGGGCAGGTGATCAGGTAGCGTTCGCCGAGGGTATCCCATAATTCTTTTTACAGTTGGGACATTACGAAATAATAAACCATAATTTGCGACCCTTCTTTCCACTCGTTTACCTTTTATATTCTATCTCACTCTCTCTTTTCCGTTGTTTCTCCTCAGGTTCAAAGAAAACTCCGCCTTGGTTAAAAAGAACCCTTGGGAAAAAATGATCTCGTATATCTCCCATCGCCCGAAAGGATACCTTTATTTCACCTACTACTCATTACGCTCAACGTATAGACTCATAAAAATGGAGGCAAGCTGAAAATGAACGTCACAACAAAGAATCAAGTGAAAAAGATATGGGGAAAGAGACCGAAAATGATAATGACAAAGAAATTACTTTGGAGTTTATGTTTTGTAAGTGAAATAACATAAGGATGGTTTATTAGAAAAAGACTCTTTAGATGTTTAGTTGAGCACTCAGATGCGTATTTTTTTAACGTGCATAGTATTTATTTTGGGAACAGATCTGAAGATTATCGGAATAAATGGTAATGAGACGTACTTGTGAAACGAAAAAAATGTGTATTGACTGAGAAATTAGAAAATTTGCATGGGAAGACAAACCTTTTTACAAATCTTTTTTTATTCATAAAATAATGTGCTTTTAAGTCCCATGCCTAAAGAAGTTGAATTATTCTGGATGAATACTTGAAGCTCATTGAATTTTGATGCGTTACTTTAAATTCTGCTGTTTTAGATGTTATAGCTAAAAATGGGGCAGAGAAAGTCTGTAATACATATTTCGTTACGCATACAATAGCTGCCACCAAAATACGGTCCGTAATTTGAGCCTCTATGCCATATTATTAACAAGCAAATCATTACTTGACTTAAATTTCTTGAGTCATCCTTCGTTTTGGTTATTACAGAATAATTAAAAGTCCACTGGCGCAAAGATTTCCAAAATGGCCCAGTTAAATGAGGATATCCGACGTACTCTGGTGCTTAGTATGACTATCATCCATTTCCTACAAAAGCCCATAAATTCCCTCCAACTTGGCTGATGATCATCGCTTTCGTATGGACATTCTGTGGAGGTGATTGAGGAAATCTCGTACCTTACGAACGTGAGAAAAACGACCGTGGCCGAACTGCTGCTGCGCGAAGGGGCTGAAACAAAACACATTGCGTGCGAGTCGATTTTCTAGTGCTAAAGGGAGAGGAAGTGAGAACGAAACGACCAACCTCTCACAGTAACAGCGGCAGCAGCGCGGGGTTAACCCCAGAGTCGAGTGGGCACGCGAACAGGCGCTCCAGGCCTTGCGAGACCGAGGGAGGTACCGCGCTGCCACCGCCGCCGTCCTCTTGAGAATTTTCACGCCTCCTCTAATCTTTCCCCTCCCCTAAGAATGGAAAAACCTCTCCAGACAGGGGAGTGTGTGAAGACTGGAAGGGGTTCGAAATAAGGCGAGGGCGACAGGAGGAGGAATCAGAACGCAGGGTGAGGGAGAATATGCGAGGGGGGCCACGTATATAAAACGCCCTCATTACAACGACCGAACCGTGAACATGACGCCACGAGATGGTGCGCTGGAGATGTGGTGACGCGAGGTGTGGTTTTTAGGTCATTAGAATTATATTACGAGCCTTTTCCTGCACGCGCTCTCTTCACAAAAAGGGCAATATCTCGCGGGGCATAAAAAAAATGGAAAACGAGTACGTAACGCGCGTCAAGGGAGACGTGCTGCGAGGTTCTCCTTCGAAGGCTGCAGAAAATATGACCGAGCATTAATTTAATTTATGCCTGCGGTATTGCATGACGGCCATTTCAGTATTAAGTTCGGGCGAATCAAGCTGGAGCGTAATGGCGTATATTTTCTGAGCTTTTTCATATTTAATTATTTTTAATGGTACTTAAACTTATCTTTGTCACACACGTATAATACAGGAGACCGAGTGCTTCTCAGGGGTCGATAAATCGACATGAATGCCGAAGGAATCGCATGGTAGATTAATTAGTTCAAAATAATTCCACGAAAAGTACGTTAACATATTGGGTTGCTGAACGTTTCAAATGTATTTTTCTTTAAAAAAATTATAATACTCAGTTTTACAATTTCATCATACACGTAGTAGTAGTTTTTTGAGGAGGCGACCGGTAATTTAGGTCAATTGTGCCATCAGGGATGGACAGGAAAGGATGAAGAATGGAGAGAAACCCGGCGTCAGCATTATTAGCCTACTCTTAACGAAAGGTGCCAAGGGGTCCGCAGCTTAACGTACTATCCGACGGACGGCGTGCTCACTCAAAGAGCTCTCCACAAAGCACCCCAAGAAGGGATCGGGAAATCACTGAAAAATATCTGGCACCTTCGGGCTTCGAATCCGAGCCCTCAGGATGAGAAGAGAGCTCGTTAGATACCTGATCATCCCGATCCCCATCATACGGTACACGTATTTTGCTCATTACATCGCAGCCTTCGTTATCACACAAGAATTTATCATTCCATAATAACATTTCATCGATTACCATTGAATGCCTTTTAACTAATTTTTCCTCACTCTAAATACTATTATTGAAAAAATTTGAATAATTAACAATAGATTTCCACAGGCCACTAAATTCGTATTAACTAAGAATAGAATATCCCTTTCGAATTGATAATTGTGTTTATGGTTTATACTTAACTAATGCCTCTGCAACTCTCTTAATTCCATCACATATTTTTTCCTGATTAGCAAAGAAATGCAACTTATATACAATTCAAGATTAAAATGCTAAATAATAATTTTTAACATATGTAGATCTATTTTTACTCTGTGCCAGGCGTAGATGTTAATTAATTTCACTTATAAATGAAATGGGAAACTTAATAAGAGCTGTGGAGTCTGCCTCTTATGATTATTATAATATACAATGATCACCATACAAAAAGTATTTATTCCAAAGAGTGAAAAGAATAAATTTCTTCATATATTTTTCCCAATTAATTCATAAAACAAATGAGCAACTAAATTCCCAAGTTGATATTATAATATGCTCGGCATATGTACTCTTCTGTGTGCCTACTCTTGCTGTGTTATGTGGGCTCAGATGACTCTCCAGGCGGGGGTGGAAAAATCAAGGTTCGGTACAGGAAAATCCTCGGCTGGGGGAGATTCAGGGGACAAAGTAGACGGGGTGAGTACTGCGCACATGCCGCAATGCGACTCTCTCACCCCTTCTCCTTTCTGAACCTCTGTACACATATACAAGAGTACATCCCTTAAAACCTCGTTGGAGGTCTGTGTATGATCACCTCTGAATTACTGGATGAAACGATGTGCGATATTAATACTCCCCCGAAGTGATCGAGCCATTGGTAATGTCTTCACATCAACACGCTGTAGGAAATCTTCAGTTAGAATTATTTAGCCAATTAAAAAGATAAACACTCGATATCGGTGCTAGGAATTGAATTTTTTCCATCAATATGATCGTAAATCAAGAAGTGTACGTGTTTAAAATACAAAACTAATTTAGGTAAAAATGAGATTATACGAAAGCTGTAAACAGATATTTTATTAGGTAATCTACCCGTTAAGGAAGGTTTTGGGATGGACAAAACTATCAAATAAATATTTTGTAACTCCAAAGAAAACCCAATCCAGCAACCTACTCTACCTCACGTAAACAGATATCGAAGGAAACAAATTCTCCACTAATAATTTCGAAATATTCATCAGAACATTTTTTTTACATTAAGGTCACCGATAAGGTAAAAATTACAAGTTTTTACTCTGAAGGAGTATTTTCCAAGCATTATAAACTTATACACTGATAGTTAATGATGACAGCTATTAGAGAATGCAGCATTCTTTAACGGAATTTTGACCATTAGATTAAGGAAATACGATAATGCTATGAACTGAAAACAGCAACGTACTTGCTGGGAATCCAGAGAGTTCAATTTTAAATCACTTTAAAATATTATTTCGATTTATATAATTCAAATTCTACTATTAAAAGCCTCATGGTCGAAGAAAATTATTCATATTAAAAAATGGACTAGGCCCATAAATCCATTCAAAAATAAATAAAAAATTACGAAATTAATTGGAATTTGACGACTAATGTTTTGCCTGTCGAAGACGAAAAGAACGCGAAAAGGATTTCGAAAATATCCCAGAAGGCTACCAAAAAGGAAAAGTGAAGCATATATCAGCAACCTAAGTTTATAAGAGCCAAAAACAATGGATACTATGAGAAATATTCATAATTCATTGAATATTTCCTTGATGAGAATTTTAATTTCGTGATGAAAATTGAGAGGAATACGAGAATACCAATAAGATAGAAACTTGGGGAATTTGTAGAATTATTTTAATGATTCTCATTCCAACACAAATGTGTAAAAGTTAGCTTGAGTTTGAATGGCTACTCCAAAGGTGAAATTCGCCTGACGGAAAAATTATCATAAGCATTTGAATTAAATTTAGATTTCTAAAAGAAGATTAAAATTGATTCACTTACGCAAAGAATTGCAAGGTATGATAGCTCCATAGAGCTGATATAAATAATTTTTTATTAACTTTGAATTTACTGGAAACGCAAAACGTTTTTGTTATTGCGTAATATATCGGAATTTTAATAAACAGAATATTAAATTTTCCATTTCTTTACTCATATAATTAAAAAATAATACCAGTGGAAAAGATTGAGGGAGGAGAATGGAAAAGGTGAAATGTTCATGTACAGAAAATAAAACAAACGAGGAAGTACTCGGGGGAGGATGGCAAAAGACGAATGCAAAAGGAGGCAGGAAAGATGAATATAGCGTTTGAAATGGTGCGGGATACTGAAGACTGTGATAGAGGGGAGAGCATTAGGCACGTAAGGAAGGGGCAGGAATAAAATAGACATGCTAGGCGGAATGTTGGGAGGAAAGAAGCATGCAGAATTGAAGAGTGATTTATGTTTTGTTTTTTTTTTTTGCGCATTTATGTTTGTGTTGGATATCAATTTGGTTTTTGAGAGGATGGGCTGATAAATATATTCTTGTACAACTGCATGGTCTGTGTCCATCCAAAACCTACCGTGAACTGTATATATATATATATATATATATAGTATACCAAAAATAATATCTATAAGAATGTGATAATGATAACAACTCTTTTATCATTGTAAAACTTCTCAGTCACATGTGCACATTGGAGAACACAAATATATTCTATGAAAAATTTTGTCGGCATGATTTTTCTTGAATTAAAATAATAAGTCTGTTGAATTAGATTTTCAAATATTGTTGTGAAAATAGTTATTTAGTTGATATTGATAACATTTCACGTATTAAACAAAGGAAAACGCATCAAAGTGTAATACGAGGACTAACGTTTTTACACTTATTGGAATATCAGTCATCCTAATTGTTGTTAATTAATTTCGTCATAAAAAAGATAAGAGACTGTTTCCTGTTTCATGAACTGTTTTTGGTTAACGTAATGTCAGATAAAGTAAAAAGAAGACCTCAGAGAAGGCCGAAAGCTCAAACGATATAAAATGTGTGTTCTTTTACGTATTATCCATTTTATTTTGTGTTCTATTGTGCCGTCCAGTTGTTATACTATATATGCTTTACTTATAACGATTTCTTCTAGAATTTCATTTAATTCTAGAAGGGGCTCATATGTGGCATGTAGAAGCTGACATGTATTGTATCTCAAAGAAATGAGGGGTGTAACTATAAGTAAAATCATCGTTTTTTGACGTTACGGAATAGCTACGTGAATCAGTGGCATACTCCAATTAAAAATTCAAGTGATCGACATAGTTATTACGTGAAAACCTTAAAAAAAAAACCATGGTTAGTGCTTTCAAACTTTGGAAAAAGACTTTCCGTCGGAATATTTTCAATTGTTCGGGCGAAATATTTCATTTCCAATTCATAGAGCCTACAGCAATTACCAATCACTTATTTGTTGAGGATGAAGTATATGATCAGCTCAGAGTAAGCATTAAATTATTTTAATAATATAAATCCATTTAATTACCAAATTTATCTCCGCAAAATACAGAGGCTAAAGTCAATTTACCACGAATATTTATTAAAATGGGTCATTTGATTCAACATCACAACAGCTTATCTGCGTGAATATATGATCATTAATATAGAGGAGTAATTTCCCCTAACTTAAATCAAACTCAGTAAAAGGGAATACAGGAAATAAGTTAAATACCTACCCAACATGTCAATAGACAGTTGGCCAAGACTAACGCGTTGACGAATTAATTTATTTATCGAAGTTACCGATTCGAATATCGACTACCACTTAAAGAGTAAATATAAATCCCTACCATAACCACAGAGCGTCGATTAATGTTGATCCACAAAGTCTTTGCTTAGCAAACTCATCCATTAAATCTTTTACTTTCCTTATTGAGCACACGCTTACCGTTTGTCACTCGTACCTCCTCCATTCACTAACTCACCTAGTCCCCATCACCTTAGGTACAATTGATGATACCGCAAATAGTGAGCATTGGCAGAAGAAATTTGCAGGACTTAACTATATGTATTTCATTACGTGGTCAAAAAAAGACAGATAGAAAGGCAGAATTTAAAAGGCCGCATGGAAATTTGCCAGATTTCGACTCCCTCTCCAGCATGCTACCTCATTAAATGCGCCACTGAATAAATTACATCTACATTGAACCCTTCGTGACGTTTGCAATCGGAGGGATACTTGGGCTTAGCGGGGAACCGTCCCCCATAAGATGGATCGCCGCACGTGGTAATGCATGGAGGGAGGGAATTGTGGAACACAATGTGGGAGGGATAGTGTGGAGGTTAAGTGCGGAGCGACGACCATTTTGAAATGTTTGCTAACGCGGAACTTTATTAGCAAAGTGATAATGGCAGAATGTATCACTCGATTTGTGAAGTCAGGATGTAAAATTTAACGGGCAATAAAATATGTTACTGATTGATAATTATGCCATATCGCGCGCGCCCATCTATAAACGTTTTGAAGAAATGAATGCACGGAAAATTTTGAAAAAAAAATCAAAATATAAGTACGCAACCAATATCGCACTCGAGGAATAACGTCAGAAAAATGAAAAAAAAATTTTTCGTTAAACTTTTCTCTTAAAGAGGTTTCCATTGGCTGGTAATATTGATGGTGTTGGTATACAAGTGAAAAATGAGTTTTCGCTTTAAATAAACAAGAGTGCATCGACGAATTGCTTTTATTGGCGGAAATCCATTTGGATACGCCAATGGGACGGGTGATTGAGAGGCAGGTCCATTTCGCGTCTCTAGGTATTTATGCGTCCGCCCACACATCCAGCTCCGCCATCCAATACGTTGCTCCTCCGTCGTCTCCCCACGAGCCCTTGCCTAGCCTATCACTGCACACTGAGTGATGCGTCTCTCACTCCCGCTCCGACGCCAATGCAGTCCGCTCCGTCTCGCTTTTCATTTTGATGGAAAGTTTTCAATTGGGGTTGTAAAAAAAGGGTCTGGAGCATTAATTGCTGTAGAACAAAAGCCCTTGGAAATCCATGCATTGTTTCGCATGACTAGAAGAAGCATCGTTGACCGCTTTTTTAATACAACGGGCACCGAGCGAATATCATTTCCCTCAAAAACAGGACAAATTTAACACAGGAAATTTTCGCGAGAATATTTTTGTAGCTATATATGATACAAAAATATAAAATTCCTTTACATTGCTTCTTATTATATAGAATACTAATGAAGTTAATATAAATAAAGTAAAATAGTCCAAGTGCAGCATTCCATCCCTGACAAATTCTGTTTGAATACCAATAAGGTATGAACGATGTTCTCAAGTCCTTTCAATATACATAAACTTCATTTAGAAAAGGTAACCGCTTATCAGACATGCTATACTATTATTTAAGTGATAACTTTGGTTAAATGGAAAGAGTTGCGCTAAATCACTTTTTCCTAACAGTATTAAAATAAAAACCCCTATGGCATGTAATGCGCAATCAACAAAACTCATCACACACGTGTTTTCGGTTAAAAATGATCATACCTGTGGAATAATCTGGAAACTGCTGATAAGGGTACGATCCGACCGAACAGTTTCCATATTTTTCAGGAAAATGTATTAAATTGTGAAACGATCCAAAGAGCATTTGGACTAGCATGAATTTTTGTGGATGAAATGAGCATGCGCCCATTCAGTCGAGAATTTTAAGCATTTTTTATAAAATATCGACTAGCCTTCGTGCTTATTATTAGGTAATCTACCGGTTAAGGTAGGTTTTTGGATGGACACAACTATCAAATAAATATTTTGTAACTATAAACAAAACCCAATCCAGCAACTTACTCTACATCAGGTCCCTCTTCATCTCTGTGTACTTCTTTCCTCCCTTCATCCCGTCCAACATCCCTATCCTGTTCCTACCCTTTCCTCGCTTGCCCAACATTCTCCCCTCTATTACCTTCTTCAACATTCCACTACCGCTCAATACGCCCTTCATCCATTTTTCCTGCCTCCATAGGATTTCTCTCAACAAACCCCTCATCTCGCCCACCATCTCCAGTACTTCCTCATTTGTTTCCTTAGTGCTTATGATGCTGAAATTAGGATGTTTTACGAACGAGTTCTGCAGTTATTATAATTATCTGTTGTTTAAAAAAATCTGTCAAGAAAGCAAAGCTACATGAATAATAATTGGACTAGGGAAGAATATAGCCATTACTCTTAGCATGGGCGGTCAAGTCAAAGCAGTGACAACTAAAATCAAACATATTGCTGAAATTATTGTCTTCTCCAAACAAAAATAATTTTGTGTTTTGGTTATGGCACCGCATTATTGACAAAGGGAAGAAGGTTATAAATAAATGCCTACATCTTTGAAGAAATTGATGAAAAAGTATAATCTGGTCATAACATAAAGGGCAAAGATAATGGTCGTCCGAAGACGAATAGACAGAAATTTAAGTTTAAAAATGAGAAGTCAAAACATGGGAAAGTGAATGGATTCTTCTATTTGGTGGCAGGTTCATCAGCAATAGAAATAGCAAAAACGATGGAGTCAGCTGAAGAGTATGATGACAAAATTAAAATGCACAAAACGTATCTGCCTTCAGCAAAACGTCCCTCAAAATCAGTAAACACTCATTTGAAAGAAAATTTGAACCTTATTTATCTCCAATTTATTGTAGGCGTGGGGTAGGAGGGCAAATAATTGTAGGCGTGAGCATGATGAAGACACTATCAATATAATTTCCTTGAAGATGAAGATCCTTGAAAGGGTTTAATTGGTAATACTTTAGTAGTAAATTTTAGATGTAGAAATTTTATATTTTTCTTCTCAATAACAAATATTAACCACGGTTCTCTTTCGTAATTGTTAAAAATAAAAAGATTGTAATAAATTCACTTAAACCTCCTAGACAAAAATAATACTACTATGTACTATAACTAAAAATATTTAATACACATACCCTCTAAATATTCCCCTCGTCCGGGCGATCGCATTTTACGGGGCCATGCACCATCTGACGCATTTAAATGGATGGAGGCAATTCAAAGCTTCAATAAAATTAACATCTGGAAGGGGACCTGTCCAGACGACCTTCATATGTCATGGAGTTTTGGGTACAATTTTTAAGCGCCAAATCTGTTAATACTCCCTGGGCGATTTATTTTCGACATGACTATGTGCCTCACCGATCTGTTAACTGCTCCCACCAGAGTACGGTTCTCGAAAAGCAAATCAAAAGCCTCCCATACTACATTTTTAGTTTGAAACTTAATTTCCTCAGGAATGATGGAAATTTTCAGATAAAATTTACTCAATAAGTATAATATATAGGATTTTTCTTAGTCACTTAAAAATAGAATAAATCGTGAATAAGCGATTCACAATGAAGCTTGAATTCAAAGCATTGAATAACATTTTACCGATAAACTTACAATGAGCAATAGGATCTGCTTATTTGTAATCAGAATAAATTTATTATCACCATGATTATGAACTCAAATAAGAAAATAAGATAAATAAAGGAGATATGTGAGTGAGGGATGCGAGAGAACATCAACAATAGTTTTAAACTTACGTCAAAGTGCTGTCCAATACTTCAAAGTGGTTTGGTGATTGTTTCAAATAACAGAAATTCATGGTCATATTTTAAAAATTTCACATTATTTGAAAAATAATCTAGAAAATATTGTTTGTTCCATTACTTAAAGTGGATGAAAGCAGCATGAGTGAAGAATAATAAAAATACTAAATGTTAAAAATATATTCACTTTTCCCACGTAGTTCCTTAAGGTAGTGGTATTCTCGGATTTTGCAACAGGGGAACAATTTCCAAATAAGGTAGGGAACTTCTAATATCTTTAACGACTTCAACATTTGAGATTCTTGTTGATGTGTTTTAACAATCGTGAAAGTGGTATCCGATTCCTACCTTGAACCCTCATTTTAAAAATTTTAATTTCAAGACGATAAAGTGGCCAGTATATACTGAATACATTATGTCGTAACACAGTATCCGCATGTTATATTACATCAACAGCACCACATACATCGCCTTAATCTCACTTACGTTGTACTCGAACGAAAAGCATATCGCCCATTTTGTTTACAACATCAGTCAATATCGAAAGTGTCTCCATTAAAGACATACTGCCATCCCTAGGATATTTCTACCTACTAAAAAGTGAAACTATTCCTACTTTTTCTAGGAAGGGACTCGGAACAACTCACTTAGGCCAATTCATTTTAAAAAAATAAATAGCATGCATACATATAATTACATGCATATGCCATACCAATGTATGAAAAACACCATAGGTGTTTGCCTTACAATGTCGACACCGTTAAATTCAAGTTGACTAGAAGGTTGGAAGGAAGGAAGGAAGGAAGGGAAAGACATCCCCGACTGGATCAGTTTGTCACTTATACTGTAACCGATGTATCAACGTAAACCAGCTGATCAACTTGAAGGAGACAAAATTTCTTCCTCGATCTCGGAGATACTAGGATCGAATTTCAAAGGAGCAGTTTAGACCCGGCTATACCACAACTTCAACAGAGACAGGCTACAAAATAATCATAACGTTGGAGCATTTCCTCAAAACCAGAGAGAAAATACCACTGAGCAGAAGACAATGTGAGAATATTAGGACGGCAGACCAATCAGTGGCAACCTGACCAGCTCAAATTTGTATATAATCCGGCTAAGAACAACAAAATGGTACCATTACGGAACCCTGAGAACGATGGCAGAGTTGCAAATCAAAACGTCTGAGGAGGAAATGAAAAAAAATCAGCCAATTGTAAGCCTGAGAATCACTGAGGATTGAGTTTATTTTTGAAGGAATACATTTTCAAGGTTGAATTTGACATGACCCATGGCGATGCTTTTCATCCGAGGGAAAAATTACTCATTAAAATTGAAGAGTATTCTCGTAAAAACTAATTGCTCCAGGTAGATGAGAAATTTGGTTGAGGGATGTGCGGTGTGAAGCGTTGAGCGACAGCGGAGAGATTCTGCGTAGGGATTTGAAATATAGATGGAAGTAATTTCGATAATATCCATAAATTAGTTTGTGTTTTGGCATTGAAATGGAGAAGAAGAAGTTGAATAAAATGGATTATGGGAATAACATGGCAATAGGCTGTAGGAAATTGTCATTCAGTTTCGAGAGGCGTGAACAAAAAGTCTCCAGTGTTTAAAACTAACAGTTTTTTCTTAATTTTAATATTATTATTTAGATTAGTGTAGGATGTTTGTTCCAGCTTTGTTGAGCGGGGCTTGGATATTTAAGTTTGGAAGGATTCTACTCATTTAAAAATCAATTAATACGAATTTTCCGTTTAGTCAATGAATAAAGATAATTACTTCGGGATAAAGGAGTGATTAACATGGAAACCTAAATTAAAATTCCTTGACTTTTTCAATTTGAAAAATTAATCACCCTATTATTTTGGGGCTCTTTTAAATGATTTACGATTATTCATTAATTATAATTATGATTATCTAATTTCCGATGTTCTCCAAAAATGAGCAAAATGTCTTCTCTTCCTCCTCTGAAAATTCCTCTCGCTTGAAATGGAAATTATCCATTCGGAAAGTAGAAAATACTTTGATCAGCTAGTTAGGAAGTTTTTTTTTATCAGAATTGAACCTCACTGAAAAGCTACGACCATATCAACAGGTTTATTCTAGCCACCACTATGCGTAAATCGTTTTCTTGAAACGTGTCAATATTTATACTTATTCTAAAAATCAACTCATTTTTTACATCATTTTAGGAAACAAACTATAAACTTAGACTCTTGAATTTGTAAGACTTTAAGCAAAATAAAATTTTAAAAAAACCAGTAAATGCTTAGAACTCCATCTTAAAAAAATGGTAATACTTTTTTTTAAAATACAACATTTAAAAAGGTTTTAAAAACTTGAAATTAATGTCTAACTTTCATTAATGAGAAAAGGAATTGTGATTACAAAGTCTGGCGATATTCTACCACCCAAAAGAGTTCGGTCCAGCAATCACAATAGTATTTTAGAAGTGTGAGAAACTCCGGCAAAATAAACCAGCGCTTGATTATCAATACCCACAATTAACTATTACTCACCGAAAGGTATTGATTGACGCAGTTGATAGGTGACACAGAAAAGAAAGGTAACGGAAGCGAAGCCAGAGAGGGAATATCATTCTCAGGGTGCCGGGAATCTTGTATATCTGGCATCTTTCGTTCGTGAGAAGCATAGAGAAACAGCATTGTGTTCATAGAATCGTCATCACCATCCTGAAAAGACAGTTTAAAATAAGCTTGGCGTTAGTGAAACGTTGCCGCGATGCAGAAAATCATCCTTACATGCTTCCAACATCATTATATACCGTATTTCACATAAGATATTACTCACCGTATTTCTAATATTACGCCATTATCCTATCGTAATCACATCTTATATGGAGAAATAAATTACTTACCGCCTATTTCGTCAATTTTCAATGTTATAATTAATATCTATGCACCGGTTTTTCGATCAAATGTACATTAATCGTTCGTAACAAATATGGACATCGTCTTTATAATGATCACGAAAACACGATGTGTTTTTTTTATTATTTAGCAGAGCCCAAACCGTACAATAAATTTTTTTCCTAATCTTTGAAATGTGAACCTTTAACGTATGCGATTCTTTCTTTTTCATAAGATCCCCTCCCATTCTGCCGAATTTGCCTACAGGTGTTTTTCTCGTCCCCTGGCTTTTCTATACCAGACCCACCAGTTATTTCTCTGAGCTCTTTGTAAGCCCTATGTAAAATTACCATTCCCCTTATCAGCGAGCCAAGGCTTGAGGTTAGCGACCAAGGATACGTCTTTCTTTCACTCTTCATTTTGGAACGAATACGCTGGCGTCGTCTAGTCGTCTGACCCAACTCCGACGTTCACTACGGCACGAAGGATTTTGTTCTGACATCATGGTTTCGAGGGAGAGTGGATGAAATACGAGGGACAATGCCAAGTAGAAGTAAGGGTGTAAATGGCATAAGAAAGAGGGAGTATAGGAAATAAGGGAGGAAAGCTGAACAAATACGCCAGGAATGTTCATCTGCCTCTTCCCAAACTCACCGTCCTGCTCTCTGAATCCCTAATCCTCCTCTCCAACCCTCTGTCCTGCCAATTCAGTAATAGCCGAGATGGCACAAGGAATGCGGAAAAAAATATGCAAAAGTCTTGGCTCACGAGTTGACAATTAGGCTTGAAAGCTTTTCGGAAAAGACGGCCAAAGAGGAGTAAGCGGTAGTTCGAAGGAAAGGGATAAAAGAAAATGAGTTGGGTCGCATTTTTTATTCAGGATTTCAGACCGACGGATTCTAAAATCGATCCAATCTCTTAGATCAGTTACGTTGCCTAAAAATAAGGACATTGCTCTTTGTTTTTCTACTCTAATGCTCAGAGAATTTCTTCTGAATCGTAACTTATGGTCTTTGTTTATTTTTTGTACCCAATATATATGTCAAAGGCACTTTGGTGATTTAACAGAAAGCTATTTTGCATGTCGTTTTTTTCTTCATAATTTTGTTTACATTTACGAATCCTACCTATTTGTCATTACAAATGACAAATAGCTGAGCAAATCTATGTGCCAATCACTCCTACCAAAATGGTTTAAAACTAAAAATTTTGTTTTCTTGCCCAGAGCATCCTCATAGTTAGTAATAAAATAAATAAAAACATGTATTGTTCCATTGATTTCAAAAATTCAATCTAAGTGGATTGAATATAGACACTTATGGTAAATAAATCCGCTTCAAAATCATTAAAATTTTCATCTTTAAGCCCTAAATGAGTTTCATTGTAAAGGAATTAAAAACCTGATGCTATCTAAATCACAATTTAAAGAAAATGACATGGCCAGTTTTGAATTATAAGAAAAATTATTTCCATAATTCTCATAATATTCCAATCCCCTGAGCAGTAATCCCTTGAGAAAATTAAGAATCAAATTGTTTTAACTAAAGATAAATCGGGAAGTGGAAACGAGGCGATTTTTCCTGCCTCGTGTAAGGCCAGGAGACTGCTGATATTATGAGACTTCATTCATTCAAGTTATTCTACTCTATTCAGCTATAGGTTTTGGATAGTTTCCACTATTTACTTATAATTATCGAGAAAAATTCCTCTTTCTCTGCCCTAAGTTATTTATTTCTTCATTTATTCGTAACTAATGCCTGCCTTCATGCTGTTTAAAAAACAAACAATATTTCTTCCCCGCATATCCGTTCTCCCTTCTCTCACGGCCGTTAACATACTATTGCCTTTCAATATTTTCCCATTCATTTCCTCTGCCTTTTTCTGATTTTCAGAATCTTTCTTTCTTCGCATGCACTTATTAAACCTGTGCTGGTCATTCTCTCTGTTCATCTAATTTTCTCCTTGCTCGATCCCTTACATTTTCAAAGACTCCTAACTACGCTCATAGGCATGCATGAAAGACTAGGTATGACATTCATAAAACACTACGTTACAAGTTCAATTCTATTCTAATCTTTTATTCACATTTTTACTCACTGTATCTATCATCATTCTCTTTGTGCAAATGTCTCTTCCATGAAGAACGTATTTCTTCCCCTAATGTCCCCACTTCAATGCTAATTTTCCTTTAAAATACCGCCCAATTATATCAACAGTTACACCTAATTTAGTTTATTCCTTTCCAAAATAAGGCTCAACTTGATCTTTCTACTTCTCGGGAATCTAATAAACTTAGGTTTCTTCTGGCTGATCCTCACCCCGTATCTCCGGCATTGTTCTTGCAAGGCACTCAATAACAGCCGCAATCCTTCTGTTTATGACAAAATCTTGCTTACTAACCAGCAACCCTGACTAAATCAACTCACCGTTGATTTTCATTCCCAGCTTAAGCCCTTAACATTTACACAGCAAATTTGTTGAAAAGTATTGTCGATAAGGCGACTCTACCTCTCATATCAATTAGATCGAGTCCCTATTCTTCATCTGCTACTCTTACCTGTTCCGACGAAACCATATAAGTTTCGGTAAGTCGCCTATCCTTCAACGCAATAAGTCGCCATCCATATTCCGCAATATCTTCTCTAATTTTCCTGCAGCTGAAAATGGTACTTTTTCTAAATATATTCCGAACTTTACTATAAAATATGTAACGGGTACCTACCTACCGGGTCTCTCACAGCATTATCTAGGTGGACCAACGTTTGTGATTATGTATCCAATAAATGTTAGTTCTTATCAAACCCCTTCTTCAGAACTCGACCTTCTCACTCTCCACGATCATTTCTATTTCCCTACCTGTACTTTCCTACCTCTATCCGATTATTTTCCCCCTTACACTGCTTTACAATCCGCAACTACCGTAAGGCGCTTCTGTTCTGGCATGTTCCAAAATATTTCTTCAAATTGATTATCATTTTTCCACGCTCTGTGCAGCTGCATTATTACTAGATTGGTCAGGTAGCCTTTCAACTCAAATAATTGAATTATATCACTCTCTTACACGAAATTCACTACCCTTATCCCCAGGTTTCTATTTACTACTCTTTAACCCTCACACTATAAATTATTCCATGAATATCACTCCAGTAATGCCCGCTGTCACTCTATTTCGCCTCGCAGAATCCTAACATATCTATACTTTCTTCATTTTTCTCCTTAAGTTTTCTAGTTTCTCTGTCATCATCAAGTACACATTTCATGTTTCTTTGAGTTCGTTGTTTTCCTCAGCTTTTAGCTCGATTGTAGAAGAATTTCTTGTGATTAAAACTGTGGATATCTTGCTTCAGCCGCCACCGGGTACAACACCTAGCCTAATGGACTAAGTCTTGTAGTGGAAAGGATTCTTCCGTCTGCCCTCGTTAATCATGTGAATGATAACTGAGGTGGTTTCTCGTTGCATTCATCAATATTTTTTTTAACATGGCACCATCATTTAACTGGCGCACTGGTGTCCGACGCAATTCCAGCCGCTTCACTGACGAACAGACGTTGCCCTACTACCATTGTTATGGTTCCTACCGCTAGATTTATTTGACATCGAGGACCCCACCATAAGCAACTATGATTGTCCTCTCCAGTACAACTGTAGGGGTCAACAGAATGCACAAGCCCTTTAACCACACCAAGTTCTGTGATGGTTCTGATACTTGATGTTATGAAATAATAACAGATAACCAATGTTGGTAATACTAATCGCAAAATGACGATTTTTATACAGAGAAAAGAAATACGAAATTCTCATATGATATCATATAACGAATAGATCACTCAAATTAAGACTCATCGTTATTACATAATATAGTAAATAGTACACTGTAAAATGAGACTGCCCATGCACAGAATATTTTATCTCTAAAATACATATTTATTCTGATTGTCTATTTTTGTCGTACACGGAATACCGCGTGTAAACCACAGGCGATGCATGAGTCTTTAAAATTACCTTTGAAGAGCTTCCGACCAGCTAGTATAACCGTCCCTCTAGGACTGATTAATATGCCAGCAAAAATTGTTTCAAAGAGTAGTTTTAATAGCCACAGATATATCTTCGAAAATTATTATGTAGTACGAGGAAGGATTAGGATGAAAAACGCTGAGGCAGGAGCCTCGTCTGGTAATGAAAACATTCGCAACCTCCTCCTCCCCGTAACAGTGGAGGAAGAGATAGTTGACCCTCAAGAGCCCCCACTACTGTGCTTCCAATCAGGTACGGTCCTCCCGTGAAAAATGCCCTGAGGGTCTCACCTTGGACACTCCTACTTAAGTTCCTTAGGAATGGACGGGTAAAGGCAGGAGGTGGCGGAGGAATTCGGAAGTGGAATGGGTGGGAAATGGTATGGAGGAAGGAATATAATCCCTAAGCATAGTTTGGTGGACAGAAGGGGGTAGGATAGGGGCTTAAATTCTTTGATGCATGCCTGGCATGCGTTTTGGGCTAATTATGAAGGTTGAGCCAGCGGAAGGATGGAAAATGCCAGAAGGCACAAGGTCAAGCAAAAAAATGAACTCCCGAAGTTCACTAAGAATGCCTCTTAGATCCAGATTCCACATATCTCGCATGAAACGTCACCATGGATAATTTGATTCTACATGAAAATCATCATGATTTGTCATTATTTCATCCGAATTGAAAAAGTATACTTACAAAAAGAGAATTGAACACTATATTGCTTCTTCCGTTTTCATTAAAATAGAAGGGAAATTTAAATTGAAATGAAGGACATGGGGTAAATGAAATTAAGCATTATGCTATGCTAGGAAGCTATGGTTTCCGACTTTGTGCAAGAGATACATGGTGAATTTAAGTCCTTAGAATTTTCAGATTTTATTCACAATTTCGAAATCACCGCACAACGTCATCATCATAATTTTAAATATTATTTATAGGTTTACCCCTGAAAATATTGAACGAAGGGCATTACACGGACAAAGGTAAGACAGGATAAGCTAACCGGAATTTCCGTTTAATAGGTGAGGTTAGAGCTCACCTTGCATTACTTATTATGTTCCATTGTCCTTGAAAGGTTAAGGTAGGGTAATGCAAATGAAAAAGAATTAAATATTAATTGATGAAATTTGGCTAAAGTATATGAATATTTTTGATTAATGGTTTGAGAGTGGTAAACAGCAAGCGGAACATTCTGTTTATCCCCTCTGGAAACGCTAGCCAGAAATTTACCACCTCTGATATCAAACAAAGCAAAAAGAGTGGTTTTCATATCAAATGGATTGATTCGCATTTAATTATTATTTATTTATGTATGCCCTGTAAGCTTATATAATAATTAATATCGTCTACAATCTTGTAATCAACATCCATGGAAATGCGTCATTAATGACTAATTTTTGTTTTACGCATTTCAATTATTTTCCTCCTCTTCATTGTAAACATTAAGACATGAAAAATGGGGACCGGAATGGTATGGTGGCTAACGTACTGGATTCCTAACCAGAGGACCCGGGTTCGAAACCCGAAGGCACCAGATATTTTTAGTGGTATCCCGATCTCTACTTGAAGTGCTTTGTGGAGGGTACTTTGGGTTAGTAAGCCGTCCGTCGGATGGGATGTTGACCTGCGGACCCCTTTGCGCCTTTCGTTAAGATTAGGCTAATACCGACGCCGGGTTTCTCTCTAACCTTCATCCTTTCCTGTCCATCCTTAATGGCGCAAATGTCCTCACCTATCGATCGCCTGAAAGGGGGCTCGTTTATTGTGTCAGTAACTTTGTTTCTTGCCAAAGGAATACATTAGAAAGTAAACATCAGCTACAGGCACATTAGCGTGACTCCAGACATTGATATTTAACATAAGACTACCCGCGGAGACTCATGAGCCATTACTCACAGCTATGCAAGAATAAAATTTGAACACATTACATTTAAGAACGCTATATCGGAGAGGTCCTATTATTAATATTAATATAACAGCAAAGGCTCATTTTTGAAGGAACCTGGAAAGGCTAATCATTAGGACGAAGGACTAATTGTAAGCGATCATCTTGTTAGGCGAAGTTTGGCCCTCAAGACGCAGACAATAATTTAAACCCTGCGTAACCATTAACCACTTTTTAAGCTTTAAATATTCAAATGCAAAACGGATCACTACGATCAAGTTGGATATTGGTATCTGAATACATACTGGCAATATCACAAGGAACAGGCGCCTGAAATACTGCTAATCATCGTCTTCATGCTACAATAATGAAATGATCATGGAAAATCTACGACTCAAACAGAAATACCCTAGAGAGAATTCCTAGAAATATCGTTGTCCCTTTGGTTCCATAAGTTTGGACATACTTTCATGATTTCCTACTAAAGAACGCATATGATTTAAACGTTGTTCATACCATAAAATACAATGAAAATATTCTAGTCTTCCCCTTTGCATTCTCATACGCACATTAAATTCTGAAAACGAAAATGGCGAGCTTCCATTAAAGAATGCGACTGGCTTTATAACCTGAAACCCTAACAGTATTGCCCTTTGGTCTTGTCGGACAGAGGAGGAAAAAAGGGCAGGTTGAACGGTGCAACACCAGGAATTTTCTAGCATTTACAACAGCGAGGGGAAAAATAAGGCCTATTCTAACCACCATCTTTCCTTTTTACCCCTGCACGAGGGTTCCCTCTGGGGAAGAGGGAGTACGAGGAATAGGGAAAGAGCCCGGAGGCACGCGTTTACTGCTCGTAATTTGTTACCTGGGCCCTCGTGGCCTGACGTGGCAGCAGAGGATTACTAGGGGACGCGTGTGGGTGGGTGAGGATGAGAGAAGGTGGAGAGGGGAGAGAGATGGAGGAGGGTGGACCAGGGAATGCCTGCTCAAAGACGAGAGGGATGCATGTTCCGACCTTTTTAGAGGGGGCAGCGAGGAAGGGAGGGGGATGAATGTTTTTTGGGATGACCGAGCGTGGAGGGGGCTGGAGACTGTGATCGAATGTTAGAGGGCGTTGGAATGGGGAGGTGGGGTAGATAGGTATGTGGGCGGAGTCGAAGAAGGCAAGATCTTATAACGAAGGTAGGAAAAGGGGAGAAAGGAGCCAAAGGTTTTTTTACAGGAGGGGTGGGAAGAGAGGGAGGAGAGAAGAGAAAAATGAGTGCACACGGAGACTCAGGGGGAGGGGAAATGAAGAGGAGGGCTTGGCGGAAAAGAAGAAACGAAGGAGGGAGGAGGAGTGATGAGAGTGCGAAGGAGGAAGAAATAGAGAGAGATAGGAACGGTTGTCAGGCTGGGAGGGATATGGGTGGCGCCGGGGGTTGCCATGGGAATGGGATTTCAGGACGCTTGGAAACGGGGTTGGTGAGCGGGCGAGTGGTGGGGGTGAGGAGAAGAAGATGGATGGGGGGAGGAGGAGAATCAGATTGTGTGGGAGTGGTCATTTGAGGAGGGGGACATTTGAAATCGAGAGCGTCCGAGAATGAAGAGGGAACGGTTTGTGAGGCGAATAAGAGGGTGAGAAAAGAGATAAGTCAGGTGCGGGAAGAGATAATAAGGAGATTTCGGTTTCAGCCCGTGTCAGATCCCGAGAAGAGTTCGAATGGTAGTTTGAAAGAGGTAGCTCGAAAGGAGAGATCTGAGCTAAACGATTACCAAATAAGGACAACAAAAATTAGAGGACTGAATTATTCGTTTGCATGGTCTGCTAATGAGACCACCATAATATAAACTATTTAGATACCTGTACAAGTATAACGAATGCAAGCTACAGACACCGACTGACAGTACTCATTGTCGATTGGTGTATTTTTACCATCCAATCCGGCATCAACTGTAATAACAATGACTGTTATTGTACGTTTTATTAAGCGTCTGAAGGAAAAACCGCCTTCTCTTTATTCTTGTACTAAAGCAACATAAGTAAACAGGAAATACATTGTTATTGATGAAAGAAAAGAAATAATATACAAATGCCAAAGACACACACAGGAATCCAATTCATGCATTCGTTCTTTACATATGTTACTATCCCTTTTCCTTGTATCTATTTCCATGTGAATTAATATTTGTTCGCGGTATGGCGGGGCTTCGTGTTTGAATGTGTATTTGGCCAATGCGGCTCGTCTCTTTCTTCTGGCTATGCGTGCCACGAAACGCATTGTTCCTATCCTTTATTATACTATATGATTCCTTGCCTACTGTCCTTCTTACATGTGTGCCGTGTATTTCTCCTTTTGTGGGTGAAACAGCTCCCCGACGCCATCTCTTAGACAAGCAACCGGGGCATTTGGTGTTATATTAGTCTCAGTATCACATGCATGAATTCGATTCCTAGCTAGCTCAAGGGCTACAGCATCCGTCCAAGTGGAAGATCCGGTGCTCCAATCCTGGTCTAGGAGATATTTTTACCCTCGTGATTCTGCCTGATTCCGCCTTCTCCACCTCTCCTGTGGTCGTCATTCTTATGTTTCCCCATCTCAGTGTGAGTTATGTTTCCCTATGAACAGGATCAAATTAAAATTTTTAGCTCAATCGGTAGCGTATCCGCCCGGCAAGTGGAAGGACTGGTGTTCAAGTCCTGGTTAAGAAAATATTTTTACAACTGTGATCTACTCAAATCCGTCTTCCCCACCTGTCCTGTGTTCGTCTTTTATGTGTTATCCTATCCCCTTTCCTTATATCTATTTCTATGTGTGAATGAATATATATATACATATATTATTTTTGCGTTTTAATGTCATCCTACCTCCTTCGAACCAGGAAGAATGCGATCGACCAAGGTGGAAAGACTTTCGAAAATTAGAAATACTATATGTCCTTTTTTTATGTGCGTCAACATATGATCTAAGTGTTTTTATTATGCACTGTGCATTGTCGCTGTAGGAAGATTTCTCCAACAGGTTGTACATTTTAAGTCACAGAACTACATGGAGTCATGTTACACTTGAAAATATATCTAATCATTATTGATTTTCTGCCAATTACGAAGCTCACAATGGAATGGTATGACTGAAATTAACGAATGCACTTTTTAGCGTAGAGAAATACGCGAAAATGCACATTTAAGTTTTTAGTTTAACATTTAAGAAAGAAGCTTTACAAGCATTTTCAAATGTATATGAATATTTAAACAGCGCGAAATATTCCTTTCGAGTGAAAGCGTTTTCCATAAGATAAAATGAACAGCAATGAACTGAACGAGTCTCTGCTACGTCTAACCAGAACAAAGAAGGCCATCAGATAAAAAACGACGAGATACGAGATGGAGAACTCAGATGGTGCGTGTTCTTGACAACCATTATGGTTGTAACAGGGGACAGGACTGGACAGGAATGCGATCAAGGGATTGAAAAGGGGAGATGAAAGGAAGATATACTCTGCTCTGAAATATGCAATGATTATTAATAAGAAAAGGAAAAGTGAGACGCAATGTGATGAAGAAATACAGATAAGACAATCAATGTCCTACCGACTAAAGAGAACACTATTTCCATGTTGAAAAATAGTTAAACAAAAAAAGTTAGTTAATCTCACATATAAGAATCATTTTAATTGTGATACTGACTTATTCAATAAATTAAAATTTCTCGTGATTAAGTCACATCCATCAAAATATGCATACTAATACCTACGTGATTCTCCCTTCTCATTAGTACATCGCGATAGCTTCACATCCGAACAACTCCTGGGTGTGTAAAAGTTTCCCTTCCGGCCAAATATAAAATGAGAACACAATACTACACATTATTGAAATTGGTTCTTGAAAAGTAAATTGATATTACCATTATTTACTGATGTTCATTTAAATATATGCTGATAACTAATATTTTCACTATTTACCTTTATAATTTTATTCTCACGTTTGCTGGAGGTACCTAGAGAAAAACGTTAAATTCTACGTGAGAAGTTTTCACGACGCACCTCGTTTGTAAAAAAATATACACGGAATTTAAATACCTAGTTAATTCATGTGTTCACTTCAAACAATTATGAAATCTTGGAAGGGGCCTGATTCATCAAATAAATAATTTGTTAGAACAAAGCAGAATGGAGTAGAGTAACAAAGGAGAATCTCGTGCTCTTGTGTAATATTAATAAAAACATAAAGGATTCTACCGAGGAGAAGAATGGGGCACAGGAGAAATGTCATGATGTTGTGTGAGATAGAGGTGAGCAGGACTGGAATGAAAAAGAAAAAATGAAAGTTGGTGACGTCTCACTTCCTATACCACCATGCCCGGTCTGGGTTTTCCCTCTAAATTCTCCGAGAGGGCTCCTGATCTCTCATCGCCCACCGACTCATTCCTTCTGTCCCTTACAACCTCCGCGAATGAATGCATAAGGAAAAGAATGAGGTGAACGGATGAGCGAGGAGGAAATATACAGGGGGAGAGGATAAAAAAGAGTGGGTTTGGGAAACCAGATCAGGAAAGGAATGGAGAGAATTTTTCCTATTCATTCTCACTACCTGCCCTAATTCCCTTGTCTTCACTCCCCCACCCCATCACGTTGCATCTGGATCTTTGGTTATCCCTTCCTCTCTTTTCCTTCCTTTGCCATTTTTATTTATTTATGTCTGTCTCTCTCGCCATTCTTTTCTCCTGCCTCTCTCTCTATTCCTCTGTCATTTGAACCTATTTTGATTCAACCATAATAATAAAACCGTCTCTTTCGCTCTCCTACGCTCTGCTCGAGAAACTTCTTGCGAGGATTTGTTGCATAATATAAACGTAGTTACATTAATTTCAGTTCTCTTTATCCTAACAATTGATCAAATCCATTCCAAGACAAATATTCTTCTTGTACTAATCAATGTCTTTTTTTCTCGATAATTGTACTGATGATTCCATCGAACCCCCACCACATTCTTCATCATTCAGCAAACTCCTACAAGTAATGATTTCATTCGGGAAAAGATAATCGCGGAAGCAAAAGATTAAGATGCCTGCCCTTGTGATTCCGTGTATCTACTTCTTTTGATCCAAAGATATTCCCATCGAAGCTAAAAGGAACATAACACTGTCCCGCAAGGTGAAATTGGTCCACCTATATTCATTACTCTTTTAATGATTAAAAAAATTATTTTATTACTTCTTATGACTTTAAAAATTACTTATAATCGCTAGTAAATTACTATGAAATGATCTTTGATGATTCTCTAGGCTAGTATTTGCGCTAAGCCGATTCTGTTGGTGATTCTGCTGGATGGAAAATTTAATTAATTCTACTGTCCTTGCAGTCTACTGCTTAACACATAATGAATTAATACAGTGCCGATAATCAAACTCCATTATAATATTCCAGTAAATAAATTCTTTTGGTCCCATTCTTGCAGTATCCAAAAAAAATATATCAATGAACATATTCATTCTGAGAATGCTTCATCAAAAACTCTCTCGAATAATCGTTGCTTAATAGCATATAATTCTTTTGGAAGTACACCTTGATGTACTTGCCAATATTATTACTCTAAAATGTCATTATTAACTAATTAAAGTTTCATTCGATAACACTACACCAAAACTTGCAATGATATTTTTTCATTCATAAGATACAATATACATATATTCTGATGACTATTCCTTTAAACTTAAATGGACAGTTTTATGAACCATTTCATACCATGTCACTGGCAGTGAAGATCAAAACATTTACTGATTTACTCTTTATTTGATTAAAAGGTAGGTATATTCTTTCTATGCATCTTAAAACGCATCTAATTGATCATCACATTAAGAAAACCAAAAAAGTTTAAAATTTGGCGCACAGCCCAACCAGTCACTCTTTTCAATTAAGCCGAAAAATATAAAATACTCAATAAGGGATGGGTGCAATACGAATTTAATTAAGTCGTACGATGGGAAGGACGACTTTTTATCACGGTATCTTGGTCATTAATGGCACATACATTTTCTTACCGCCGCATTCAGCTCCCAATTTAAATTAATCCAAGGTTTTTTGCATACAACCATTGAGATGCAGAAGGCTGCATAAACGATTTAAGGCAAGAGAAGCGTTGGAAACTTCCTCCTCGGCGTGGAGGTAGGAAACGATACCGGTGAAATGGAAAAGAGGAAACACCGCCGAATCCGAGGAGCACAGGAAAATCTTACGGCTGACCAAAAACAGCAAAAACAGTACAAAATTTGTATAGGATATATTTGCAATAACTCTGTGAAAAGAGAGGAGAGTCATGATCAAAAATACTACCATATATGTTACACAAAATCAAAATATCTAAGCTTTCCTACATTATGGGCGAAATACAAACGGCCAAACGTTATAGCTTATCGGAGAATCCCCTTAGATATAATTATTTATACAGATATCTGTATGTATATGTGTATATACATAAAATAGATAACACGTACAAGGACTCTCACAATTTAGATTGTTTGAGCTTTCGGCCTTTTCTGAAACCTTCTTCAGGTCAGACTGGAAGGTCTCAAACGGGGACTATTGAGTCTGGGGAAGGAAGATGCACGGTATACTGGGAAGGGAATTAAATATGGCGGTTAAGGGTGGAAATTTTAAAAGATTGGAAAGCCAGTATGTATGCGAATTCGCGAGTTCTCGTTACTATATTGGTGGCTGAATCGGGTAGGGATTCTAGGATGGTCGAAGGAAAGGTTGTGAGAATTTGCGTGTGAAGGGAAAAATGAGAGTGCAGCAGAATTACAGGAGTAGCGGTGATTATTCATTCGAACGGATAAGGGCAGTGCATCGTTCCAAAATTGTTTCTATTTACAAACCAAAGGCACTGCGATGAGAACGATGATGGCGCCATCATACGCCAAAGACAGACATAGAAGCTTTCACAATGAGGAACGATTAAATACAAGAACGTTGAGTAAGAATTTTCAGAAAAGCTCGGCCTAACTTTGATATGGAGCATAGTTATGTACGGCACGGTAACATGGTTATTGAAGCAGGATGATACGCGTAAATTGGAGGATTTTCAAATATGCGTGTGGAGAAGGACGGAAGAGATTAAGCGGACGGAAAGGAAAATAAATGAGTAGATTCTAGATATGATGGGGGAGGAGAGGGAACTATTGGGAGAAATCCTAAGGAGACAAAAAAAATGGATGCGAAGCATATAAATTGGAAATGGGATGTTAAAGACTGTGTTAGAGTGAGAATGCTAGGAAAACGAGGAATGGGCAGAAAAAAGTAGGAATGTTGGACTGAATGGAGGAAAGAAGTGTACGGGGATGAAGCCGAGCTCTCACTATACCAGTAATACGTCATTGGGTTTCCAATATCCCATTTAACCTTCTACAACTTTCTCCACAAGCACAGCTCGAAACCCATTAATCTATTCTTATCATTATGTTCCTACGAACATGTTTCCACGCCGTTCAAACGACACCCATATCAAAATTTTCATTAATTTCTTTATAATATACTTTTCGACTTCCCGATCATCAATTCCCTACTTGCGTAAGTGTATTTGCTGAACGATCTTTTCTTTCTTATATCCACGCTACTATGGCATTTTGGCCCTGAACACTACTTATACTTACAGTAACGCATATTTATCAAAGTGATTATCTAATTCACTTAGCGATGAGTGAAGCCCATGGGCTGACTAGTAAGTAAAGATTAATTGCTCACAAACCGAACTGATTATATGCATTCCCTAGTGACTCCTTCACCTTATTCACAGACTCCTTTACTCTTCACCCCTCCATTCTTATCACCAGTTCTTCCCGTGCTTTATATTCCATATCCTATGGATGCACGTTGAAAAGCACGTGCAATAGTGGATACCTCTGAATTACGAACGCAGTCTATCCCAATTCTCCATCTGCCACACGCAGCTGAGCAGTTTGAAACGTTTGCATATAAGTGAAATAGAATTAAGAATTATAATTTCTATTCACTACTAATATTACATAGTTTTTTAAACAACAGATTGATTTTTACCTAATCACTGCTATACATTACAATTTTGTTTACTTAAATGAACTTGAAAAACATCACTTGATAAACTTTACTCGGCAAATGTTTTGTATATGCTCGACATTTGCATCCTCCTTTAATAAAATCAGCATATATTAATCCAATACCTTCTTCCGAGTTAACTTTGCATAAAACAGGAAATTTTGATTGAATGTAAGCCCATACAAACTTATTGACTATTCAAATAGTCCCTCTGTATACGCAATTTTATCACCATTACCTGTCTCTGTGAGGGTGCCATCGATATTTGATAAAAGTCATATAGTACATTGCATGTTAAAATCCGATTTCTTACGAATAAGTAATTATCGATATTATACACTTGCAACATACTATTTTTTTACCATTACGCCAATTTGTTGACAGTACAAGTATTACATGAAGCGTACTTTCAAACTGCAAATAAATTTTGAGCAAATGACAATATTCACACATAATAGTAATGTAGTAGGTAACTATTTAAAAAATATGAAAAAAAGTTGAGGTAAACGGGCAGAGAAAAGTATAAAACACACCATAAGTGCAACAACACAATAATGTCTGTACGGGTTATCTCTTTACGATGTAAGGAAAATTAATGTAAGCCCAAGTGGAAGATAAATCTTGACACATAAGTTCAAATTAAATCTTGATATCTTACTCATATCACTTCACTCGTAAAAAATATGGGATATAGCTTCCTCACAAAATAATCAAATGGTTAAGCGGCTAATTCGCGTTTCATTCTAAGTGTCAAGCACTACTAACGCTCTAACAATACGAATTCTAGGCTTCGAAAAAAATATCGCCCTTGTTTATATACCTGCGCTCTTCTAAGGTAATTCAGAGGTAAAGATAATTAATAAGAAAAATTGAAATTATTATATAAGTTTCCAAATATGACAGGGAATTCCCTTGCGCACAACATCTACGTTTAGGCCATGACATTTTCGTTCCAGTGCCGAGATTAATTTTTACCAAAAAAGTGAATTCAATATCTACAACGGATTTTTATATTATTTCCAGAGAACTAATGCTATGATACTCAAGCAGCGTATGAAGTAACAATGTTTGATTTAACTCACCTCTTTGCAATATTAGCGACACTGTTTCAGAACTTTTATGCCTCAACCCTCCTAATTTCCTACAGTCTTTTTTTTTATTTCAACGTCAAGTTGTTACGTTAAAAAAAAAGCAGTTACTCGTGGGAAACCTTTTGGGTTGGAGAAGAAGACCCGCATTTACTTACTTTTCTCCAATTAAACGCCACGAGTAAGGGCGGAGAAAGTTAAAAAGTGCATGGAGAGCAAAAAGGAGAGTTTTCCGGTCTTACTTTTATTTCGCTCGCATAAGATTTAAAAAAAAAATTTTGCACTTTGTTTCAACCTTTATTTCTGGTTTCCAACCCCTTGATACTCTTCATCAAACACAGACTATTTGTTTTGCTACAGAAACTTTAACATTACCCAAAGACCGGGATAAAAGAATCCCTCACAATTTTTACGCGCCAAAACCGGCGTCAAATGTCGCCCACAATTATTCTTTTAATCAGTGAGACCCCGGAGACTAAAAAAATCCACTTGCGAATGACCATTTTATATCTTTAACGCTTACATTTTTTTCTCCTTCGCTCTTCATTTTTATAGTTTTATGCCTCACTCATGTGGTAGGTAACTCCCCTCTCCCCTTACGTTCGTCGTATGTCATAAAATCTCACTTCCCACCAAAATATCTCTTAAATCTCAAACGCTTCACCTCGGTCACAACTTTGACATACTACACTTCTATCATTGCTCCAAATCACTGAAATGCAGAATTTCTAAGATCCGATCCGCTGCCGCGCCAAACAAATATTTTACTGTTTTTTAGTGACCTACTTCTATCGCTCATATTTTGATTAAATATCGTCTTTCAGCCTCGGGATAAAATATACTTCTCTCCACAAACATGTTTTAAAAATAAAACTAAAGTATTTAAAATTACAGAATCATGAAACATCATCAATTTTTTTCTTTTTCTGAAAAGCTGAATTCACTGAATAATAAATATGAGTAAAGAATTTTTATCAAAAGTTAAAATTCATTTCATGAAAAGTACCAGAACTTGTTTAAAACTTTAGTATCTGAGAAGGAATAATCTAAAAATTAATATTCAATTTCTATGATCTTAAGACAATTCCTCCAATTTAGGTATCCGACATACGTAAAATAACCAAGTACCACGGAAATTATTTCGTTAAGATTCTATCAACTTTAATGAATGGTGGAGTCGACAAGTACATGTTTAAAACTTCAAGGATGTGGACAAAATGAGATTCACTCGGGAGACTTGTAATTTAAAAATACCGATCTCACAAATTCACAAATGTAATCTACAAGTAATATTTTAACCCATGTATAAGAACTGTCACATTCGTACTTCCAATATATCGTCAAAAGGTTATTTCCGTTAATCATAACCGGGTTTGTCACCGGAAGTCAAATTAAGTACTCAGATAACTCCAGCCTAGCGTAATTTCCTGCGTTTTTATTTTGGGGGAATCATATCGCGCGCCTGGTATTGAATTATGATAGAAAAGCAAACAAACAAGTTGATTGAACCCGCCGTGCTGTTTTTATTACCATATAATGAATTTCCTGCCAAGATCAGTCACCAGATACAAACATGATAGTTATTACGGCTTAATTTTGGGAATTTATTGGATGCCACGGAAACAAAATGCATAAAAGTAAGACGAAGACGAAATGGTTTAGGGTAGAAAGTAATTCCATGCCAGGGATCTACTTACTCGAAACATACAAACATCAATTGGTTTACGAGAGTGGTATTTCAAGCTCTTAGGTTGAAAGGCAAGAAGAACATTTACAACGAACCGCAAACATGAAATTAAGAACTATCATTACTGTCAGGTAAAGTTTAAGGACAAAGAGTCATTGAAAATATCAAAACGCGAATAATGAGCCATTATATTACTCAGGCATTTCCTGCAGTATTGAAAACTAACGTACCACAACAGAACTAAAACACAAAGCGTAACAATTTTAAACAGTTGGAAGATTGGTCCAAAATAAAATACGTGTTTTTGGCACTGAAGTAAGTTAACTGCTATAAAGCCAAGTTTGGAGGATTAATAGAACTTATAAAATATTTTAGGAACTCTGGCAACGATTTCGAATAATTAGTATTATTTCGAGCCCAATTATAGCTCGTAAAGCCGAATTATAGTTGCAAGAAAATAGTTTTTGGAAATGGCTACCTTCTATGCCACATATCTAATTGAAATATCGCCCTACGTCTACGTCACCCAGTCTTCCTCGTGTCTATTTCCCACACTCGAGCAACTTCCCATCACCCCCACATAAACACGCTTCCTTATCCTTCCATATATTTTGCTCTCTCGGCCTCCAGTTTTCATGTTTCAGACCACATTCGTCGCGAAGAGCTCTTTGGGAAAACCGAAATTTTTTAATTGTTTTATGTCTCTCAGGAGACTGTTGGATCATTAGCTCCCTTGGATACCCGTCTCCCCGGTCTTGTCCTACTTCATCACTCTTGCGGGGTCCTCGGAGGAATGTCCTAGGGGGTCCCAGAGTAGGGAAGTAGAGGGGAAGGGAACTTGGGGAATAGGAAGGAGGAAAGACGAAAGGAGGGTAGAGTGGTGAATTTTGAGGAAAGTTGGGGACGGCCAAAGTAAAGAAATGAGAACATTCCGGTGCTTAAGGAAAGATAAGAGAGAAAACCTACACATTTTTGATTTTCCTCTTATTTTTATCCTAATCCACGCATACTTGTCTCTTTCACTAAATTTTATCTCTCTGGACTGAAAAACGACCTTAATTTTAATCAAATATAGTTTATGTCCACGATATACTCTGAGGAGTAATTTCAAATAAATTAACATTAGCTAATTATTATTTTCACTGCTATACGATGATTATATTTCAAGCATGCAGAGGAAAAGAGTACTAAAAAGTTTATATTTAATTTTCTTCATTATGATATTCTTTTATTTGTATATTTAACTATATATAATCGTATATTGTCCATCATAAATATCAATGAAATAGCATCCTGTAAAGTAGTTAAATAACGAATTCGTTAATAATAAGATGGATGTAACGAACGGTTTATGTAGGATTATTCGTAGGTTCTACACGTAAATGACACTGTTTTATCCGTTACTCGGCGGAATAACTCCATTTTATGTATAACAGAAAACACAGCAATTCCATAATTAAATTAACTGTGGCATTGCTGAGTTTCGTGTTATGTATACATCATTGGTACTGCCAAATCTACCTGATTTTTTTAAATCTCGAACGGACGACTCTAGAACTTTTCTACAGATGATTTTCTACATTTTTCTCTAATTTTTCATTCACATTCTCCAGGAGGGAGGATTTCTACATATTTTTCTTTTCTATAGTAGGCAAAACGAAATATGATAAATTTTTGTGTAGAGAAAATTACTCAAATTAACACATTTTGCTAACGAAAATATTTAATATATAAAAATAAGAAATATTTTCTACATTTAGAGCAATAATAAGTCTTTTGATGCTATGTGTCCTGGCAGTCTCCATTATCACCCATGTTTATTATCAATGATTAAAGTAAAAGGTCCTCAGATTAGCAGTGAATGCGAGTACTTTTTATTCGAGTATAAAAGTATCAGGAAGTACATCAGCATATTTACCATTTTCCATGTTTTAATCGTAATCTGACATGCCGAAGGTAATTTCCACAAAACCATCTATTGCGACATTTTCAATGTTTCTAGTACGGATTTCCCAAATAATAATGAAACTTTGAAATTATGTTGTCACAAGAATGCCTAATTATACTCATATTGTTTTTTTTCATACATTCTATTAAGGAAAATCACTATGGATCCGTCGGAAATAAAAATCCATTATTTTTTTCCAAGTATGACTCATCATTTCTCTGAATAAAGAGATGGCTTGCAGGTTTCATGTACAGATGTTACTATCTTCTATGGATTATAGATCTTTGGAGGATTAAAATAGGAATCAATATAAAATATCTAACATCAAATACAGTGAGCAAATTGTGTACCTTGTCATTAGAGCACAATAGTTCCTTTGAACATTACCTTTCTCGATTACACAAAAAACGCATCTAATAAAAATCTTGCAATGCAAAGAAAGCATAGCCATAGCTTCACTGTTATCTTCTTTAACTAATTAATTAATGACGAAACTACCAACGTTTTAGCCTTCACACCCTAAGCGTCTTACGTTGATGCTCTCAAAGATAATATAATTCCATTTTTTTCGCTGTTCGTGCCACAGTAATCGTTTCGGTTCTGCATTTATGATCCAGAAAAAAATACCCTTTCGTACCGGATACATTCTATTGAGGCAAGAATATGGCGATCTGAGGCAAGCCATTCCTTGACCGACCCAGTGTTTTTCCCCTCTACTCATTGAGTTTTTATCGCTCACTTTTACGATGCTGAAGCGGCGAACGCTCAACCCACTCAGCCATCTTCTCTTCACCCCAATATTTCCACTATCTCTTCGTGCTGCAAATGCATTCTCTTACCATCCCCTCGCTCGTCATTCCCACGATCGTTAGGTCATGCTACAAGCCACACCCTTTAACACAATGAAACATTTCCAACTTCCCTCTCTGCTATTTCTTCGGATCACTTACTTCCAGAAAAGGATGTGACGAGAATGTCTAGGAGTAGGTAATGGAACGGTGAATGTGGCTAGACCTCGAATCAATGGCAACCTTGGATTATTTTTTCTTGCTAAGAATTTATTCAAAATGTCACAAAGATTCGGTTACCTTCATTGTTTTTTCTTAAGATATTTAAATGCAGGCTTCTAAAGCTGTTTTAGCTTACTTCATGTGGCATTGAAAACTTTTAACGTTAATGATAAATTGTTAAAATAATGTGATAATGAAGGGAGAAATCGTACAATCTTTCAGCTATCATTCACCACATTTTAACGTCTTACGTCATGACAACAAATAAAGCACCAAAAAATGTGTGCACACATATATGTACATTTAAAATTATTTAATTATTTAGATCGGTTTTGTAGGTGATGGTAGAGTTCACTCAGTACTAAGGCCGACGCCGTGTGAAATTCTCACATCAGGGTGGGGGACCATATGTATATATATATGTGTATATTTTTTATATGTATATATAAACACACATGCAAATGGAAATAGATATAAGGAAAAGGGATATGAACACAAATGAAGGACGAACCTAGTAGAGGTGGGGAAGGCAGAATCGCGAAAATCACAAGCGCAAAAATATTTCCACGAAAGCACGATACTGTGCCACAAAACGCAGTGTTCCTATTCTTTATGATGTTGGAGTGCTAACCTACTGTATTTTTCTCTTGTGTCGTCTATTTCTCCTTTGGTGGGTGAAACAACTCCCTAGCGCCATCTCTTAGCAAAAGAATCGGGGCACTTGGTTACATAGTTACATACTTGGTTACCCACAGATCTCGGTGTAAATTACGTTTCCTCGGTAGCTCAACTGGTTAGAGCATCAGTCCGGCAGGTCGAAAATTCACAGCAAGCTACCATAATGAGACTAGATAAGTTTATGCACTTCTAAACTCTTCTAGTGGAAAATCGATACCATCTGTCCTTTTTTATGCTCTAATTCCACCACATCACTTCTAAAACTACTCAATATGAAGATCACTTCTTATTCTCTAATTGGAAAAGTTAAAAAGTTACAACTTAATGAAGACAACCGACTCGGCCACCTTAAAGCACGCATTTACTTATGGTTTTTAAAACAGATGCGTCGAAAATATTTAAGGAAGTCTTTAACAAATGCATCTAAAAAGTACCTTCAGCAAGTACAAAATTTTCCAGATTTCTCAATTTACCCGCAAAGTTAAATTTTCTCCGTTCTTCCATCCGTAATTCTTCTTTAGTATTTCCTTGTTTTTTTTTCCCATTCGCCCTTCCATTTCACAATATTTTGCCACAGCACTAATGCATTCCTCCCCCATTCCAATCCAGAGTACGCCCCAAACCTTCTTCAATCTTCTCTATTTCCTGCTATTATGAGACGTCCCTTGCGTACCTATCTCCCTCAGGTTTCCTTCTTTCCCTAAATTTTTATCATTCTTAATGGTTCTAATAAAGATTTTTTGTGTCTAATGGGGGGAAAAAAGACAAATAGAGCGTAAACTTAAGTCGTAAAACAGACAAATTTGTCGAAAAAAAACAGTATAATATTAGGAGAGCGGGAACCAAAGGACAAGAATAGTTTAGTTCGAAGGAATATTTGAAAATGTGTGCGTTACTCCCTTGATATAAATGAATCTATATATATATATATATGCGGGTCGCGGTGGTCTAGCGGGTAGAGCTTTGGACTGCTGATCAGAGGGTCCCGGATTCGATTCCCGGGCAAGGCACTTTGGGCACCTGCGGCTCCACTCCAAGCTAGTTGATTTTTCTGGTACCAGATCTTCCTGGGAAACCATAACCGGCACCACCTTCCGGCCCCCCTCCCCTCCCCAGGCACTCTTCCCTCAAAACCTCTCAGTCTGACCTGAAGAATGCCTCGGAGTAGGCCGAAAGCTCAAATCACCTACAGTGTGTGTCCTTTTACGTGTTATCTGTTTTATTCTGTATTCTACACGCATTGTGCCGTCCAAAAGTTATATTGCTCTCGTGAGTACTTCCGCATCATCGATATATATATATATATATATATATATATATATATAGATGATTTCTGAAATAGAGATGAAGAGGGACCTGATATAGAGTAGGTTGCTGGATTGGGTTTTGTTTGGAGTTACAAAATATTTATTTGATAGTTGTGTCCATTCAAAAACCTACCTTAACCGGTAGATTACCTAATAATATATATATATATATATATGCATATATATATATATATATATATGCATATATATATATAAATAAATATTTTCTTTGCTAGTTTTTTATATCTCTAGATTTATCTTACATTGTTATATATATATTAGCATCTAATTGTTTTGTTGATTCAAGAAAGCACCGCATAAGGCCTTACATATTGGCTTAGAGTTTAACAAAAATTACATCATATTTGATGAAAATAAGTACCTTTGAAGATTGTAAACAACTCTCTTTTGTCCTCCTAACCCCCAGTTAAGTGCACAAAACACTTTACAGTCCCTGTTGGCAATACTTAATTAATATGTAGTAGAGCAATATTTTGACTATTCGTCATTATTTTTATCGATACTTTACCATCTTAAGACTAATTTTTGCAACATGCCCTACTCTAACAAAATATATTACTTCACTCCCTGTGGCTAAGAAAGGCGAAAAAAGAATACAAGATCAAAATTATGGTTGTAATGCATGAGCTGATCTTTTGTTATATTGTGCACTGGGGCATCTCCTCCATCCATCCCTGTATCCATATAAATGAGATCCCTTTGTGATCAATACTTCATCCTCCACCCACGCAGGCACCATGTGTAACGCAAAACCTCCAAAACACAATACCAAACCACCCACTACCTCCAGCCAACCGATGCATCCTCTCTCTCGCTTAAATTTTCTTTTAAACACGCACTTTTGGAGCTATTCGTTTCCTCACGACCCAATTTCTACATGTTTGCAGAGACTCCATGGAAAACGTCTCAGCATTTCTTTTAAGTACCTATTCAAAATAACTCTCGTTTATATCATCAGCACTCTTAGGCCAATACAGCATTTGATTTATCGCTGAACTCTTAATTCACTACCTCTCTTTCCTTGCTTACTACTGCGTTCTTCTTCTTTAAATATGTTGCTATATTTGTCTAATAAAATGAACAACAAATGCAACGATCACATGTATTTCCTCTTCACTTGTTTGAACGGTTTCTTTAAAACCATATAAAATTATATCTTATAAACTAAGGGAATACACTTGAATCGTTCACTTTGCATTATTTATCATTACATGTACCTCTTTTACTTTGAAATATTGGCAAAACATGGATCCAAATTGAGGATAACATTAAATTATGTTTATCATATAGTAGACCGGAACTCATTTCCCAGGAAATGTAACGGCGTCATCATGATAAAAAACGTATTCACATCTTTTACGTTAATTTCCAGCCTTAGCTACCGCTCTTAAACACATATTTGGCTTAAAGTGATAAAGTTTTAGTTTCGGTTACATTAGCTCCAAATATCATTTCCTAATTTCTTATATTTACTATTCTGTTTCCATTAAACTATCTTGCTACTTCGTTTTAATGAGAAAAATGCAATGGCAAATTATCATTGAGACATACAGTTTGAGAGAGGTTTTACGTCGTTTAAATATTTAACATTAATATCACTAATAAAGTAAAACAAACAAATATAATTAAATCCATGAACCGTTAATTCAGACACTAACCAGGCGACCATCTATGAACAAATTAGCCTGTGGCTGAGATTAAGGCCATCAAATTCGTATATCGGGTTTTGGATAGCACGTTAAACTCCAGGCATAAAGTTTAGCCATTTTAAATTAGTTTTTTCAACAAATATTAAATAGAAGTACAAAATACGTCTATCTTTATTTGGGGGTGTCAAAATTTGTTAAGTATAAAAATAAGGCCATAAAACTTGTAAGCAGAATGGACGCGTAGCAGCCTAACTTCATGTGAATACCACACCTAATGGTACAAGACAAAAAGCATATCACTATCTGCGTACGAAAAATGACTTTCAAATCTTAATGATTACTATACTCGAGACAAAGAAATACTGCTGATATATTATCCAAATGAATAGCATACAACTAATCAGCAGCAAATGATAGATTAAACCGGCGCGGCGCAAGGTAGCAGTGCAATATTGACGGTATTTAAAAAACAGACCATAGAGTAATACTTTTTCAGTGCAGCACATACTCAAAGGACTCTTGACAGAACTGAAAATAACGATTATGTAAGATAATGGATAATACATGAAGTTTACGTAATAATGTCCTCACCAAATCCAATAAAAAAATACTTTTACTGATACTTTTACACACTACCTAATGAAAGTTTTAGTGCTCCATAGGGGCGTATTCACATAATTCATTCTATATCTGAATGCATTTTCAGTAGAAAATAATCTTCTGATCTCAATTGTGCAAAATGCTGTCTCAATTTCAATTCAAAGCAGGTTCAGATCTCTGGTCCTTTCGGAATTCTAGTAAGAATGATAGGTCGAGAATACTTGAAAACTAGAATTGTCCTTCGTGTTGAGGTAAATGTGAAAAAAACGGTGGGGGTACCTCAGCGTTTCTAAGAGAGAGAAATGGAAGAGATTTCATTGCGCACCCCGGGGAAGTTTATCGGCTACCAGGGATAAATGGGAGAGGCTTTCCGGGGAGTTGGAGATGCTGGGGGAGGAAGCATTGCTAGGGGTTTCCTTACCTTCTTTGAGATTGTGGCGGTCAAGCTCACGTGGGGGTGGTGTTTTACCCATTCTTCCGCGATACAAAGGTCTTACCCCTCACTCATTCCCCTTGCTGGAAATTTCTACGGATCAAGGGGAGGGGAAAAAGGTTTCCCATTGCTCTTCACCTAAGCTTACTCTCCAACCCTCGTGCTACTACTCCTCCCGGTGCCGTGAAAATTCCTCCTTCCCCCTATATCCTCAGTTTAGATTTCTTCACCTTCACCAAAACCCTTAACTTGGTCTTCTTCTCCATCTCATCTTTCCTGTTGGCGATTTTTTCCACCTCAACGCCCTTCAACGCCTAGCCTTCATCACTCAAAAGTGAATGGAAAAAAAGAAGCATTTCGCTTCACGGGAAACACCATCTCTTCTACAACGCTTGAGCCTCTCGATGAATTAAATTAGGTATGAAAAAGTGCGTACGTTTTCATTCTTCGACTTATTTTAATTGTAAATACTAAAAGCCTTCCTTGAGGCAATTAACCACATAAACTTCGACAAATTAGGTTCGTAATTCTGACAGTAAAACGTCGACATTGAGCGAAACCTGTTAGAAATAGAACTTCATGGTAGATTGCAAATTTATGAAAAGTATTTAGCAAATACCAAGCTAAAGAACAAAAGAAAAACGTCAACGTTAGGCATGAGCAAAGATTCCATACGGTAACTTGTAAGCCCGAGGATTAAAGCAATAACAGGGCTTCTCATAAATATTCGGAGCCGAAAATATTAAATTGCACGCTCATATTGCCATTCACTGACACCTTATCATAATCATGTACATAGTACCTGACCAAAATAACGATTTGAGACAACCCGTCTGGTAATTTGAGTTGATAGCCACAAAATTATAAAATAAATTACAGATAAAATCACGATAATGAGGAAAATGTAGAAATTCAGCAAACTTTAGAAGGTCAATTGAAGTGATTTCACAAAATTCCTTATCGTTGACGTCTTAGATTGTGGCACAAAATCCATTCCATCCCAAAATTTGGACAATCCACGGTGCTCATTGCATAGAAAGCGAACTTGTAAGGTTTTCCATGCGCCTATAACACGTCTCCCCCTTTCTCCATATCCGCTTCTGTCTTGGGTTAATCTTTGGAGGAGGAAAAAACGTTCCCCCTGTTAAAGTGTGAGAATTTGTGGGGTGCGGAAAAAAGGAAGCCATTTCAGAGCGAAAGGGGGTAAAATCGGAGAGGGTGGGAAAGCGTGGGCTTATTTATAAGGCATTTCCCTCCACCCTACCTCCTTACATTTTGCTCCAATCTTCCCGATCTAGGATTTACCCCACCCAAGACCCTTCCCCCCCCCCCCAACACCACTGCCTACAAGACTAACCGAGGGTAAGATTCGGGAGCGATTTTCCCGCCTCTCTTCCAAGCTCACTCCCCCCTTCGACCGCCGCACACCCGTCCCAACCGTTGCCCTCCCACGCCCATTCCAGACGCCCCCTATAGTTCCCCAGCACCACTGCAATCCCCCTCTTCTCTTTTCTGTGCCTCTCTAAACTCCCCTTCTGCACACCACCCGCCATCTATTCCAGAAACTCAAGTGTCCCGCGGGTGTCCTAAAGTCATGCGAAGGAGGGAACTGAGCTGCGTGAAGGGAATGAGGGGAAGGAGATATGGTGGTGCTTCTGTATGAAGCGGGTCAAGTGGTTTTCAGCCACCGAAGGTCCCGCTAGAGGCTTTGCCCTCGGGAGTTTTGGGGGTTTTCTGAGTTTCCTTAAGCGATGCCAGTAATGGCTTCTACGCATCGGTTGACCCACTGGATTATAATTATAAATGCTTGTTCGTTTTCCTGAAAATCATAAAGATTTAACGTTCGGTTGATCATGCTCAATTGGCTTCTGCTCAGCAAATATTTTTCCTATCCTCTTATCTTCGCCAAATCCGCTACGATACCTTCAATTTCAGGAAGAGTAACATCGGACTGAAATCGAATAAAAGGCCCATTTATAAAAGATCATTTGAAAGTTACCTAATTTCGCATGAAAGTGAACGAGATCGTGTATGAAACATTTATTTAGAGTTTTCTAAATAAATCTTATGTTACGAGTACATTACAATAATGCAGTAGGGTGTATGAGACTGTGTTATTCAAGGTGTAAAGGTGGGTTGTCACTTTGTCCACAAAAACTACTCCAACTATGATACTTCATATAGCCATTAATGTAAAGAATACAAGCAAAATTTTCACTAGTATTACATCGGATGCCTTTTAAATTTCTCAACAGATTTTGGATGGATAAACACTAATTTTTACGCTGTTTGTGTAACTATCGTTATGCTAAAATGTGAATTATTACAGTATATTAGTACCGTACTTTGGTTTTATCCTTAATAATGTAATCTACTGTACAAATAAGTCACTTAAGAATCCTCTATTCAATAGATTTAGTTACGAATTAATTGTCTAATCATTGACTTCTCGTTGACTTTTATATCTTTGACTTATTTACGGTAGTTTTCAAACCCGTGAAATTATCTATTATTATTTTCTGCCTCAAAAAATCTTAAAAACAAATCGTGAAATTACTCCCTCCATACTTAAGGTATCCGTTATTATGATATGTAAATATCGTAAACATGAGTATCTAATTAGTTCATTCTAAGGCCATCGTACATGCCCATACTTTTTCTGATCTTCCCATTACTGTGAATTACGGTTGATCTATTTTTCCCTATAAATATTTTTTTATTCTAATCTAAATAATGCTGTTGAAAGTCTGATTCAACGTTCCTGTGATTTTATTTTTTAATAATTTTACACATAAATCACCTATAATATTCACAAATCTATAGACAGACAGACGCCGTTGGGGAGAAATCTTGTGCAAGGGACCTCAAAATGCGCATATATCTGAAAATCCTTAACGTCATATTTAGGAACATGCATTTTTGCATAATCAACGTGAAGAAGTCAATTAAAAATTCTACTTTCAACGTAAACTGAATGGATGGAATTGTTTTAAAGACACGTTGAACACTGATGTGAAAGTACGCTCGTTATTCTCTCCCAATAAGAGAAGAAGAAGCGTATTCAAGACGAAACTAAAACTTTGTATTTCGTCAATTCCCCGGAAGGGCCATACGCTACTTTACTGGAAGACAGGCTCAATATATCAGGGGAACTTTTCAAGTGCCTTAAGGAATACTTAATATGAGTGGTATGTTTAATGCATCGTTAAAAGTTTCTACGGTAACAGTTTTGTTTTACAGTTACTACAAAAGTTTATGCCCACAAAACCCCATAATGCTAGTCATGATGTATAGCTCTAATTCCAAATTTTAAAAAATACTCGACAATCTAAATCACTATATTCTGTGTATTTACCAAGAAGACCAAGAAGGAAATACCGACAAGTTTCTAAGTACCAGTTTATTCTAAAAATGTGTGCAATTAATATTTAGTTTACTAGAAATCAAGATTTAAGATACCTATTCTAAAATATGAGAATTATACTCCCCTATAACCTACACAAGAAATCCATATTTCAAGGTACAGTTTACGATCACAAACAGCAAAATACAATGCACATAAAGTTCTCATGACAATTTTGGTTCCATCACTCCATAATAAAATACTGTTAATCATTATATAAATCGGACTACCCCTTGTGTCTTTGGTGACGAAAAACCTCAACCTTTGATCCCTTTTCCTTTCATTTAGATAAACATTCAAAACTTGAATGCAGAAGTTACGTGGTTTTTTGAGAAGATATGAAACTGAAAAAAAATAATGCAGTAATTAGCGTGCAATTGCTTTGAATTCCCTGCCTACCGCTTATTGCACTCGTACAAGCTGAATTGATATCCGCAGTTATATAATAATCTATTGTTTGTATTAGTACAATTTATACAGTTTCTTCAAGATATCTACTGACCCAAGGAATTTATTTTGCACCAGATCCTCTCAAAATCGATAATCAATTTAAAACCGACAGCGAAAAATGCATGGATATTTCACAGCGAAACACTAAGTGAATTCGACTAATATAAGGCCAGCCTTGTGAAATTTCAATTTGAAAAAATAAAACGCACTATTGTTCTACAAACTGCTTTGTGACAAAATCGATTTTTGAAGAATCAGCGAAGTCATTACATTGATTGTATCAAATTATGATACAAATCAGTTGAAACCCGTGGCTGCGTTAAAATAACTGAAAACGACATTGTGTACTTAATTATTTTAGTTAATTTAATTCTTAACAGTTATATAAACTAAACCCAATGAATAGAATTCTTCAAATATAACATTTTATGACCATAAATTCATAAAAACGGTCATTCATGATCGCCATTTGACAACATGAGGTTATAGTTAGTAAGACAGTACGACAGGACATTATGGAGAACCAATTCAGAAAGTCTTTTTCTTCTTTTTTATTGATAACATTTGCTTAAATTCCACCAAAAGAGTAAAATATTTTGGAAAATAATCGTAACTTTTATGAAAATTTTGTGAATATTATACGCTCATCGGATGAGATAAATATCCTTTCAGTGAATTTCGGGTCCTCCAACGACGGATTATTGAATAATATTCAATCGTCATATCATTTTAATCAATTCACGTATAATGATGATTGCTTCCTTTATTTGTGACCTTTGACATAATAAATTCTTCCCTGCTAAGCTCTAATGAGCCACCTATCACAGAAGCACTTTTTCCAAGTTTCAATTTCCAAAAATAGGGAGAAACACGGCTGGACCACTTCAAAGGAATATTCCATCCAATCTCGTAATGATTACCGTAAAGCTTCCATATGATCAGCTTGGAATCGAAAACCGAAATCCTCTGCATCTGTAAATGGACAATGCAATCAATTCCTTTGTGGGACGAATGGATATGGTGGTTAAATGGATGAGAATGAGGGACGGTATGATGAGTTTTGTGTGCAAGGGAACTAATAAAAGCGGAGAGGTGAAATGAAACAACGACAGATGCGATCGTTACTAGAGATAAGCAGTAGGGGGTAGTATCGAATAAAGAAACACATGTTTAAAAATAGCAATAATACGATGATTAGATTATGACATAAAATCAGATTGAAAGTCTGCGAGTAGCAACAGGAGTCGAAGTGGAGCAGATATTGTATGATCGCTCGCCATTTTCGTTCTCTTTCCCTTCCTACTTGTACTCAGATGCTACGTTTTACGAGGTATATTCATAAATAAGGGCTGTTTGCTTATATTTAAATATTGGCGCTTCAGAATACAGTTTTAACCCTTCAGGCCATCTACTGATTCATGGAGAAGCTATAGCAGCATTTGTTTTGTTTCAGAAGTTGTTTGCTTGTCCGTGCATGCAAACAACAATGTTCACGTCAATCGTTGATCCCGCCAGCTGTGAAGTGCGTTCTGTCACACGATTTATTGTACTTTACGGCTCGCCATTAGCCGTAAGCGGATCTATTTAGCATCTCCACGAATCATCAAACCAAGGATTGGTTTGTGACAACTTTCAGAGAAATTTCTCACTGTTGTCTTTCTCGTGTTCACGTTGCACCAGTGTAGTATTTCTTGTGAATACTTTCCCGTCCGAGTAACCCATGCCCACATTTCCCTTTGGTTCAATTCCAAACGTTCTTTTCACTCTGAAAACTTTTTTTTCTAGGTTGTCCTTTTTAACATCAGTAAGTTTCTTTATAAATCTTCATTTTCTATTAACATCAAACTTCCACATTTATCAACACCAATCTCTATGTAATCATACAAAAAAGAATAAAAGGTGCTGTATAGAGTTGGGACGGAAGAGCGCGCGGATGCGAGAGAGAGCAAAGTTTTATTTTGCTTAAGAACAACCACTTTACTCTTAAAATAAAATTGTATTCTTTTCTACTTGTTATTAAAAGATTTCACGGAGGAAAATATATTCTTTTTCTACGCTTCTATCAATTCTTCCACATGGTACAAGGTACATGAAAGTTATATTTCATTAATATGTGAAATTATTATTTTTAAACTCTCACCTTAGAGAAAAATATAGTATTTTGCATGAAAAGTCAGTGAGGTTTTTAGGCTATTTGTTAACATTATCTATTTTTTACAATCCATATTAAAATTTACTAGTAATCCTGTGACACACTATGTTTCTGCACATTTCTATTTGCGAGAGTACAAGAGCAAAGCAGGTGTGACAACAAGACTCTGAGATCTATAATAGTTATATGGTTGAGCACGCTCAAGTGCAACTGGTTACCTTGCCTGTCAAAAATTATTTTATTGTCTCCAGCAATTTGGAAGTTGGATGGAAACCTCATCATTAACCCACGGAGGTGGTCACTATTTCTCGTCACAGTAAATTATTAATAAATAATAGAAGGTCTAATTATTTAGGTCCTCTCTCAAAAATCAGAGCCTATAGATTAACTATATACCGTTCAGACAGCTGGTAGAGGAAAACATGAGGGATTAAAGGAGTCTAGTATGGGGAAAGATTTATAAATGGACCTTGTGTCTGCTCTAATCGGGCCTAAACGTAATTTATATTCCTGATTTTTAACACTCAAAGAATGAGCTTCAGTATTTTGGGAATTAGTTAAATGAGATGATCAGAAAGACCAGATCATATGCCCAGGAATACCCGGATTATATATGTTCATGGTAACTGAGAATGGAATACAGGATGAGATCATCTACAAAATAGTTAAGTAGGATAGCATCGTAAAGCAGTAGTAAAAGTCTTCCTACAGTAAAGCATAAATCTCGGTTAAGAGGTTTGAATGTAATATCCTCTAGTTTGTAATAATTTCCTGCCACATAACATGAACAGTAATTTTTAGAGTGCCCCCCATCACTACGTAGTCTTTCGAGAGAGAGACGAAACTCTCGATAAGAATTTTGCAAATATATATTGATATAAATATTGATTGAACAATACTGACTAAAGGATACAAGCTAAAGCAACTGGCTAAATATGAATGAAATTAATAAAAAGTGGAAGTGTCTCAGCAGTTAAGGTGTTAAGAACGTATGAGATGAGAAAACCCTAATTATTAAGGGATGATGCAATTGTTAGTGTAGGCCAGAAAGAAAAATTGGAGAACTTGGATAGGGAGAATGGATCGCTGCAAAACCAATCCGAGGGCATACATAGTATATGATCCCAACTCAGTGATGACAAAGTGCGAACTTGCATTGACGATGCCAAATAAAGCACAATAAAGGATTTAATTTGCAATTACAACAACAAAATATCCAACCAAAGCCATACGTCCAGCGGAGCTGGTGATAAACATGGTAAAACACACAATTATGACGCAAAATAATGATCATTGAAGTAAATACTCCAGGCTTCTGAGGTAAAATTAGTGACAAGTAAACAATAAACAGAGAAATGAATTAAAAGTGCAACGGTTTATACGTCCTTTTCAGTGATTGCGAAAAGAAAAATGGTAATACCGTAGCGTATTACCATTACCAATGGTAATAACGGCAAAATTTTATCATATAATAACATCAACTAAATAAAACTATAAATAAAAAATTAAGCTAAATATTTGACTCAACATCACCAAAATAATGTGATAAGTAAAAAATAAAATAGTATCCGAAAAAAAATTTCAAGGAGATCCTATGAATGTAAAAATGGAGATTATGAATAAGAAAAATTTTACATAATAGATAACTTGAAGGGAATTAAGGGAGATAAAACCAAACAAGGCCGTGGGGGTAGGCAACATTCCTGTGGAACTGTTGAAATGTGGGAAGAAGGCCCTATATGGACTTATTCGTAGTATCTATGAGGAAGGAATCTGGTCGGAAGATTTTGTGAGATCAGTGTTGGTACCTATTCCGAAAAAGGTAAAGGCTACATCTTGGGAGGATTACAGAACAATAAGTTTGATATCCCACGCAGCTAAAGTTATTCTCAGGATCATCAACAAAAGGATAGAGAGTAAGGCAAATGATTACTTAGGGGATGATAAGTTTGGGTTTAGGAAGGAGAGAGGTACGCGTGATGCCCTTGCAATAATGAAATCACTAATCTAGAGGAATATAGAATACAATCAGGACGTATTTGCCCGTTTCGTAGATTTCGAAAGGCTAAGCTAAACATAAAAATAGGAGGGAAAAAATAGAGCAGGTAGAACAGTTTACATATCTCGGAAGTGTTTTGGACAAATACGGTCAAATAGTAGGGATGTAAGGAGAAGAATTGCGCTAGGCAAGGAGGCTTTCTCAAGAAGGAGGGAGTTGATGACGGGGACGTTGAGTTGGGATGTTAAGACAAGACTCGTAAAAACTCTGATATGGAGCGTAGCTATGTGGAAACGTGGTCACTGAAGCAGGAGGATAGACGCAGATTGGAGGATTTTGAATTGTGGGTGTGGGGAGAATGGGAAAGGTGAAATGTACCGAAAGGAAAAAAATGGGCAAGTACTGGAGATGGTGGGTGAGGAAAGTGGTTTGTTGGAAGAAATCCTATGGAGGCAGGAAAGATGGATGAAAGGCGTATTGACCGGCAATGGGATGTTGAAGACTGTAATAGAGGGGAGAATGTAAGGCAAACGAGGGCAGGAACAGGATAGGGATGTTGGACGGGATGAAGGGAGGATGGAAATACACGGAGATGAAGAGGGACCTGATGTATAGAAGGTGCCGGGATGTGGTTTGTTAGGAGTCACAAAATATTTGTTTGGTAGTTGTGTCTATCCATAAACCTACCTTAACCGGTACATTACCTTATAATAATAGATAACTTGAGGCCTCATTTGTATGAATGCAAGACGTTAAAGTTGGCAACAGAAATCAAAATGATACTGGATGCAATGAAAATATGGTGGTGCAGGAGTATAATGAATCTAAATAACGTATCTAGTGAGTAAATTAGGAAACAACGTTAAATGGGTTGGACGCAGAGGTAATCCCATGAAAAATACATAGAAAACCAATGAAAAATCTTAGAAAGCACCTTTAGGTGCTTGATAGCTTGAGTTGTAATATGCACATTGAAATAATTAAAAGCACTGTGGATATAATTATCGAAATAAAAAACTCAGGGTTGTTGAATGAAACATCCCGAATATGACTCGTAGAAAAAGCAATTAGGTCATGAAGGTGAATAAATGTAAGGACAAGAAGAATTAAAAGGCAGGATATTGGCAGGAAATATTTTTCATTGATATTGGATTGATGGCAATGAAGAATGATTATGACGAAATACCACAAGGAAATTACTGGTACACAATTTAAATGTTATTTCTTTACTCAGCCTGCATATACGTAAAAACAATTTTGAAGTTCTTCAACGTAATGCCACTTGGTCGCTTAATTACACTTTTGCCCTTAATCTTGTTAAGAAAAAGTTACTAAAATGCCATCAACTGCTTCCTCTATAGCAATGCGCTTCTCTTTTCTAGAAAATTAAAAAAAATAATACTATAGGTGCCTAAATTGTAATTTGTATTAGAATTTTAGTTGAAAAGTTTAGTTAGAGTTCCTTTTTGCGCAGTGCGAAGAAATATGGGCTTATAGTAGTAGGAGAGATTGATGAGAGGGAAAAGAAAAAACGCGTTTCGCTAATCGGGAATATTTTGTCGCAAGGATCTCTTATCTACGATTGTGCTTGCTAATCTAATTTTCTCTATAATGCCAGGGGATGCACTTTTTATGCAAATTTAAAATATTAATTAGTGTCAAGCTATTTCAAGCAGTAAAGGAAAAATTAATGAGCGAACGAGGATAATATTACCCTCTTGGAAAACGCCGAGTTTGTAATATTATCTTCATTACAGTCTGTCCTTCGTGGAAAGTTTATTACGTGCCTTCTTACAAAATTTGTTAATGCTTTCTGACCATCTTGGATAAGGTTAAGAGAAAGTTGGCACATAAGAAGTGGTCTTAGGTGTAGCATAAATGACAGTTTTTCTCGGGAGATGGCTGTTCAATTGCTCAAGCACTGACTCCGTAGTGCTTCAAACAGGTAAGCCAGGAATAGAGTTCAAGAATAATTCGCTCTCAGATTCTTATTGTGTTGCATGACTCTCACTTCTATTGATGAAAATCATCTCATATGCATGAAATTAACCGATATATACAAAGAGATAAATTTCTTATTGGATTTAAAATTTTTCCTATTTCTCTTGGACGTTTTCCAGGATATTTTTGGGTACTTTCTTCCATTGCTCTTACGGCTTTCCAACAGGCCCTTTCCTAGTAGTACATTTCATACCGCACGAATCCATCTATCTCCCTTTCCTCCTTCAGTCACCTACCCTCAGGCAACAAAATGCGTGTCCTTTAATCTATGTAACCAAACATGCACCGAAATATGGCCTTCAACTAATAGATATTCCGTGGCACGGACATGAAAGCAAAGGAAAAGAGTGAGTGGGTAGGGTGAGTAGAAAGAGGGGAGATTCTCGGTATGAGGGAACGGATTATATAGTGCTACCTTGGGGAGGGTAGAAAGTGGATAGAGGAGGGTGAGTCAGCCTTTCCTTTCCCTTCCCCCAGCCGACTATTCTCCCTAACCCACACACTTTACCCCAACGATCGCACCCTCAGGCTGAAACCGCCGCCCACCCTAAAGGCCCTCTCTTGTATCCCTCGTTCACTCTCCACCCGCCCCTAGGCGACACATTATGCCGCCCCGTGCTCGCCAGACCCACTCATCCAAACCCCTCCCGGCTTACCCTAGAGATGGAATCAGACATTGCCAGATGACCGGGAATGAACTAAACCGAAGCCAGAACCCACATTAAAATCAAGCTGTATTTAAAATATATCCAGCACTTTAAATTCCCAATATCCATTGATCTAATTGTTTGAAAGATATTCCATTTAAGTAATTGAAATTGGAATACGTAAATAAGCCATAACTTTTATTTTAAAAATTATACGCTCCATCCAAGGAAATTTTCTCGATGTTTGATTGTCAACTTATAATTTTTATGTGGGGCTAATTTAAAAGAGTAGGTATTGAAATATTTTAGAATAATTGAAAAAGAAAATTAAATCATAAATAAATAGTATTATAATGTTCAATTTTTCTAGTATCAAAATTATTTTGCTGAAATTACTATTTGCACTGTGAGCTTTGTAGTAGTAAAAGTAGGTATGTGGAATTTATGCAAGTAGTACGAAATTAAATTCATAAATAAAGTGAAGGATACACTTTTCTCGCAAAATTGGACATACAAGTAAAACGACACATATTTAAATCAAATCTCCCAATTGGAAAATTCAATTGTTCGTGAGCTACCTGAAGTAGCAATACCTAGCTAGTGGGTAAATATCTTAGCTATACCGTTTGAACTTGAACATAATATAATGCACTCGTTATTTAGTAACATTATTGACCGTCGTTCTATGAATATAAATATGAAAACGCTGAAAGCATAAAATTCCTTAACAATAAAATTCACCACCATAGAATCACTAGAAAACTTTTATGAAAGCCAAATATTTATTCAAAGCTGCATCTTCTAAATAATATTCAAAAGCAAAGGGCGAGTCAACAACTCCACAAGTGGCATGAGCCCTAAACGCTTATCACGTTTCGCTTAAATGTGGACGTAAACATCTTGGAACTCGCGTGGCTCCATTATGGGCACACGATGTGATATTGCGTCCAGAAGGCAGATTAGGTATTGTGACATTTACGTAGCGCTTATATGCTTAACGTTTCCGTTGTTCATGCTGAATCAGTGCGGTAATATATTCCAAATCCATTAGTGTGAACATTATACATTAAAGGAAAGGCCATATTAGACGAGAAATTAGCAGAAAATATCTTCCCTTTAAAATGTTAGCTAGATCTAATACCCCTCAATCAGAAGGGCTCGAAAAAAAGGAAACGTACGAACAAAAACCTCATAGGGAAAAGGTGAAGTCATGGACAGAGACGCACGTCAAGAGACCTGGAAGTCTTTTTTTTTCCTGCCTTTATCCCGCGATCTCCGCTGCAACCCGCATTGCGCCAGACAGAGGCGAGAGACTCGACGAGTGAGAAAGAGAGAGAGAGAAACACAAGAATCTCTCTCACTCCTGCTCGTCTCTACCCGTCAGCGGCATTCGGACAATCCGAGAGACGCAACGACAGAATAGGAAGAAAATTCACTCATCCGTTGGCTGCGACGCATTTCAAAGCCCTCCACGTCCCCTTCTCCTTTACCCTTCCGCTTCGTACTTCTTCCCTTGCACCCCTTCCAGTCCGAGAGAGGGAGATAGTGACTGGCGGAGGAATTGGTACTACCGAAAATTTACCATGCGTACTGCGTAGTCCGGTGGACCCCCTCCCATCCTCTCCCCTAGTTTCATACCCCCGTCCCTTGATCCACATTATCCGACTTCTCTTCCTCCTCCCATCAGCACTTGCCTTTCCCTCTCGCCTATCCAGAAATGTCCTGTCCTCTCCCCTCTCCTCCCCTGC
>CM073768.1:77158494-77465198 GCA_037158775.1 Hetaerina titia
TTACACCCCCTCCTTCCCTCTAGACGCCACTGACAGGGTGAGGGAGAGAGGCGGTTGGCCCTTTTCCCGATTTTTCTCCCCCATACTCCCATATTCTCTATCCGCGCTCCAAACCCTCCCTCATCACTCCCTACCCAGGAATTTAATGGAACCTCATTTCTAACGCACGGCTTAATTTGAAAAGGAATGATTTCTCCTCCCTACCCTCGCCTGTCATCTCCTTCTCCGACATCATCTCCTCCCTTCTCCCTTCCACCCTCGAAGGCCCCCCTCTCTCTCTCCAGAAAACGGCCGTACCCTTTTTCCCACCCCCAATTTCCCGTCCTCACACTCAAACCGAAGAAAGACTTCTTTACTCTCTGATTATCAACTAGCAGGGCTGGGTAGATGTTCTGAGAAAGCGTTCATGGCCGAGCAATATGGGGGTGGGTTAGGTGAGTTGATGTTCGAGGAGGAAGGGGGCTGGCGGAAGAGGAGCTTGCCACTGAAAAAACGGAGCACAATAGAGCGAGGAAGACAAGGCATTGTGGAACATAAAAGTTTTTACTCGTCAATATTTAGGGCGGTCTGAATAATTTTCTGAATTCATTTCTAATGGAAAGGCGTGGGAATAAATTCTGACGACGGCTGGCGGCTTTTGAGGTTCCAATTGATGATTCAAGCTTCGTGCGCCTCGTCTTTGCTTTTCAATTAACGGATAAAACTTTCGGTGCTGATGGTGTTCTTTCTTTATAGTAGACAATATGGACGGATTGCGAGTTGTTTCTCAAAGAAATTGGAAGATTCATTTGTTATTGAAAAGAAAGTTTGGCAGCTTTGTTTTACCAACAAATAACACCACACTGGTTCGCCATCTAAATAGAGAGAGCTGCAGATTCAAAAGTCATGGTTTGTGATTACATAAAAGACTGCAAAACCTCTCGCTTACGCTTCTTTAACCACAAGTAAGGACATTTCAAGAAACTTCATGGAAAGGTTCCTGACACTGTTCAATAAGTTAAAAACACTGGCAGATTGGTTTCCCTCCTTCATTCCCCAGATGTCAATGTGGGAGAAAAAAAAAATTTTTTAATGATTTTAAAATTAATTTAGTGGAGTAGTAATGTATTGCCAAAAGGACAACTTTCGTATGATATTTACAGTGCTTCAATTAACCTGCAGCAGATAGTAATACTTAAAAAATGTAGCAATACAAAAATTAATCCCAAATTATTTAAGTAATTTTCGTTGTTTTGAGCACTAGTACAGAGACTTCCATTCTTTGTGACCTTGCATGTGTACCATTTCATTTTCTCGCTAAAAAGTTGATATATAAATTCTAAAGCTCTGATTTTACTTATAGTTTACTTTACTAAAGCTCTTCTTTTAACTTATTAGTTAAATCCTGCCCTCTTTTCATCAGGTCTTTATTAAGATTCAAAACTTTGGAAGACAATTTTCTACCGCTCATCTTAAGTCATTACTGTAACCTGCACCACCAACCCATTCCCACTCTAACATTTTCGTGAATTTTGCAAAAAAAAGTATTCCATGCAGGAAAATCTAAAGTATAGTATAAAGGAATAAGGATTTGAGCATAATTGTATGAATTTTAATTACTTGCAAGCTTTAAGAAGAGATTTACACTACATATTTCGATTAAAATACTTGAAAAATCGCGGCTGAACACTAAACTGAAAAAGTCAAAAACCAGTTAAGGGAAAATTAAAGTTTATCTAATGTAGAACCTATACCGCATTGGGAATATTGCACTTATCTTTTCCAAAATTAAATCCTCGAGACCGATGATTTTCTTGATACAACTTCCAATATAATTCGAAAACGAAAACTGTATAAGAATATATAAAATCTAAATTCTCTCCGATATTTTACTCTTCATGAGTAGCAGAATCAAAACTCACCATGCATCATTTTAGGTCCACTACACCGTCGTAAAAGGATGTTGATAAATATCCTTTTTTGATAATATTATTTCCTTCAAGCATTACCCGCAATCCGTTTGTTCATTTTGCGCTAGAAGATCGACGAAAAGGGCAAACGGTTACCTAATCTGTGGTCTACCTTCCCGTCCCTACCATTAACAGCAAAGCTGTATTCAACTACTGGAAAAGAGAGAAGGGCTGTTACGACGCAATCTACCATTTGACGCAAGCAATTTGACTTCACCAATAGCGGTCATTTCAATTATCCGATAATCCTCGTCCACCCGAGCTCGCCGCGTCCGCAACAATAAAAGGTCACCATCCCGCACAACCTCGCATCCGCTTCAGGATTATCCCGAAATTGGAATCATCGAAAAAATCCCCGAATATCTAATTTTCCAGAGCCTACAAATCCTCCACATTCCCTGGTAAACTCTCGTCGGAAGGGGACTATCGAATTATCCTGACGCACGAAATAAGTCGATTGGCTATCATCAGATGAAAAATATGTCCCCAGATGTCTCTCTGTCTCCTTTGCGGTTTTCTTCGTGCATGATCAGGGAGGGAGATGAGAAAGCGTCGGTTTTAGATGGGGGAAGAGGAGTACTAGGGGCGGGGCTATAGGGCTTGCGAGATAAGGGACTTGGAAGGGGTTGCAGACTAGCAGCCCCGCCCTCACACCCCCTCGGGCTGTGACTCACATATCTCTCTCTCTCTCTTCCTCGCCTCCCTCTTTTTCTCATCCCTGTCAGCCCAGATACCAAGAGTGGCCCCGCCCTGACGAACCGTCACTGCACCCTCTGGTGCTCCTCCCATCGCACCCCATGACATTTCTTCCTCCGTCACTTCTCCCCTCCAGTGCTGATGATATCCATCCCATCCACTCCATGCCTCACACCGACTGGTTCCACACGCTCTTTAAAAATCCACTCTTCCTTTGCCTTCGCCCTATTTTCCGCTTGAAGTTGCTTCATTGCTACTCAAAGACATTGCTCGAAGAATGCCAACACGAACATGAAAATTGCTTGCTATTAAATAGCTGGTACTCAAATAAGTACTTATGATATTAGCGGGGAAGAATGTCACCATTATTTGATACCAATTAAAATTTTATTACTATTTAAAATGCGCTCAGGGCCAGTCAATTAATTTTTTCCCATAATTTAAATGAAATAATTTCAATCATGCTAAATTATCTGCGAGTATTTCAATAATGCGATCAATCATGATGGTTTTTACCATTCGTTTATAGAATCATGTTATTTACGCCCACTTTTCAGACATCTACTTAAAAATAATTGCGTGCCAGATTGGCTACTAGTTAAAGAAATACATTAGTTAGCTCTTATAGGCTTTCAATTCATAGAATAGAGAAAAATCCTACCGACAATCTTCTATATCGATATAAAAACAAGTACTTGTAAATATGAAAACCAGAAAAAAGTATTTAAATACATTTTTATGACCTTTATGAAGTAAACAATTTAATGAGATTTGGCTCTAAACATGATAGTTGAACTAAATCGGTCATCTCATCATGCATACTTTTATAGTCAAATTAATCCTAATATTCATGAGGTACACCTTACAGAGCATGCATGTAAATGAAGATATTTGTAATCACGACATGGGTAGAGGTAAAAATCTTTGCGATGAAAACAATGCATTATTTGCATGTATTTTTACTAACTAACATACCAAACTGAAAGAAGATGAAAACAAACATCCATTAAACTATATTGGCTTCACAAATATGTGCTTTTCTGTGAACATTATTTTGGTATGCTTTTACTAGAATGGATTTTTACTGCCATGAACTAACTTTATGTATTCCTTCATTTCTGCATACACGAAGAGTTAAAATAGTCTAGAGCAAGCTTTGAGTTTGTATTTAAAAGCTGAACGGGGTTGTTGTTTCACCTCCTCGCATCCACCTTACCGTCCTCTCGTGTTTTTCAGTCCCTTCCACCTCACTCAAGCCCCCCTCGTTCTCCATGTCCCCCTTCCCTCAGGACCTCTCCGCTACTTTCCCGTCTCCTGGCTTGCCCTATGTTTCTAACGGACTCATTATTCCCAAGCGTCCCCCTCCGCACTTAGCCCCTCCTCTTTTCATGCGTTCCTCGGCCATTTCATTCCGGCATTCAATCCCTCTTTCTCTCCTTATTTTCTTCTCTTCCTGTTCCTTCCCCCCTTCTCTCTCCTAGCCAAGCACTGACTGTGCCTCACACTATTCCATTTCATTTCCATTATCCTCTTTTTTACACTATCTTTTGCTCTGGTCTTCCTCTTCCTCACTTCAACTATCACCCTGCTCTCCATAATTGCATTCCTTCCTCTATATCTTCCGTTCCTGCAGTTAAGGTAACCTCCTCCCCGACTCCCACTTCCACTCTTTTCCTTCACTCTTAGAGAAAGACATCTTCATCACCCCCTTGACTTTCTCCCACTCTACCCATCCTGCTGTTCCACTCCAACTTACCACCCTGCCCTTAATCTTCTCATTTTCTTTTTCCCTCAGCCATTTACTCTCCTCTTGTCTTTTCCTGTCCCCGCCAGATACGAGACCATTTCTTCCGGCCCCATTCCGATTTAACCCGCCTCTTTCTCTCCTCGCAGCCCCTTCGTGTCGTATTCTATTTCCAGGCACCCGCCCACTTTCACCGGCAACCACCGTTTTTCCAGCGTATCTACGTGCAAATTTCCCAAAAAGACTTTTACTCGTCATTTTCTCACATTGCTCACTATTCCTTCCGTTGAACCACCAGATAAATATATTTTATTTTTATTCGTTCAACTGTCTTAGCAAAATCTATCAACTTTCCAGCAATTTTTTACTCAACTCAGATATGAGTATTTAATCATAAACTTGATATTTCTGTTTATGGCATGAAAAACAATCAAATCTAGCGAATTGGAAATAATATGTTCCATAACCATTAACGTTTAAAATTAATTCTAATACGATCAAAGTAGGCGGGGAAAGAATAGAGCAGGTAGAGCAGTTTACATATCTCGGAAGTGTTTTGGACCAATACGGTCAAAGTGGTAGGGACGCAAGGAGAAGAATTGCGCTAGGCAAGGAGGCTTTCTCAAGGAGGAGGGAGTTGATGACGGGGACGTTGAGTAGGGATGTTAAGACAAGACTCGTAAAAACTCTGATATGGAGCGTAGCTATGTACGGCGCGGAAACGTGGTCGCTGAAGCAGGAGGATAGACGTAGATTGGAGGCTTTTGAAATGTGGGTGTGGAGAAGAATGGAGAAGGTGAAATGGACCGAAAGGAAAACAAATGAGGAAGTACTGGAAATGGTGGGTGAGGAGAGGGGTTTGTTGAGAGAAATCCTATGGAGGCAGGAAAAATGGATGAAAGGCGTATTGAGCGGTAGTGGAATGTTGAAGAGGGTAATAGAGGGGAGAATGTTGGGCAAGCGAGGTAAGGGTAGGATCAGGATAGGGATGTTGGACGGGATGAAGGGAGGAAAGAAGTACACCGAGATGAAGAGGGACCTGATATAGATTAGTTTGCTAGGTGGGGAGTCACAAAATGTTTATTTGATAGTTGTGTCCATCCAAAAACCTACCTTAACCGGTAGATTACCTAATAATAACGATCAAAGTTGAGTGTCACACAAATACGTAAATATCATTAGTTTATCGACCCAATACAAAATTCGGTACCATAGCGCAATACAACTATTTATTACCATAGCTATTAAAATTTTCCAAATGCGATTTTCTTAATTTAAAGGATTACGAAAAATTATGTCTGTAATTGCTCAAAAATGGTTCTCTCTTCTCAGCAGTTGGGAAAGATGCAAAATGAAACCGAAGTCTCTTTACTCTGCCCTAAATCCCTCCTCTCCTTGGCCCCACGAAGAGTCAGGAGGAGAGAATATATCGGGCGTTTTAATTAACTGACCGGCAATTTATTCGTCTGCCCCTTAGAGCCACCCTATCCCCCTGACCACCAATTTCCCATTTCCTCATCCCCTCCCACATTCCCAATCGCCTCCCCTTCTTCAACCCCTCCTCCAACGAAATTCCCCCCGAGTTACCAACCATCTCCTTCCAATTCCTGTACCTCCAACACATACTCAATCCTTCGGATCCTACCCCTTTCGTACACGCTTCAACTGTTCCCGTAACCTTCCCCCGCTTCAACACTACAATAAAATAGTCCCTTCAACTTTCCTTTCAAAATGTTACACTATTTAATCTTTAACGTATGATCTCATTGAACACAACAAACCCATCTTCCTCAGCAGCCTTAATACGTCGAGCCAGTCCACCTCTGTTCCTCTGATGTCCCGTTTATATTTTCATACTCTCGTTTTCCTAATTTAACATTATTCTTTCTCTCATCTAAATGATCTTCTAATGCCTCAACGATATCTCCCGAGTGCGCCTAATATGGTGTCCAGCTTAGTTTTAGATTCTACATATTGAAAAAATCGTGGTTTCGAAGTTGTTAATTCATCACTATTCATGAGAGTCATTTCATGATAATATCACATCCGGTGCAATGTGAATATACTCATATATATATATATATATATATATATATATATATATATATATATATATATATATATATATATATATATATGTGTGTGTGTGTGTGTGTGTGTGTGTATATATGTATATATATTATATATATAATATATATACATATATATATATATATATATATATACATACATATATATGCACACACGATAGCACAGAAGGATCTGATCCTTCCTTCTGTCCACAAAAGAATGTAGTTATGCCACCGAAAATTTCGGAATTCGTGTAAAATCTCTTTTTCATCTTTCGATCCATGTTTGATCAATATTCCATGCAAGTACACAAATTATTATTATTAATCATATTAAATTTTAATTAATGATATTTCGAGTTATCATTATAGCCGCTACTTTAAAGGTTTACATGCCAATTCTAACGATTGAATTTTAGAATGCAACGTATGATATGGACTCAAAACAATGCTCATCCAATGTTTAAAATTCAGTAAAAATACTGAATTTCTAGAGAAATAAGCGCATATCTTGGATGGATGCAATATTTTACAAGCAGACGTAAAATAACATTATCACAAATCCGTTTATGATTGAAACGAAGGGAATTTCGACAGTAACTTACTGTGTACTCCTCAATTTAAAACATTTTTTTAGATTTACAAGGCATATATAATAAGAAAAAGGCCATCCAATAACTATTTCGCGTTCCCTCAGTGTTTGCTTTTCACTTCTATCTGATCTTTTACGACATTTCTGTTTTTGTCCATACATTGGAGCACCGCATTCATTTACTTATTAGTCGTTAAATAAACATAGTGAGAAGTCATAGCGCTGAACTGGAATGCAGGTCACTGGCGTCGGGGGCTTTGGACTTGCGCAGTTGCATGTGACCTTTGATTTCAAAATCTTTATCCTCAGCGCTAGTTGCAAATCTCATGTGAACGTATTAAATACTTTCAGTTTGAAATATTTCATCTGATAACTACGTTTCTTAGTAACGCAAAACTGCATCCTAACTACTTTAACTATCGTTTAAATCCCAAATCGTTTATCCAAAATCGTACATAAAAGTTCTCATCAATGTTTTTTTAAAATATAAGAGCTAGTTTTTGAATCCAGCTCCCATTGAATTCCAGCTAATAATTTATAATTAACGTTCCAATTTTTTGCTCAAAATCGTACAGAGAAGTGTCCATCAGTATTTAGTAAAAAAATGCCATTTAGTAATAATATACTAGCGCCCACTTCATCCCGTTACTTTGAAAAGTCTTACACTCTACTGATTTATGGCTATGGGCTAGTAGTCACTACTTAATATGTTGAATATTTTGATCCGATCCCCTGAAACAGATCGTACTATTGTTTCTGTATCTAGTTAGATATTACATAGGCGAAGTATAAGTGCATACCGTCTGCTGGTTAAAGATATCAGCTGTATCAATTGTTCTCTTTGTCAGATCCAATCCAAGTGCGAATAGATCCCCTATTCACTTTTCTAACCTTAACGTAAGTTATATTTTTAATTGTGTTATTTTTTTAAATATATGATTTTTTTTAAAATTACGTTCTGTTTCTTCGACGGAGAAAATTTTAAATTAAGAAGTACTAGATGGAATGTGGTGCACATAAAATATATTATAAAGTGAAAAACAATGTAGACTTAGACCATATTGGACTACGCTGATTCTTAAACACCTTCGCAAATTACCATTTTTTCCGTTTCAATTTTCAGTTTTTAATTTACCAAACTTTAGGCACTTTTCTGTTGTATCCGTCATACAGATACTCAAAATCCCTTTTATGCTTCCTTCCGTCTATTAATCTCTCCTTCGCCCGCCAATTTTCCTCTCACACTGCCCCCCGTGTAATGGGAAATATATCTCTGTCCAACTCCTCCCTCCAGAGCTTGCATTCGCCAATTCCCCTCATCTCGGCGAACCTGCATTCGCGACCATCCACACCCAGCCTCTGTTTATTCTCCCAAGGCCCCAAGTGTTTGTCATCTCCGCCGTCGACTTTGATACTGTTAGCGGAACATCTGGAAATGAGCAAATTGGAGTGAAGTGTGGATTTGGGGAGAGGGACGCTCAGGGCAAGGGAAGAGGGGAATCGGATGGGCAGGGAATTGATTCTACGGAAGGGGTGGGGGATGCGTTACGGGTGGGGTAAAGGGAAGAGGTCAGGGAGGGGGCATGAAAGAGAGAGTAGGGGATGAAATAATTTCGGCTCGAGACAGAGAGAGGAGGCCGAATTTGTGTAGAGTTTTAAGACCTCAGCAAATCCGATACGAGAAAAAGGTCTGCGTTCGTGGGCGGTCTAAGGGTCGGTGACGGTGAGGACATCTGGGGAAGACTTCACGTTCCTTCTTTTTAGGCAGTAAATGGAGTTTCAACTGCGATGCTTTCGCTGAGTCCAGCTTCCTTCACCATCAGCTCCTCGACAATCTCCTTTGATTTCGTCCGCTATTTCTCTGATTCAATTCTCCTAAGATCTTTCTCTCCCCATTTCAATGATTAATGCTCGATTAACCCTCCCTTTCCTGTTTGGCACCCCTGCTATTATTTGTACCCATGCTCAAATCCAATTCCTTACCTTTAGGAAAATTTCAACCATGTTGTCACCTTATTTACCAAAATACACATCCATTACATTTCGCTGGGTACCGATTCTTTAGCGCTGAGGCTACCAGTTGGACTAAGACACTTACTGTGACCCTGGCCAAACCTATTCAAATATATTTCAGAGAAGAACAACAAAGTGGAACTCTGATTCTGTGGATGTGGAAGTCTGATTCACTTATACAAAATATCGAGGCTATATGCTAGAATATCGGGGGTCGCGGTAGTCCAGGGGCAGAGCGTTGGACTACTGATTGGAGGGTCTGGGTTCGATTTCAGGTCAAGACTCTCAAGGCACCTGCAGCTCCACCAAGCTTTGTGATTTTTCGGGTACCAGATCTTCCTGGGAAACCATAACCGGCACAGGGAAAAGCACTGCCCCCCTATCCTGATGTGTGAATTTCACACGGCGTTGGGCTTAGTACAGGGTGAACTCTACTATTACCTACCAAGCCGACCTTCGAATTGATTACGGTGTTTATGGTTTTATACTAGAATATCGTATTTTAAAACTGGAAACTTATATCTCTGATTTTCTCGGTGGAAGTATTTGATAATGCACGCTATCTTTATGGTAGTTCCATTTCAGGTTGTGATAGGGTCATTTGGAAATAAAAATTTACAGTTGGTCAAAGCGCTTTTTTTTTAAGGAGAATAAGAATTTCATCTCATCCTATTCATCTGGTTGAATAAATATTTCTTTAGGAAATATTAATAATACAGCTAATTTCTGTATTTACCTTGCTACTGATTAGACTTTTAAAAACGTTGGAAGTCGTGTCACCATAAATAATGACGTCAATGGCCAAGGACAATTATGGCATCAATATCACATGTGCGAACTAGAAAGTTGCGAAAGCTGTAACGACGAACATGCTAAATAAGCAGCACATACTGAAAATTAACCCTTATTTAAGCTAACCCTTAATTAAGCTAACAAATGTGTACATGCATAAAAATTAAATTCAGAACATATATTATTATTGGCAAAATCATTCACCAAAATATTCAGCAGTTATTCGTGCAGTCTTGTGTTTTCTTTAGGATTAAGCAAATTTATGATAAAAACAACTAATTCTTTTATATTACAGCCACATATGATGTAATCCATAAAAAGCACATATTATTCTTCCACATTCACTACGAGTTAGATTACGTATTAGGGAATAAATAAATCTATATATGATGGTAATCACAAATGATCACATAAATAATTTTCCACCATGGATGAACGCAACTTTAATTAGGAAAGAAATAAGTATACTTATTTCATAGTTTTCACCGTTTATTGTTTCAAAAGGTCAATTTCTTTGTCGTCACCCTAGCAAAGGTTCGGCGAAATTATTTCTGAAATGGTATTTCTTCATCATAATCGGATAGGGGTAATGTTTCTACCAATGATAAAATTTTAGCACAAAACGTTTTGGCCGTGACGATGTTCAACTGTATCGCGCCACAGTTTAAGTGCAATCGGTGCCCTTCTCACACTGGCCCCTTTTTATGTGTTCGCTAACACAAAAGAGCTCTTTCCTACTCCTTTCACATCACACATTTAAGGACGGAGAGCACTCCAACGACAAGCGCGAGCCTTGTGTGTATGTGTGTGCACGCGTATGGGATATAGGGGTTGAGATATACGGGGTGGGGGTTGGTGAAGAAGTGTCGGTCGGTAGGGGACGGGGAAGTTCAGGGAGAGAGAAGATCACCCACACACCCTCTCGATGTTACGCCGCCACCGCCGAGCCGCCTCTGTGTAATCGGGAATGGCAAAGGATGGCCGCGGCGGCCGGACGGATGTTGTGCGGCGGTGGGGATGGATGGAGCGGGGAGGTCGGACGATGAAATGGAAACGACGAGTAGGTAGGTGGAGAAATAACGTGGGAGGGTGGGGGCAGGGGGATAGGAGAAAGGGGAAACGGCAAACGATGTTGCCAATTAGCTGAGCGGTCAACAGTAAATGAGTTATCACCCATTTGATGTGCGTCAGAGTGTATATGTGTGTTTGCAGTGGAGTCGACGCGAGTGGGCCCGTGTTCTCCCCTCTCACTCTTTCGCAGGGGGGAGGGTGGGAGAAGGGAGTGGAAAAAGAAGTACGGGTAAGTGAGCGGGACAGGGAGAGAGAAGGAGCGCGGGGCAAAACGGTGAGAGTGAGTGTCCTTCTCCACGCCATCCCGCCCTTTTTCCTCCTCCCCACTACCTCCAATGCCCTCCTGTCTCTCCCGGCATATATGTTTCTCTCTCCCTCTGTCTCGTGCAAACACACGCACACGCGAGCCATCCTGCCTCCCACTCGCCCATAAAGGTGTGTTGGTGTTGCGCTGAAATTGCCATACACCGCGCGATGGTACCCCTTGTATTATTAGATGGGTGATGAAAAGTCTCCCTCTCAACTCGCGCCGGGCTAAAATCCCCCCTTTTCCACTCTCTCTCTCCCTCCCACTCTTTTTATTAGTAGTTTCCCCACTCCACCAATCTCATCTCCTTCACCCGTACAACCCACCGATCCATCCGAACCTCACTCTCTCTGCCGTTCGCATCATGAACTTTTTTGCGGCGAAAGTAGGCGGTCGTGTGCGAAGCGGATTGCGTATCGGATGTCCTCCAATATCTCTGATAGATTCGTTTCTCTCCCAAGTACAAGTGCCCACGCCCCCCTAATTTTCTGGATGAAATTCTGAAATTTCCAAAATCGAACCCTGCTTCGTTTCAATGTTCACACTCTGGTTTGTTGACGGCTTGGTGGTTAAACTTCAACACTCCTCTCCCTGGAGGGAAGAGCAGTAGTATGAAATATTTTTCATCCATTGATCTAACTAATGATTCAGTTATTATAACGATTATTCACGCAAATACTGATATGCCATTTTGCCATCTAATATTCACCGTAATTTTTACCGGTGTTCTCCTTCTGAAAACTTATATACACAGAAAATAAAAGTTCGATAAACACTTAAAAGTTGTGCGTTAAGCTACAGACTCTTTATCTAATGCATAATAGATTAAATGATGAATAATTACGGAAAGTACACTACCGGTGTGGACGGAATAGAATAACTATTAACAACGTTTAATTTTGCGCTTTTAATTACGTAAAGAATATATTTTGAAGTCACCTGTATCTTGCAAAAAATTAATGCGGAAACGTTAACGAGAAAAGTAAACTAAAACACTAAAATCTTATTCACCATGGCTGAGAGTAATGTGATAGGAACTTTGGTCTTAGTTCCACCACACCCTCATCGTTCCGATCACAACGCTTCTTATTAGTAATCATAATTTACAATTATTTCCCTATTATTATTAATCATATTCATTAATGCAATTTCTTACTACATTGGTGTTTAATTTGCCATTGACATGATTTTTTACTCTAAAGGCTGCGGTACTTTAAGTTTAAACAAAAGTTATAATGATAAGCGATTGATAACTTAACATTAACTGTTATTCATGTTGATAACCTGGTTCATATTTTAATCAGAGAGAGGTACAATGCATTTACTTATTGACAGTTGGCCATCCATTAAATTTATTTATACCCCAGTTGGTTTTCCAATGTTCAAAACATTTCCTGTTGATCTTGAAGCGGTGAAAGCAGTAGTTATGGCGAAACTCTGACGATTCCTCAATGACTTTCCGCTGTCTCTGGAGGAATCAGGAAATCGGTCTGCAATGCTACTCAGGAGCGTTCGGCCAGAAGGAATGTTAAGTGTCAAATGATACCCAATTATGCTAAATAACCTTCTGAAATTATCATATGCCAATTATGAAAGGAAATATACGTTTTATGCTGAAGATGACTGTGCTGAATAAAAAAAAGATCAAACAGGACGCATGCTAAATCTTATTTACCCAAGCATGTTCTTGAGGCACTAATAACTCGAAAACGGCCAATCAAGAGGTAAAATATTTTCAAAAGAGATTCTACATGGCAATTGAACAATTGAAGCTTCAGACACTCATTAAATTATTGCCAAATATTTTATATGCTGGCTGATGCTCTGTACTAATGAGTATTTACTGTACGAAAATATCTGACAAAAATAAGTACGGGTAAAGCTGGGACAAGGAGATTTTTCTTTGCAAAAATTGATAGGCTTGCCATTGAACTCAAAATATATGCCCCTAATCCAAAAAATAACCAATACATTCTAACAGAAAAGAATGCGCAGCAATTTGGTTTTGAAAAACCGTACTTTTATAATGAACCTCAACGCCTGAAAACATCTTTCTTCCCACTTAGCATAGCCCTCATTTAGCGCTGGATTCTCGTTATGTCTGAGACAACAAACAAAAGATCATAAATGGAGCCTCTCCCTAAAAGGTTTTTTAACACTTCTCTTAAAAAATTAAATTACATTGAAGAGACGATCACGAAGAGTCATTTCTCTCAAACAGACTTTCACTTAAAGGATCGCTTCACGACCCCCTCACATTCTCCCTTTCGCATTTTGATCTTATCATCTCTTTCCTTATTTCCTTTTTCTCCTCTTGTAAAAAAAACAATACAGTAACAACGTTTGCCTTAAAGCTGAGAATTTTGCCTTCGGTTCAAAGGTGATTTCATCTCCTGTCTTCGTTAAAGGAATTATCTGGCTACGCTTTAACTCTTTTTCTCTCAAGTTACAAGAAACTGGGAGCGATTCCGCGACAGTAACTTTTAACGGAGTCATCCGCAATATGCTCATTACAATGGAACAATTTCAAAGTGCAAAAAACATTCGCCTTGACTGGAATCCCAGTCAAGGCGAATAATTTTTACACTCTGAAATTGTTGCATTGTCCTTTTATCTCATTATACTTTCCCGTTCCATTGCTGACGTCATAACAGACGCCAGAAGCAAGGTTTTTCCTAACTCTGTTTTGTAAAAAAAAGGATCCTTTGCACCCATTTTTTTCATATTAAAACATTCATACATCAAGATCAGACAGGGAAGATGGGCTGGGAGCCATGCGGTGCGGCTACAGTGAATGAGACCTACATACGTAAATTAGGAAGGTCTCAAAATGAGAGAAATATTATAAACATTTATACACACACATATTTATATAAAATTGTATTCAATGGATACAGTTAAGTTTGCGGCATGTAGGCCATCAAACATAGGGGCACCTGGAAACCAAATTGTCGCAATTAAAACTACGCTGGTTAGATCTGAGAAGACTGGCAAGGTTCGCCCATTGGTCTTTGGTCCGAAATTTCATTGCTCACTTTGACTCTCGTAGAACCTCAGGATGTTCTTCAAATTAATGCTCTCCTTTTTCAAATTCTCGATAAATACCCTAAAAATTTACCAAGACAATTCGAGAACCATTAAAATGGCTGTAAAGTATTCCCAAAAGAGTAAGGTTAGAGAATTTAGAATTTACCTGCGCATGCCTTACAATATGAAAAGTGTACTTCAGAGGACACTTCTTGAAATACTTGATTTGTGTGTTTCTAATTTAGTATTTGTTTCAGTTCAAACCCATCATGGTTATTTCACCGACACGGTGCTGGCACCGTTGAAATGGTAAACTGCATTTCAATTGCATCAAAAGAGTACCAGAGAAATTCAAGTTTGTTTTATTAACATGCCTAATACTAATTCGTGTTCCAGTAGAACCGTCTCTCCCAAGAAAAATGAGAAGAAAATTTTATCTTGGAACTTTCGGGAAATATCAGTGACCCCGACTTTTTGGCTAAAAGTTTTGTTGGTTACGTACCATTTATAAGCTATGGAAAATAAATTTAAAATATAGAAAACGCTATGCTTTAAATGCTTACTTACTCACAGGCGCATACTTACTGGAGTAAACGGTTCGGCTGAGAGATAAAGAGGAAAACAAGAGTGAGAGGGAAGAGAGTCGAGGAGGTTGCTTATGCGAGAGGCCCTCGTCCCTTGGGGGTTGTAAGGGAAAGGAAAAAGGGAGGTGGAGGAAGTGGGAGTGTGACAAGAGTAAGGGGCTGAAGGAGGGAGGAGGACGAATGGTTTAACCCCCCGGAATAAAACTTAACTGTCCCGCGCTCGAAACTCTTCTGAGCCACAGGAGATCACAGGAGAGAGAGAGAGAGAGTGAAAGCGTGGGAGGTAGAGAAACGCACCTCCGCGCCCCACTCCCATGACGCACTCCATTATTCCACCCTCGCCCACTCTACCCACACGCTCCCCTCTATCCCTTCCTCCGAACCCTCATCAGCCAGACCACACTCCTTGCTAGGCGCCTTTACTGCGTGAGGTCGCCACATTTCCCCGAGGCATATCGAAGTACCGCTGTGTCCCCTTTTATGTTCCCCCGCACCTTGGTGGTCCTATGAGCCTCTCAATCCGCATCCGGAATAAGCAAGGGGATAACTCCTGCTTTTCAAGTATCACACGGTGAATCAACTAATTCCCCATTCATCACTGACAAAACACCGTCTACTCTTCAGCACTCTAATAAGAGGTCTAAACGCAGTAAAAGGTAACAAATGCCATTATTTTCGGAAATCGTTTCGGCGGCATTTAATTTATTCCATTTCCTTGTCTGAGACCGGAATGCAAGGTGATGCGAAAGCTTCAAATTATCATTCTTTCAAGGGGAGATACGCGGTGAATGAATTGTGACAAATGCCACTGCTGAGAGCAGATTAACTCAAAATTGGGTTTATAGATGTAGAGTGGATCAAATTCTCGTGAATGTGCACACGCCTAATGTTTTGTAAAAGAAGTAAACATGTTTGGTACATTTCTTTTGAACAGCTTTTGAAATTTCAAGCATAGAAAAAGGCTCGAGAGGGATGCGTAACATACATGCTGATGGATTATGGTTATAGGTGTCTTTTAGTTGTCGTATTAGGTGGTTCAAATCGAAAAACGTAGCTATTTTTGCAATAAATAGAAAGTTTAAACGAACTATAGTAAGTGCTTAGCATTAATAATTAGTGGATTAAGCATTAATTAAATAAGATAAAAGCCAGTGGACAGCCTTGAGTAATATGAGTAGATCAAATTGAAAAACTACGGCGTATTTAACAATAAATCATTTATACTATATTTTCTTAACATCTCGTTATTCTCATCTACTCTACAAGAAACCTAATTATTTATATGAGATCTTCTTAGGGCATTAAGAAGTGATTAACCACGGTTATTATGGCATCTTCAATTTGAAATCTAATTCCCGGGTATTTAACTTATTCGAAAAGTATACTAAGGATTAAAGGGCAATATAACCACATTCTTTAAAGGTAGGCATGGTGATGTGATCAGTTACACAAATTAACAAGCAATCTAATGTGAAACATTTTCCATACAATGGTGATTTACTGGTGCCAAATGCTTGAATAAAAGCATTAGCTCAAATCAAGGTTTACATTAAAAATCCACAATCCAGTGGTTTCTAAAGTTTTAATGTGCAAAACCTATTATTAAAAAAGAGAAAATTCTTGCGATGGTAATTCAAAAAACAAAGAAACATTCTGTCATTTTGAAATTATTCAATGAATCTTTACAATTATTTGGCAACCTTGGGATGAGCTCAGATTATCTGTTCGATTATTTATGGCAACATAACCTAAACATAGAGATGAAGACGGACCTGATGTAGAGTAGGTTGCTGGATTGTGTTTATTTTTGAGTTACAAAATATTTATTTGATAGTTGTGTCCATACAAAAACCTACCTTAACCGGTAGATTACCTAATAAAAACCTAAACATCTTCAGTATACCATGTTAAGTACTCCAGAATATTGCATCTTATAAGAGCAGAACCCTATCATTAGATTTTTAGTTGTAGAAGGTGAAAAACCAAGTGAAATACTTTCTAGAATGTAGAGAGAAGAGTTCGGATGTTTACAAGTGGATTGATCGGTTTAACCCCGGTGATGAACCCCGAAGTGGACGTCCAGCCGAACTTTCTGGTCTCGGAATCGAGGAACGATGGACGTATTCAAGATAAAAGATTTACTGCTGAAATAATATCTACGAAAGTTCAAGTAAATGTAACTTTTTACAATATCATTCATAAAAATTTTAAGAACAGAAAAATGCGACATGGTTTCCCAGGAAGCTTACTGATTCTTAAAAAGAATCAGACTTCCCTTCACTCAAGACTTGAAGCAACGAAGTTTGGTTGAAGGAGACGCTGTTTTCGAAAGAATAAGAGGTTTCAAAAGGTTTCCGAACTTTTTAAATGGCACGCCGGTACTAGGTCATTTTTTATTCGTTAAAAGGCGTTTTGCCCACAGAAACTTCCCAAATAACTGCCTTTAACCACTTTGTTGATAGCTTGTTTTGTTGATTAGTTACGGCCGTATATGTGAAGGGGTGTTCGCGCAGTGCAGCGAAAAATCGGATCCGCGGAAATTAGCTATTTGAAGGAACAGCGTTGTCCTGTGAAATTCTTCGTGAAACTCTGCAAATCCTTCACGGAAACTTTTAACTTGATTACCAAGTCTTATGGTGAGGATGTTATAAAACGTACCGCGTGTTATAAATGGTTTACCCGGTTCAAAAACGGGCGGCAATCAGATGAGACGACGAGCTTTCGGGAAGATCATGAACGTCGACTGATAACCTCTGCATGGAGAAAGTGAACGAGCTCGTCGACGTTTTACTGTCAGGAACTTGTAGAAAATTGTGGAATCTCGATTATTTTGTGCGATGAAGTCACCACTAAAATATTGAGAAATCATCAAATAGCTGTCAAAATTCGTGTCTCACCTGATGACAGCAGACCAGGAATAACATCGAGTTAAATCGTTTGTTAAGAACTTTTTGATCGAGCAGAAGGGGATGGAACCTTCTTGCCTATGATCATAACAGGTGATGAGTAATGAGTTAATAGATATGACATCAAACAAAAATCAATCTTTGAAATGGATTGGTGAAACATCTCCCGACCAAAAAAAAGCGCGACCAGTTCGCTCGTATGGCAAGGTGATATTGACTGTTTTCTTCGATTCAAAGGGGGTTGTGAGCCACAAATGCCCACCTAAAGGCCAGATTTCCAATACGGAGCACTACCTGGTGATTATGAAATACTTAATTGAGAGAAGCAGGCCAAAACGACCGGAACTTTGGAGGACTGCCGAGCGATTTTTTTCACAACGACAACACGCCGGTTCATTCATCTATCAGAACTCAAGGTTTTAGCCAAAAACAAGACCCTTGGGCTTCCCCACTCATCCTAATCTCCAGACCTGACCCCATTTCAGTTTTTTCTGTTCCTCAAACTAAAAATCTTGCTGAAATGAAAAAGATTTGCTACCGTTCCAGGAGCGTTCCAGGCCTGTTTCAAAAAGTGGAGACACCGGCGGGATACGTGTAAACGCTGGGAAGGAGACTACTTTCAAGGGCACCCTGACCAATAATGTGTCAGAGGAGAGATTTTTTGCAACAAATAAGTTCGAGAATATTTTTAACAGGCCTCGTAGTGACTTGCGACGAGGTATAGAGCCATCACTACGATCCTGAGACCAAAAGACAGGGTGGAGTAGAGGCCCACCGGCTCTCATGATTCAACAATTCATGGTTCAATCCTTCGCGGGTAAAGTGATAGTTATCATCTTTTGGGACTCATAGGATCCAGTCTACCGCGATTTCCTTGAAGATAGCCGCACTATCAATAGCCAGTACTGCCGTGAGATACTGGAACGCAGACTTCAACCAGCTTTTACGACCAAACGCCCTGGACTTCTGCCAAAAGGAGTCATTTTTCAGCACGGCTACGCCCGCCCTCATTCAGCCCAACTGAATCGTGATAAACTTCAAGAATTAGGTTGCGTGGTCTTACCTTACCCTCCGTACAGTCCAAACATAGATCTATCTGATTTTTACCTGTTTAGACTTCTCGAAGACACTTTACGTGGAAAAAGATTTGCCAACGAGGAAGTCAAGGAAGTGATACAGAAGTGGCTTCGGGGCCAACCGAAAGAATTCTTTGCCAGAGAAATTAGGAACATACAAGAAAGATGGGACAAGTGTATAAATATTGAGGCAATTATGCTGGAAAATAGCCCAAATTTTGTAAGAATCGAATAAACGGTTTTTGAGTTATAGCCAATTGTCTTTTTACTAATTGAATGACCCTCGTGTGCGAGGGTCATTCAATAAGTATGTATTCTAACAGAAAAATGAATAAGTTAACGTTTAAATTGAAGTTTATAACACTGAAATACCTCTTATGTTCAGTCATTCATTATCATCTATTATTGTGTCATTTAAACTTACTTACCAATGGATTCAACATCACGACACGGCCAGGTAGATGCTGACGACATTTGGTGGCTTGATCTTCAAATAGTCGCATCCCAGTCGAACAATCATCCAAAAACCGCCCACTCGTGTTAGGATAAGATCCTGAAATTATGTCATATTGCAATAACATGGGATATCGAATAATGGAAATTAACCTTACATTTTCATTGTGAGCTTTCAATTAAACACTTTAGACTGAGTGAAATTACTTTAGGAAAACTTCATGAAATCTCAGTAAGAAATGGGAATTACAGATAAAGCTGTCAGCTTGAACACCATATATCTAGTGTATAGAAAAAATTGGAACGTGAGATACGGGTAAGATGCGTGATCGCAATACGTGCAGCGTAGAATCTGCTGAAGAAAGTAACTGTATAGTACTGGAATTAATGAGAGTAAGCATATTGAGTGCTCATACTTCCCAGTAAGACACAGCACGGTAAAAATAGTTACTATTGCAAAAGAAATTATTGCCAGTCGACCAATATACACATGGCTAAAAAATGAGCTAATTCTTCTCGTCAGAGGAATCCTATTGATATTAAGAATGAATGAATGAGATATTGAAATGAGATGCTTTCATTTTCCATATTTTCGGGTTATTTCAGGGCATCGCATCAAAATATTGAGGATCGATGGACAGTGATACATTTTTGCCCAACAATATCTCAGAAAATTTCTTGTCTTGGTTTGCGGTTTAACAATTAAAAACGATGGCAAATAAAAGAGAAATAATGATAAATTACACATTGTGCGAAAGATTTTCAATAATTTTGACCATCGTTGCATGGTGTATTACACTACTAGAGAATAAGACGTAAACGAAATATTAGGATCTTTTCGTGGCCGGTGTGCGATTAGATTATGATTATTATAATTTGTCGAAAACTTTGGGATCAAAATTTATTCCTGATGATTCGCGAACTAAATACAGGACTAAACTCCTGTATATGCCGGAAGACACCCAGATAGAGGTTTGGTGGCAGAAGAAAATCTTCTGAAAGGTGTGGAAAAACTGATACGTCCTATTACAGATTAAGGCCGTGATGTAACAGTAGATTGGTTTGGCACTGATCCATTCGCCAAGAAACTTATTGATATTGACAATAATTACATGTTGGAACTTAAGAAAAACAAACAAATAACATCCGCTATTCGAATAAATTAAAAAACACAGTTAGCAAAATAGTGACTTCTTTTTATTTCAAAAGACCCTTTTGCAGTGCAAATTTGCAGATCTTCTATACATCCAAATGAAAAACGAGTAATTTTCAAAAGTTCTCTGAATTGAATAGAAATAAACTACTCCTCTTAGTGAAACATTTTTCTCCTCAACTGAATGTAACAATACAGCTTTCGGCTAAAATTTGTCGATGAAAAATATCTACCTTAAAATATATATTTCAGAATAATCGAAGGGCATTAAAACGAAATAGAAAAAAGAAGAGCATAAAATAATAGGGATGATATATAGCATCGAACTGTCTGCGTGAGTATATTTTATTTTGATTTAATAGAGAAACAAGTGACAAACTGAGAGAAGTTACTCTCACATCTTAGCTCCACAGATAATATTCACAAATATCTCAAGCAGTCTATCTTTACGTAAAACATTCATCAGTGCATATCAAAATTTCCAGATCTCTTCGACGTCACTTAAGTCTGAAAAACTTTCTTCGGCACCAATATTTTTGACTGGTAGATTGTTGAGATATCAAAAGCTAAATAAAATTAAGATTCGAAGTCATAAATTAATCTCCGGATGGCCTTTGTCGGAAAAGTAAACAGGACTGTCACTACTTGTAAATTTGGCCATTGTAGGTTGGCTCGTTTTTTTCCTGCAGAAGCGGAAGTCGCGTGCTAAGTTTCATTTTTCTTTCTCTTAACCATAGTACACACATTCACTAACCGAAGAGAAATAATTATTTTCTTTTATTTTTCTCCTGATTTTCATCATAACATAGGCAGTAAGTGTTATTTTACCGTTACTGAGAGAAGGGCGTGATGTGTGAAAAAAAGTTTTTGGAGCCATCTTCCAGAAATTGAAATATATATAGTCCATAAACACAGAATAAGGAACATCTTCTGTCTTGAAAAAATATTGATTTTACTCTTTTACGCTCTATAGTTTTTAAGGAACAATATTAAATATGAATTTTCAAATTCTCATCATCTTTGCAAAAAAATATTCTTCTCCAACTTGCCATTATGAGAATTAAAATTTTTCCGGAAAACCTACTAGAATTAATTAATTAATAGGATTTTCATTCCCAACACACACATTTTCTAAGATAATCCTTATTTTTATATTGAAAAACCAATGTTATGTATTTTAGTAATAACTTAACCAGTTAATTATCAATACGTTTAAAAATTTGGGTTTTTATAGAATTTCCAAACACAATGTATAGAATAATTGGAATAGATTCATTAATTATGAAACAATAAATATTTACTCAAAATTTTATTTGCGAAAGTCAAAACCTAAGACAGCTCTTAGGCAGTATTACGGAATTCAATATTCTTTCTTACGCAATAGGCAACTTATTCTTGGGCAATATTACGAGCGTAACTGTGATACAGAATGGTTTAAGATATATGTAATATAGTCTATAACCAATGCGATGAAAAATGAGTTCGTAGAGGCTGTATAGGCAATAAGATTAATAAATAAGGCACAGGATTCAAGTTCGGATTCCGCCTTGAGCATTGTTTTTTTCTAATTAAAGTGAATTTACGGCGCCGTACAAGCTGTTTTATCGGCACCTTAAGTACTTCAAGAGAATGACAGCTTCTATTGAAAGAAAATACACAGGATAAAGCATAGATATTCAATTAAATGAGGTTCTTTTGAATCCAAATGAAAACAATAAAAATATATAAAATCTTGCTCTATAATGATATTTTAAGTTAACAAATTAAAGGTGAGTGCATGAAAGAGTCGAAAAGTCGAAGGCTTTAGCATTCACCATGATAGGTCTAGGAGGAATAATATTATTTAATCGTTTTGATATCTTCCATTAAAAATCGATTGATCTGAGGCTCATCATTTGAGGTAAAACTTTAAAGTCAACGGAAGGCAACGTGGATGAAATCCAAATAAATTCCAAAGCAACTTAACGAAGTCAGAACACTTCCTCAATGTCGAGGCTTAATATGTTTTGAAAAAGTCTTTGCGTCGAATCAGAAAGAGATCGTGAGAAAGGTTTCCTGAATTTTGATGAACCGGCTTCTCTAAAAATACCAGAAAAAAAGTAAAACAATTTTTATTTACTGGTGATAACTGAACCCACTTTTTCAATGCAGGATATTTTATTTTACATGGGCCATTTGAAATGAGAGTGATTACAAACATTCGACTGTTTTGAACACAATGAGACTAATTTTTATACTAATATTCATTTAAATCACACTGATGAACTTCCAGTTGTATGTTTTGATATTTCTCTTATAAAATTTAATATGAGATGTATTTTAAATAGAGTGACAAATATTAGTGTCACATATCAGTTATTTTTTATGCCAAAGATTAATGATGTACCTACGGTTGACATGGACATTTACAATTGATTTGACCTTTACAATATTATTAAATTAGGCAGAAAATAACAAGGTTTTTTTACAATTCAATCTTCTTCCATTGGTATTGCTTCTTTCACTTAATCAATCTTTTACTTAGTTGAACAAGTTCTAAGTTTAAAACAATTTCTTTATTTGAATTTATTTACCTCCATAAAGTGATAGCAATCAAACTTCACAGAATATCCTGCAGGGAAAATTTCCAGTTTCATTAAGAAGAGTGTATCCCACGGGAAGGTTTCCAGAAATCGCTGTTTTTTGATAGTATACGGCTAGTCTGGGCCAATGATGATAACTCATTCTAATACATTAACCATTATGCTGAGAGATCCACATGAAAATGAGACTATATACTTCGTATGTTTCAGCATAACTCCGTTTCTTTCACTCATCGGCCAACTCAATACTATGTTTTCCGGAACATTTAATGAATGAAGAGGAGTGGAGACTAGGTGAGAACAAACTAGTTATAATTCAGGGAAGCAATTTGTATTCCCATATTTTTCCAACAAGAACTCTGCACATTCCCTTTATCGCTATCGTTCTTTGCAATAGAGACCGCTACCACAAAAATTCAGGAAGGATGAGTCGCTCGAGCAAAACAGCTACCCATAGTTGAGCACACATTCGCCGACTCCCAACTTTGAGACGCCTTTTAAGACGCGCCGAGGTAAGTGACGATAGGGAGAGAGAAAAGGGTTAGGGTACACTGTGGAGAGGACGCAAAAAAATTTTGAATCCGGAGAAACACCAAAAAGAGGAGAAAGGATCAGTGGACGTAAAAAAAAGAAGGGAGGGATGGCCACCAAGAGGATGGATGGAATCAAATTGGAAGAACGGTTGCGGAATAGGGAAGGGAAATATCAAGAAGAGCGAGCCGGAAGAACACCAGTCTTCTCCGCCGCTTCCTTGAGATAAAAAAACGGAGGAACGAACGATGTTGTCTCACGCCCGCTCGTGTATCTTTTGCTCCCCTTTATGCCGACGTAAGCTCGCGCGCTCGCACACATACGAGCCCTCATCCGCCGACGTGGAGTCTTCTCTTGGAAACAAAAGGCTGTTGGAAAAACGGGGCGATAAAAAAGATAAATAAAGGGAACAACCGAATAAACAAATAGAAGAAGAATGCCTCCGCCTCCATGTCTCAACATCGCCTTTCTTTTCGGGTTTCTATTCGCCTCCCTAACTCAACCTTCTTACCCGAAACCTCGCCGCACCTCCCCCTTCCTGCATCCAACCCCTCTCGTCCGGAACGACCAAAAGCCTTATTCCTCCCACCCGCCAACTAGCTCCCTGAATGTCCCCATGCCCATTCCTTGGAAGGATGATTCTCCCTCCACGATTCACTGTTTTCTGCCCTGTTTCCGAAATGGTCCGTCGAAAAAATAAAAAGGGAAAATGCGAGATAGAGAAAACTGCCAGACCCGGTCAACATTCTTCTATTCCTTCTTCCACCGCCGAGAGCTACCATGTATTTTCCCAGAATTTCCCTTGGTCCTTTTTTATACATTCTAAAACTCTTAATCCTTAGCAGATGGCCGAATGCATAGAATCTAACAACTCATTCAATGGGTTTTCCTTAACCCGAGCCCATCTCTCTCCAAGGAAAGTATATTTACTCTATTTAACAAAGCGTTGTCATGACTTACGTGATAGTATTTATGATAATTACAACGATCTTATGCCATAAATTTTCGTTTTAGCGGACTTGAACTCGTGTCAAACTACTTATAAACTGGTAGGTTTCGCTTGACAAATTCCACCTAAACCACAGATGTTACTGTACCTCATACGGATGTTAAAATGTAAATAAATGCATATGTGTTAATGGGTAGACCTAAGGGCAATAAACTCGACTATGGAGCTGAAAGCTGTGTACATAAAAGAAAATATGTTGAACTTATTTCAGATGACAAAAAATCACAAGTAGGTATTCTAATTTTTCCGGAATCAAAAAACAAAAAGAGCTTATACATCCTCAACGCATAGGAAAACAGATGACAATCAGCAGTTGTCAGACCAGAAAGAACTGATTGCAACGAAAAAGAGTGGTACTTAAATGGCAAAAATACATAGAACATTGTTCAGAGACAAGTTTCTTTCCCTGTACCACCTACGATTACCCACGAAAAATTTCCTAAGATTTACTACTCGAAAAATCACATGGCTTGCGTTCCGCTGTTTGATTTTTCTATCCCAAAGCCAGTCAAATTCAAACCTTGGCTCTCCGATCGGTTGCCTAACGCCAGTTAAATTATTTGAAAATTGGGCTCCAAAGAAAGAAAATAGGCAAGCGCAAATCTGTTATACTCTCTTATCTCAAATGTTAAATTTGTTTCAATCTACAGATTTGTGTTATTTGAATGTTCCTCTAGGGTAGAAACTTGGAGATACTTTGTTATAGCGAGTGCCATGCTGAGCGATAAATGGCATTACTGAGCCGTTAAAACAGTTCATAGCGTATATTTTTTCAGGAGTGAGAACTTTGAGAAAAATCTACTGTACAGCAAAATAAATGTTGTGCATGGCCTACACATTTTGATAATTCTCTGTTTTCCTTCTTTATTCAGACAATTTGAAACCGTATCAAAATTCATCCAACAGTTCAATCATATTTTACTGCTTTGATTATTGATAATTTATGACAACATCAGGTGCCTATTTTTCTAACTCTAAAATCATGTTCAAAGTTTACGCGTAAAAAACCTTATCAAAGCCATAATAATGGTCTCAGACGTATTATCACATATGATTTTGTGAAATGGCAAGAATACTAAAACAAAAAGCGCTACCGAGCAACATTTGCTTGTTACGCACCTAGCAGCTATCTAATTATCACTAAAAATAATTGAAACATTAAAACAACTCGATATTAGCACTAGAATTAATAATATTGGTCATACACCACCAGGATTTTTCTAGCGACTATGAGTAAGTCTAAAACAGTCCCTTGAAAATGTTACCAACCGTCGAGAGCTTCTACAGTGCACCCTTCCTCGCTACCGAATTTCATCCATCCCTAATTACGAGCAATCTCACCAAATAAACTTGATAATTTGTACCTGTTGAGCTAGACATGAGTTTTGCAAATCCTTTTTCAGGCCTTTAGAACGCAGATTTTTCCCTTTTGAAGCGGTTGAGTCAAGGGATCTTATATCGTTCCTTCCATTAATATAATTATTCTTTTTTCATTATCAGTCTACCTTCATTTTATTCCACTTTAAAGGTGGAAATGGGGAGAGAAACCGGAGGATTGACCCGGATAAAGGCTTTTTTTATCCAGACATAAAAATGTCGCGTGGCCGTTGATGAGTGACTTCCAAGCGATCGACGCTCCCTTCTAAAGATTGGTACGCAGTAGTGGAACACCAAAGAGCGAGAGACATGGGCTAGGGTAACGGTTTTTGAATAAGAGTTGGAGGTGTGCGGGTGGAAGGCCAGCTCGAAGAAGGCGAAAGTAAATTTAAATAATGAGAACAGCAAATAAGTTACGTTGTTCATATTTCGGTGGTTAGCAGGAGAATGGAAGTTTGTGTGGAGTTTCAGAGAGGTTCTGGATCCTGGAGCCGTGGATGGTTTCTTAACATGCGCTTTGATTGGTACACCCTAGGAATGAGTAGTTGATTTCAGTAGCCATTTAATTCTACTTATTGTAATGTATGCATAATAGCTTCATGCGTATTTTCTAATTCTATTTGGTTGACGAGAAATGTAAATTTGTCCCATAAAGTAACATTTTTAATGCAGCATTAAGTAAATGAAAACAACGTAACCAAATATTACCTTATACCTGAATCGTTATTTAATTGACATAATTTGAACCCTTAAATGCATGACTTTCATTAGTTTTAGGCGTGATTTGGTGGAATTTCAACATATTAACGTGGAATACATTGTTAAGAAAGTTTTCAAAACTCTACATTGGGTGATGAGAAATCTGAAAGGGACCATTAGAACTACGAAAAAGGGGTATCAGATCCTGGTAAAAGCAGTTTTAGAGTACTCATCACTTGTATGGGACCCGCACGAAGAAGGACATATCACAAAAATGGTCAAGGCGCAAAGAAAGGCTGCCAGATATGTACTGGGGAAGCATAGGAGGATGGAGAGTACGATTGAAATGCTAATAACACAGGCTGGGAACATTTACAAAGCAGAAGAAAAGCAAGCAGACTTTGTGGAATGTTCCACATTCTGAAGAGAGAGGAAGCTACTTGGTTAGAACTAAGGAAAGAGGCGGTAAAACCAAATTTTATAGGGAGGAATGATCACAAATTCAAAGTAAAATGCCGGGCACAAAGGACAAATAAAAAAAATTAACATCTTAATCAAAGAATTGTTGATTGGAACAGTTTAACTGCGAACTATTCGAGCCCTTTCCTAACAGGAATAGATGTAAACAATTTATATAATAATTTGATTGATGTGTTGTGTAAAACTGTGTGTAACAGCCTAGTTTTGATTTTTTTCTTGTTGATTGGGAAACTGCTGCTAATGTGATGGAAATTTTCTTTTTTTCTTGCGTTAGAGATTTGTGTTTGGAAGTTTCCTTTAAGTGTATTTGTTTCGGTCTGATTTTATTTATTATCTTTTGTGATATTGATTGGATTTTAGATGCCATGTTATTTTTCCAAGGCAGGTTTGTTTGTAATACTTGGGACTTATGTGCCATCTGACATCCTCTATCTGCACATGTTAGTTTTAATAATATAATGAAGAAAATATAGTCACAACTTTCCACAAGATAAGTTAATACACGATCCGGTTTCGATGAATTACATCAATTTCAGGTGACCTGAAGATAATTGTTACTATCTTTTCTTTATTCTGTATTATTCTCTACCCTTTAACGTATTTTGCCTGTGTCCATGATAGAGTATTCATTGGTGTAAAAAATTCTACGATGATTTACTGGAAATACTGTAGTATAAATGCTCGAAAGATGCGAAATATATTTATTTCCTTTTCAAATTTCGTCAAAATACCAAATGACTGAAGACTAAACATATTCGTCGACCATTATAACAATTAGGCCAGATATATGGGAAGTAAAAACGAACGGAGTCAATGAATAAAGTATCAAAAAGAGCATTAACTAATTATCCTCTTCATTATGATCTTCCATTATACCTAAGAATAGAAACAAATTACTTGTTTCACTCAATGGCCTGCGTTACTATTCATTTTTGACTGGAATAGCAGTTTGAGATATTTTAACACGTCTAATCGTAGGTATTATAACCTAGATTACTGATTTTCAGATAACATTTCATTTTACCACGATGGGAAAAAATATATATATACAAAAGGCAAATTAAAATGTAATTAATGAAGGTAATTCTGTACACGAGAGTAATTTTCAAAGCGTAATGGAGGCTATTAATTGTTTAAACAGATAGACAAAAATGTCAGGGCTGACGCACGACAGCTGAAATACTGAGTAATTTCTTTACTAAATAAGGAGCTATATTTCGTTTATTTCCCCTCTTACCCGCCAAAGTACGCATATTGAATTAAATACAAATACGAAGAAAACAATTATGAAAAGGATATCACTGAAGGAATTTGGCAAGTAACAGGAATAACAAATTATGTATTTTTAGGGAGAATAATTTGCCTATTTTCTAAGAAATCGATGCTCCCGACGAAAAACTATTTTGAAATAGTGAATGATCGGAGAATGCAAGTTTGCAGTTCTTAGATACCGTCTTTGGTGAAAGAAATGCCAGGTTATAACACTGCAACAGTTGAAGCACTTCAGGTATGTCGCACAGAATATTACGTACAAATGTGGATAACAATGAAAAATTCTTGGATAAAACATGGGCGTAAATTGTCTTACGTATCTTATAGGTTAATAAATCTAAGAGCCTCACAAAGTTAAAAGGTAATTCGCACATCAACCCTAAGCTAACAATGCTGTTTAAGAGGGTTAGCGAGAAAGAACAGCGGCGACTATTATAAAACCAAGTCAAGTAGAATCTCAGCTATAAGTTTGACTACAACGGGTATGATACCCACTTCTGTTCGAGGTGATCGACCACTTCCAAACATATAGACAAGAGTAGCCAACATGCTATTTACCACCCAATCGAGTTCGATTACGTCGACCAAATTTGAAGGCTCGAGCTTTAAAGCATTGTAAACAGTGCCCTTCTTGTTTATTTACAACAATAAATACGTTATCAACTTATTAAATCACTTATATTTTTTAGTCTCGAAGATGCTATTAACTGGTTTCAACACTGTTATCACTTAAAGAATATTGTTGATCGTTTTAAAATTGTAGATACCGTTTTAATTATCAGTTGAAATGAACTACTAATAAGAACATAAACTTGAAATTTTATATGCTAAATATTTTAATATTCTGAATAAAAAAATACGACCATTCCTTGTGGTAACCGAGAAACCGAAAAATTGATATCATGCTCATTCAACGAGAATGCGCGATAGCATTCATCTTATCGCTTGTGAAATATGTATGCATTATTTTTTAAGGTACGAATTTGTAGCAATTAAGAATAGTATCACACAACTTTCTGACCTTCTAAAATCGAATTACTCGTTACACATAGGTTTCCGAATGAAAATGAGACAGTTGTGAAATTTGTTTTTGCCATAGGCCATATTGGCCATTTTCATTTTTAAACCCATAAATGTGCCACGTAGTTCAAAATCCAAATTGTCTACGGCTTTACGTGTACTTGCAGCAAGAGAAAGCGATACGGTAACATTTCCCCTTAGCACCCAGACACCAAAGTCTTCACACCCTATTTATCTGCTGCCTTTCGATCAAAATGCTCCACAGTCAGCACTTCCTGTGCAACACTGCCCTACCGTGCAGCCACCTTGAAATTTCCCACGCTCTCCTCTGGGAAGCTGGGAAGAAGAAAGCTGCACCTTGTTCTGTGGGGAGTGAAGAAAGTGTAGAGTAGACGAAGGGGAGAGTGGATGTTCTCTGACGGCTATGGCCAAGACTTCTGCCGGTGATAGGAGGGCAATACGAAGGAACTAAGTTTGGGAACTTCGATTCATTACACTTCACCCTGCCCCCGAGCCCACGAGTCAGTCGGTTCGATGTTTGAGGGAATTGGAAGTTGGTGAAAAAAGTGAGGAAAAGGAAATTTCTTAATATAACTGACATCTTAGTCCTCCCGATCCTTCTACACCATACATTCTCTCACAGTCGCTACACCAAGCACGAAGAGGTGGAGCGGGTTTCGCCACATTAGTTCCGTCATTCTTCTTTGGTGTCCCATCCCCAAGTCGTTCGGCTGCGTCCGACCTACCCGCTCGCTCCTACCCTCTTTTCAACTGAACCATTGCAGCCCAGCATGTCCAGTTCTGGCTCGAAGATCTTCTCACACACCTGAGGGAGCACTCCCACGAGACGAATGGGTAGTACCGAAGAAGAGATGGAGAGAGATCTAGGTTACGCTGCAAACAGTTCTGTTGACAACGTTGGTTGAACATTATACCTTAACCCACCATTTTCCGCCATATAAGAACGTTGTTCCACGTACTTTCGCCGCTCGAATCAACACCTGAAGTAGTAATGTAGCACATAACTACTTCAGAAAGAAGCAAGGCGAATGTTTAACGTTCATAGATGCTGGTCAGGTTTTATCAATCAATCGACTGAGAACAAGATTTTTAATTCACCAATTAAACTCTTCCACTTATCCTATGCTGTAGAATTTTATGTTTAAGTATTATCATCGCATTTTCTATGCTCATTTATTGATTTATAGCCTCTTGCTTGAACCCTCTCCAATTATAATTTGCCTATTGGTAATATGAATTGCTATGGCCAAAAAGCCTCTAAAAAAGAGGTGGTGATTGATAAAAGGTACCTTAAGTAAAGAATATGAGAAAATACTAGTAAGGCTTATTAAATTAAGCGTCATTTTATTTGGCTCAAAAAATGCTTTTTGAAGAATGTGGATAAGCGTAGATTGGAGGAAAACGAGCGATGAAGTTCTTGAAATGGTATGGAAAGAAAATACAGGTATACTGTTACTGTTATACTGGTGCCTGCATACTGTTGGGGGAAATTCGAAGAAAGGAGAACAAATAAATGCACGTGGTATTGAGAGTCAATGGGATCATCGTGGGAGATAGTAACAAATCGGAGAATAGATCCTACATTTTGAAATGAGGTGATGGGGGTAGAAAGTACGCAGAGATAAAGAATGTATCATTATGCGATTTAAGGATATTGTCAAATTTTATTTAATGATCCAAGGGGAATTGGTTGGTAGAGTAAGAGTCCAATAAAAACCTACCCTAATCGGAGGACTATTGTTAACATCTAAACCCAGACAAGCGGGCAGTGTGCCGATGTTGAAGGGTTAACGGTGCTTTTGAAGCGTTCAAAGTATACCGTTTTCTTTTGTGTGTTTATTGCTGTCCTCTCCTTGTTACAGCAATTTTAAAATTATTATTGCCAAGTTTTAGTCTTCTTTAAAAAATGCCGAACGTTTTCCCCTCCCGATTCTGAATAGGACATTCATCAGAGGAAAAGAATGGAGAGAAAGGAAGAAAACGTTCTACGAGAGGGACGGAAATGAACGGTTCTCATTTTTACGTGTTTGTTTTTCACGACCTGTGATTGTTAGCTCATCGTTCCCAAGGTTGACGGTATTTCTTTAGTTTTTCTTACTTTAAATAGATCTACTCCAGAATGGATTGAGTTTGGGTGAGTGATGGAAGAGGAATGCTGTTTACTTTTAATTATTCTGTGTGTTGAGGATGAGAAGAGGGGTATTTTTATAGAGTAATCATATGAAAGTTAATTTTTAGATGGATATTTTATACTTGATGGACTGCAGCAACCTGGCTTGAATACAATTTCCTGAATATTTAATTAGCTTAACAATTATGGGCCAGAGGTACTCACAATATCTATTTTATAAATTTATATGCGACAATATATAAGAATACACCAAAGTGATTGCTAGTTCAGATGCTATGTTAATAGTACCATTGTAACTAATGTAATTCTTTAACTAATTAATAAATTCCTCGTATATTTTCAAAAATATGGTAATAAATTGTTTACATTTAACGTTTTATGAAGTAAGAAGTGTCCTCTAGTTAATAAAACCAATAAATTGGTCATATCCAGCGAAAGTAATCCTGAAAATTTTCATTCATTGATATTGTAAAAAGTAGACACCATTATGCTAAATACTAGCATGTAAAATTAAATGCTTATAATTAATTATATTTCTAAACATATCTCTCCGTGAAAATATTGTAGACTATCAGCACTCTATAGCATTTTTTACGTTTTACCTCACCGCGTCTCAAAAGATCTCTAAGTTGATTGAAAAAATCTGTAAATAAATTTGTATTTAAAAAGTAGTACAGAATTCTATGCAGGAAATTAATTGGTGCATCTCCATTTTTAGACCCAATTGGCATTTACCAATCAGTAAATTTATCTGTTTGTGAACAGATTTCGGCACGAACTCTGGAGTCTGATATCAACGATCCAACATTTGTTTTTTCCTCTTTTTGAAAAGACAAGAGCTAATTATTTAATGGGTCACGTATTACTCTGGTGTTAAGGTAACTAATAAATTGGATTGTGAAGATACTTTACCAGCAAAATATTCAAATATATAGGACCAAGTTTAGTTTCAGGCTTTTAAGATAATATGAACACATAAAGCATTAGCTTTATGAAGAATATTATCGAATTAAATGTTTTGTTCTTAATCCTGAACATTAGGTTAATTAAATATTTTGTGATAAATATTTACAAAATAATTTTTTTAATATTTGGTAACACATTTTCTCTAACATGCAATCATGACAATACATGACTTTCAGCTTAAAAATTGCATACTTGTTACTATTGTGATTCCAATTTATTTTTTTTGGCATTGACCTAAAAACCTTTACAAGAGAAATAATCTTTCATATAGTTAGGTCTTAGTTTTAGCATATACAAACTCCACTGCAAGTAGTCTGATTAGATGATTTGGTGTGTTTTGCTTAGTCTTAAAAATTAAAAAACACCTAACATTTTGCAAATGTTTTCTTCAAATACTAATGAATAATTTTCATTGTCACTTAAGGGGTACCGCTATACATAAAACAATAATAATTACCTTTCCAGTTTCAATTAGCTTATTAATTAATTTAATTAGAAAGGATTTATTATTAGTATGATCAATTTATCTGTCAAATGTGGCTGTATCTGCCACACTTGTCGAGTCTCAAGGTTTTCTTGGATTAAAGCATTTCACCTTAAAGCATCATGACTGCGCAAGCGTCACATCACGCCTGAAGCTACTCAATTTCCCCTTAACTTTGAAAAAGTAAAATCATTGAATTCTTCCATTGAAGAACAGCTGAGACTTGATTTCTAATTTATCATTTTTCTTCAATGATGACATGTCTAAAAACAAAACTACCATTAAAATCAATTCTACCTCTTGCTTTTAAATTATTCCACTGGTTAGGTATAATTATTGTATTCTTTTTACCCCTTAATTGGCCTATCATCAGCTTTTTTTAATCCTATCAAAATAAGATGCGAATACCATATTAGTATGTCCCGATGAGGCCAATTGATTCAAAACGATCTTTTCCGTATCACTCCCTTCCTAGTCGCAAGGAAAAATTACAATTTTTAATTAAGCATTATTAATTAATAATTTAAAATTTTGAATGCAATTCAAACCGTTGAAATTTCAACCCTGGATAGATATATTTCATATAAGGGAATATCAAAAAAACCGATGAAAATGTCACAACAATTATACGAGAGAAAAAAGTTTTTTCTTTCTTGAATTCCAATGATTTCCACTAGATATTATGACAAATCAACGATTAGGAGAATATTAAGTAATTGATTACGAGAACTATAAATATTTCATCACATCAGTATGCTAGAGAGCAGAGTGCTTAGCAGCAGGACCCAAAATTTAAACCCAAATAGTGCCTTGGGACTCTCTTAGCTAAAGCTGAAGCTTTATGGACACCATAACGTTTGAACGAACCAAAGGGAAAAAGAAAAACAACTTGTTCCTCATCTTTGAATGTGTAAATTTCACGTTCCCTCGGGCTTAGAACGAGATGAACTTTATTATGGCCTGTCAAAGAAAACTCTGCCTCGAAAACCAGTGGTAAGTGATTCCTAAGCATATAATTAAAACAACATTCTGACATAGATCGACGGAGAAATATCGTCATAGCTTTTAATCCGTAATTGATAACTATCACTTAGGATTCAGTCCTCTAGAACGACGAACATTTAAGAAGAGTAATCCAAATAAGAATTATAAAAGAGCCTATTTAAGCACTTGAAAAGCTTTAACTTTAAATTTAGGAAACCATTCAATTATTTAAGTGATTTTTACAGAAAATATTACCGTTTGTCCTTAAAATAGAATAGTAATGTTTTCTATTTTTCAGGAGTAATTTTCATTGTAGATTATTCCTGCAAATTGGTCCGGGTATCAGGAATTTAAGTGGGGGAATAGAGAGAAAAATGTAAAAGAAATTTAATTTGTTTATATCGAGAATGAAATGTTTTGCTAACATTTTCTAGCTGCAATAAAAAAATTGAATAAACTATAAATCTAAAATGTCCATAAGAGAAATAAATTTTCGGATATTCGATCATACTTCTCAACTATCATCTTTAATATCTTCAGACAGATCTCATAACAGTGAAATTACCCCTAGATTCGCGTATCTATTTGCGTATTTTTTTTAAAACGCTTAGAGGATTCAAATCCAGGTTCAAGTGGTTGTTCTACTACGAGAAGATTTTTTCAATTATAATAAAGTGAAGAATAAATTAAACCAGCATAAAGATAAAGGACTGGTTAAATGGCCCGCCTCTTTCTCAAAATCACTGAGCATACCATACACCCATAGACACGAAATGTTTTTAAAACTATCGTAAACAGAAAACGATTGATCAGTCGATTAAGTTCTATGGGCTACAATATTTCTTTCGGATAATGTGGACGGGCGCTCTAATAAAAAAAATCGTCTCACACTTTTTTAAAATTATTATATTAGGCGCAATAATTAATTAGAGTAAAATAATGCATAGTGCAAAGGCAATTTAGCACATTCTCTGAGATAAGCATATTTGATTGTAATGGTAAAATAAATCTCACTGCGCTTTTAACACTTGAAAAAGTATAGCGTAAATTTAACCTCATCTGTGACATTAATTAGGTTCGAGAACAATTACGATGAAAAAATTAAAATCTCCAAATTTTCTCACGCCGTTAATCTTGAAACTCGTTAGATTTATCGGCAACAATTACGATCGGGAAAGCACATAAACGAACACGAGTGAACTCTCCGCAAATTAAATCCTTCCCTGTGTTTTTTTTACAACCCAAAATTTCTTTTTTTTTCTCTCCAATCCCCCATTCAAATTCCTGATACCCGGACCAATTTGCCGGAATAATCTTCATTGCAAATTACTCCTGCAAATTCGAACGGAATCGAAGTGAGGAAGCATAGGCAGAGGAAGGACGTAGACAGCAGGAATATCGAGCAAAGTGGTTGCAAGGGAGAAAGAGATTCTAAAGATAGGGCAATGAGAGTGTCCCAAACGAATCCAGCAGGAACGTAAAATTGTGTCGATTAGGACTGAAGTGGGAAAGTAAAAACCCAATAGATGGACTTTGAAAAAACATCGAGAAAATCGTAGAGACAATTTTGGTCGAAATTAGCCTTCACTAATCTGGTATGTACTATGAAATGCGAAATGGAGTAATTTATTCTGCAAAAGCAATGCCATACAATGAATAATGAAGATTATTTTTCTGAAATAAAAATGGAATAATGACAGCATGAGATGACCGAAATCCGTGAATAGGTCTCCAATATATTTTAAATTCGAATGATAACATTTTGAATCATAACGATGGAGGAGAAACGAACTATTTTTACTGTTACTGCAATGGGGGTATATTTGTCCTATTTGTGTATATATATATATATATACACACTATATATATATATATACATACTCATATACATATATATGTACATGTATATATATATATATATATATTTCTATATATGTATATATACACATATATTTATATATAATTATCTATATATTATATGTATATGTATACATGTATATCCAAAGTGGGAGCGAATATTGTTCTTAATTTTGTGATTTATAAATATAATTCTCAACGGTGAAGTGCAAGTGACCATGTTCAGATCAAATCATCAATCAATTTAAACTGGGAAACATGTCAGGCCAACGGACGATGGGGATTGAACAATTTCGACTAATATAAAGAATCGGGCTCACATTTGGAAAGTGAAGTAATGAAATATATTATTTAATGCAGTTTGATTATATTTTGGAACTGAAAAATATATTTCAACCCAATTAGGGATACAAAAAATAAGGAAATGGAGCTAAAGAGGTTCTGGTAAGAAAGAATCAGTGAAAGCCGATGGTGAAGTGACAAAAATGATGTGAGCCAGCATTGAGGCCTACATCAAAGTTATTCATATTCGGTTAATTGAGACAATTGGCTGAGCAGAATTTTACCCGAGGAAACACCAAAAATTGAAGGACGGCATAAAGACGGAACTATTTAATGAATATTCACCAAGATATAGATTTTCAAGGAAAATTACAGCAATTTCACATGAAAACCTGTTGCCATATTACCGCTCATTGTTTCTTAAGGCAGAGTTTTTTGTAGTGATGCGGTAAAGTAATATCAGGCGACTCCAGAAATAAACATTCAACAAAAAACCCATTTGATCTTGGAATCCTAAAAGGTCAGTCATGGCTTGTCGTAAGGTGCCCCGAGCGCCGAACCTTCAGATTTCACAACACCCTTGACCAAGACAGGACTAGAGCCTTTGAGTAAGTAGACCGGAAAGCAGGAGTCCAATCTAAAGGTAATGCCTATTCTCTGGGAAAAATAGATTTATTGATCGTACTTTTACAAATGCTTAATATTCTTCAAAATACTCTCCCCCTGCGATAATAAACTTGCGGAGACGTGTCTGCCAAGCTTGGAAGCCACCCTGAAACTCCTCGATGGGAATGTGTCTCAGGAACGTTGCAATATGCTTTTGGATGTTTTCCACCGTCCACCCAATGCTTTTTTTTTTCAAATCTCTCTTCAGTCGGGGAAAAAAAAAGACGCATGGAGCCAAGTTGGGACTGTAAGGGGGCTGGAGGATTACCGGGGTGGTTATCCGGGCCAAGAAGTTGGCAACAATGAAGGACGTGTGGCTCGGAGCATTGTCATGGTGGAGCTTGACCGTGATTTTGATGTCAGCATTCAATCGCGCGACCCGGCGTACAATTTCAATCTCTTGAGTACCTCCAGGTAAAATACAGAGTTGATAGTTTCTCCCTAAGGTACAAACTCAAAATGAACGGTTCCTCGGACGTAAAAAAGGCCAATGTGCATCGTTTAGTTCGCGACTTGCTAATTCAAACTTTCTTGGGGGAGGGGGGATTGATTTTGTGTGCCACTCGCTGCTCAGCCTTTTCGATTCTGGGTCGCACTCTATCATCCGGTATTCGTCTCCGGTTACGAAATAATTAAGAAAGTGCGATTCATTGTTAATGAAATCCAACAATTCTTGAAGCATCTGGAGTGTTTTGGTTGCCCTCTTTTCAAGCATTGCCCAAAATTTGATTGCATATCTCTGTTCAGGAGAATGCTCCAGTGTTACAAAGTGAAAAAGCACACTTCTCACGGAGGCAAGTCTTTCGGCTCAGACTGCTAGGAGTAAACTAGGAACGTTTGAAGGAGACACCTTTTACCACATTTTCCGACCAGTTTCACCGCGCTGTCTTGCATAGTTGTGGCATAATAAAATTATGATTACTTTCCAAATTTACATTGATTTAATGATTTAACATGCACATGGCTTTGAGAATTATGAAAGGTTTCATAAATGGAATAAACGACAAAATAGATATTGTCAGAAAATCAGGAAATCAAATACATAATTCTATACTATGTAATATTTGACCTAAAAATTCCTTTTGAAGTTAGTAGGTTTTCAAGAGAATTTATTAAATTGATTATTCATCCTTTTTGTTGATTTATTGACTTTTACAATTCATAATATCACCTAACTTGTTTCATTCTGACTTGAAAACGTAACTAAAAGTGATCAATGTTGACATACGGTCCAGAATGTGCAGTCACTTAATTGAAACGAACACAGTACAAAATTTAATTGAAAATGACAGAAAATGACGCCTCAAAAATATTCATGAAAATGACAAGTAAAAAGAAAAATTAAGAGTAGACCCTCTTCTCTTTCTCTCCATTCACCTAATTGTCATGGGATTTGTAAATTGACACTATATTTCCCCCAACCTCCCAAATATTTTTTATATAAGTACAAATATAATTACGTATATTTTTCGCAGAATTACCTCCAGTAATCCAAGCCGAAGCTCACTTCATGAGCGAAAAAGTGACATGTTTTTGTTAGCAGTAACAACATTGTGAAGTTGCTGAAGAACTAAGATGGTTTACGTAGAATGCATCCATTTGCACGTAAGCTGTTCGTGTTTAGCATTTTTTAATGGGACGGTCTCCTCATTAAAATTGTACTTTTATGCTATTGGCCATGAAATAGCGCCGGCAAGTATCTTAACTGTTTGCACCACTCCATAAATGACATCTGCTATGTGATATCCACTTAAATTTTATTGGAATATCTCTGGCATTCACTGAAAAATGAAAATCGACGGCAGCTAAAGCAAAATTGGAAGCATAGGAGCACAAGGAAAGTGATTGAGGTCGACTAGGAACTTATTCGTTGGTGCGGGGTACTTTGGAAAGGGAAACAAAAGAATCGCTCCCAACTCCAATCCATTGAGAGTGCTCATTTTTTTCAACTGATGCGGTGGTATGTCTTCATTCCACGGCTAAAAAACATCCACTTTTTGGTATATTTTTTTCAAGTCTGTCCTACTTTCCCAAAATCCATCTTCGGAATACGATGAATTCCTTATTGCTGCATTGTGGTAGATGGCGAGTGAAATACAGACAATAGTTGTTCTCGCTCCGTTTCCTCTCAGTCATCGCCAAGTTTGATTTCCCTTCACTTTCTCATCCCTATTTCAAAACTTTATCTCTTAGAGTCTCCAGATCTACTCGTCCTCATATAACTTCGCTTCAGTTCATTTCAAGGAATATTTTTCATGGAAGTCGTATTGTAATCTTTCTACTACAAAACAGAGATTTGTGCAACAGAACTGATGGTACATCTCTCTTTTCTTTGAAATAAAATTCATATTAGAAACTGTTCCCAAGCAAAAAGATTAATGGCTAAATATACATTTATTATGACCTCAACTGTTTTAATAGTCTACTTCTAAGGAAATTCTCATCCAATTATTCTTCAAAATTTCCAAAATCTGTTTTTGTTGCCGAGATAATTAATACTAACTCGGACAAAGTTAATGCGGAAGGGGTTCACACATGGAGAATTTGCCCCATTTAGGGTGTCGCAGGAATCTGAAGTTTAGTCGGAATTTGGATCAGAGGTCATGGACATTAAAATACCTAGAAATCACGGCCTCTCGTTGTGTTGATAAAATATTAATGCGTATTTGAGCTTCTAACTACTTACGCTATTAAATCTCATAAATGCTTATTTTATTATTAGGTAATCTACCGGTTAAGGTAGGTTTTTGGATGGACACAACTATCAAATAAACATTTTGTAACTCCCCACCTAGCAAACTAATCTATATCAGGTCCCTCTTCATCTCGGTGTACTTCCTTCCTCCCCTCATCCCGTCCAACATCCCTATCCTGTTCCTACCCTTACCACGCTTGCCCAACATTCTCCCCTCTATTACCCTCTTCAACATTCCACTACCGCTCAATACGCCTTTCATCCATTTTTCCTGCCTCCATAGGATTTCTCTCAACAAACCCCTCTCCTCACCCACCATCCCTAGTACTTCCTCATTTGTTTTCCTTTCGGTCCATTTCACCTTCTCCATTCTTCTCCATACCCACATTTCAAAAGCCTCCAATCTACGTCTATCCTCCTGCTTCAGCGACCACGTTTCCGCGCCGTACATAGCTACGCTCCATATCAGAGTTTTTACGAGTCTTGTCTTAACATCCCTACTCAACGTCCCCGTCATCAACTCCCTCCTCTTTGAGAAAGCCTCCTTGCCTAGCGCAATTCTTCTCCTTACGTCCCTACCACTTTGACCGTGTTGGTCCAAAACACTTCCGAGATATGTAAACTGCTCTACCTGCTCTATTCTTTCCCCGCCTATTTTAATATTTAGCTTAGCCTTTTTCTTTCTAGAAAATCGCATAACCTTTGTTTTATTTATATTGATTCTCATCCCATATTTATCGCACTGAACCTCCAATTCACTCAACAATGCTTGCAACCCCTTGGCTGACTGAGCAACTAATGCTTGGTCATCAGCAAACCTAACCGATTTTACGAGTTCCCCTCCGACTTTCATTCCTACCTCCAGTTCTTCCCATGCCTCTTTAATCATTTCCTCTACATATACGTTGAACAGTACCGGTGACAATGGGCAACCCTGCCTTACACCTCTTCCTAACACTGCCCATTCGGACTCTCCGTTCCCCACTCGCACCTGAGCAGTCTGAGACATGTACAGGTTGCGGATCAGTCTCCTGTCCCTCCAATCCATTCCTATTTTCTGCAATACACGCATTAATTTTTCCCAATTCACTCTATCAAACGCTTTTTCGAAATCTACAAAACAGGCAAAAACGTCCTGATTGTATTCTATATTTCTCTCGACTAGTGATCTCATTACTGCAATGGCATCACGCGTACCTCTTCCTTTCCTGAACCCAAACTGATCATCCCCTAAGTAATCATTTGCCTTACTCTCTATCCTTTTGTTGATGATCCTGAGAATAACTTTAGCTGCGTGGGATATCAAACTTATTGTTCTGTAATCCTCACATGACGTAGCCTTTGCCTTTTTTGGAATAGGAACTAACACCGATCTCACAAAATCTTCCGGCCAGATTCCTTCCTCATAGATACTACGAATCAGTCCATATATGGCCTTCTTCCCACCTTTCCCTAACCATTTCAACATTTCTACAGGAATATTGTCCACCCCCACAGCCTTGTTTGCTTTCATCTCCTTTAATGCCCTTTCTATTTCATCGTCGAGTATGCCTGGACCTAAGCTATCTTCTTCTACCTCATGTTCCTTTTCTATGTCTAACCTTGTCCATAAATGCTTAAGAAATCATAATTAATATTTAAATTTTACTACTTTTTAATCTTATTTCTCATAATGGTGATTTTCTTATTCAGTTTTAACTCATAATGGAGAATCTGTATGCCTAAAAAAGTACAATTAATCCAAAACAACTGATAATGCATACTAAACCTGCTTGGTAAACCAACTAAACTTCCAAAAAACAAAATAAATAACTTCCTCTTTTAGCCCTCGGAACAAATTGATTTACAATTTATGAAGAATTTAAGATGCGGAAATGTGCTCGGGATAATACACGTATACGCCTGAAACTTTTTCTGGAATGGACAAAGTATATCTGTGGCCTAATATAACACTTACGGGAAGGTAAACCGCAGTATTAGTTATGGGAAGATAAGCTCTAAAAGATGTACTGCGGCGCGATGATTTATGATAGGTGTCGCGTTTGCCACTAATCCGATGAGGGAGAGTTGGAAACTGGGCTTGGTGCAATGAGAAGGAAAGTGGGGAAGAGAAACCACCGAGAGATAAACCTCCATAAATTTTTACTGTTGGACTTAATTTAAAGAAATGCAGGGATCGCAATAAAGGTAAGGTTTTTTTTAAAGATTTTATGAAAAATAGACCCTAGATTAATTAATAATATTTCAACTATTTCCACGACTAGTTAATCTTAACCATTATCCAAATAAAGATTTTCTCAAACTTAAAAGGCATACTTTAGTTAAATATATAATATTTTATTTTCTTTGGTGATACATTTATTTTCCTCGTTTGTTAAATGCACTAATGGATTGAATCTAAAAGGTCGAAAATATCACTTATTTAACGCTCTTTCAAGGCATTTACCATTGAAATATCATATCATTTGCTAAAAAAATACGTAAATGTGTATTTTTTCATACATTTATAAGGAATTAAAGTTTGAAAAGTAGAATTCCTACTTTAGTAATATCTTTCCGCGGCGTTTCCAGCACTTTCCTAAATTCTACTTCCATATGTAAAGTTTAGTAGATCATCCATTCCATCATTTTCACTATTTTTTACCCAAAATGCTGTTAACAAAGGTTTTTTAGGCCAAAACAAGAGTGACCACATGCAGAGCACATTGGGTTATTTTTCCTTTGTATTACATTCAAACTCATTTAAATCAGCAGCCTATCACAGTTTTCACACATAGGATAGGGCATTCCTAACTTTCCACAACTCATGGGCCCTGCGTTTCAATAAATTCTCTTTCAGAAGAACACTCATTTATTTCTATATCAGGCCCGTGATAGTCCTTAACTATGATGTGCTGATAAACAGTTTGAATATTTGTAAGAAAGAAGAAATTATTCACTCCGATCTGAATAATTAATAGGTAAATTATATCCATAAAAACAATAAATAATATCTTTTCCAGGATGGCGATAAATTTTTCAAGAATTGATTCAAAGTGGCCATCAAAATAGTCATGAAAGATTTAAATTATTATTTTTTAAATAGGACAATAATGAAGATAAGAAAATTAGAGAATTCTTGCATAAAACGAGAAATGGAATGAGGGAATATAGATACATTAGGTCCATACGACTCCTCATATGGACCTAAAGATGGAAGAACAGTGGGGACTACTGAAGTGATAGTTATAGAGTAATACCTGTACTCGTATATAGCGGATAGGGCTACCGCCAACGAGGGGTTGCTAAAAATATTAAATGGCAAGGTAGGAAGAAGCGAAGTTAACGTAGATGAAGTAATAGATAAAATATTACTAGTAGAGGTAAAAGCAGAACCGATGAACTTGGTTATTGTGCAGCATACGTAACACCAAGCCACCACTAAAGAGGAAGATGTCGATTGGTTATAAGATCAATTAGAGGACATAATCGCCTGTGTTCCTGCAGAGATGCATTTGATATTTATGAGGGATTGGAATAAGACGGCAGTCGAAGGAAGATATAGTGATGTGAATGGGGACTACGGTTTAATTACGAGGAATGACCGGGGAAGAAAGCAATCGAATTCTGCAGGAGACATGGGTTATTCATCACCAACACTTGGTAGTAGTAATATTTAGGGGAGGCGACCTACAGCTAAGGTCATTTGCTTCATTAGGGATGGATAGGAAAGGATGAAGAGTGGAGAGAAACCCGGCGTCGATGTCTTAACGAAAGACGCCAAGGGATCCGCAGTTTAACGTCCCATCCGACGAACGGCGTGCTCACTCAAAGTGCTCTCCACAAAGCACCTCAAGTAGGGATCAAGATAGCACTAAAAAATATTCGATGCTGCCGGGATTCAAACCCAGGCTCTCTGGGTGGGAAGTTATTACGATATCCACCGCACCATATCGATCCCCCTAACACTTGTTTTGGACACGACAAAATGTATGCATAGAAAATTTCAGGTGGCTCAGAAAGGTATAAGTTAGAATATATTATGGTTAGGCACAGGTTTAGGAACAGTATGATCACTTCCCACCGCTTTCCGGGAGTGGATAAGGACTCTGATCATAATCAAGTGTAGTGTCCGATTCAAAAAGATAAGGCACTGGCAGTGGGTTCGAAAAGGGAATGTAGAAGGATTAAATGGATTGGCAAGGAAAGAGTATCAGCAGGCTGTAGAGAAAATCGTAGATGACGGTAAAAAGCAGAGTACCATCGAAGAAAAACGGGAATGTATCAAGAAAGGGATATTGAAATCCGCAAAAGATACTATAGGAACCGTTAATTGAAAAACCCCAAGCGTGGGGGTAGACCAGAGGTGCGTGTCTGCCTGTGGAGTCATAGATCGCAGGATAGATCCCGTGTCCGAAGAAAAATTTTCAACTTAGAATAAATTTGTCAATGGTTTTCCGGAACGAGGTAACCACACACAAATCTTTCGGAATGATATTAATAGACTCCTGATAAAAAGCTATCCAGAATGGAGAAAGGCAATAATTTCAACATTACGCACTGGTGGCCGAAGGGTCGGCCCAGCATCCTGCCACAGCCGCGGGCGAGAGTGAAGTTCACAGCCCAGTTCTGCGATTTGGTAGGCAACGGGAAACCACCACATTATTCTCCCAAGAATATGGCAAGCAAATACAAATCAATGCATGCATAATAGGCATTCAAATAGAATAGAATGCAGTAAACATATCCTAGGGTTGAAATACTGATGATGAATGCTGAAAGCACGAGATAGCCGTGGACCATGGACGATAGATGAGAAAAGTAAATGAAAGTATGTGTATATTAAATTAAGTAGAATGAAGTAGAAAGAGTTATATAATATTTATTTGATATTTTTGTACTCTGTAAGCCACCACTAGAATGATTCACCCGAATATAACCCTACCGCGGACGGACAATGTTATTCTGAGCCTTTATCGTTCGTGGAAAAAATGACATCTTAAATCTAGTTCTTCTTAATAGAAGTTCTTCCCTTAATGATACTCTACGCTGCACGCGATCTAATTCGGTTATAAATCCAACTTCATAAGGATCTCTTATGCTAGCAGCATATTGTAAATGAGGCCTAACTCACGAAAGAAAACATTTCTCTTTAACATTTTCATCAAATTTACCCAGTACTCTTGTAATAAATCCTGATTTCTTCATTGCTTGTCCACATATTCCCCGTATGTGTTTCACCCAGGAGAGGTTGCCAGTAAGAGTAACCCCAAGTATTGAATCGAGTCTACATATTCAATTTCTGTGTTCCCGGTGTGGTAGACGCTCTGGAGGGAATTGCTCTTTTTCCAAATATTCATCACTACGCACCTTTTTAACTTTAATTCTACTTACTAAGTGTCGCACCATCCTTGTAAAGCCTTATGGTCATCGGATAAAGCTGCTGTGTCCTCAGGATATCACAGTAAACCATTGCATCGTCGGCAAATAAGAGTATCTTACTAGCGACTACGGCGTCAATGAAGTTAACGTAAAGTAGAAATAAAAGAGGTCCGATAACACTACCTAGGTAAAGCCTGGAGTGACTTCTGTTGCATTTGAGCTAATCCGATCCATGACTACTCTAAATCAATAAATAAATAAATAATAATAAATTGAGGCAGGTAAATAATGAAACACAAGAAGCGTGTTTAAATACGCTATGCAATACGAAACATTTGAAAATGAAATGTTAAATTGGTGCGCTATACAAGAGGGTTAAATACTATCGGGACTTGAGAAGGGTAAATCTCTGTTAACAGATATAAGACTGGTAAAATACTAGTTGAAGCAGTGAAAATCCAATAGATATAGTGAATATATACAGAAGAACTGTAAGGTAAAGAACTTAGGCCATAAAGATTAAACATAAAAAGAGAATATGAAGTAGATGAAGATAGAAGCTTAGGTCCAGGCTCATTGGATGGCGAGAGAGAAAATGAATTAAGGGAAATTAAGTCAAGTATGGCCGTGGGGGTTGACAACATTCCCATGGAGCTATCTCATTAAGGAAAATGTGGAAGAGACATTATTGACTAATTCGAAGCCTTTATGAGAAAACAACCTGGCCGGAAGACTTTGTTAGATCAGTGTTGGTTCATACTCCAAAAAAGGCAAAGGTGATGTGAGGACTACAGAACAATTAGTTTGATTTCGCACGCAGTGATAGTGGCTCCCAGGACAATCAATAAGAGGATGGAGAGGGGGCAAATGATTTATTTGGGTAATGTTAACAACTTATCGAGCAAGGAAATCTGTTTCTAAAAAAGGTGAGGTTTCATTAACATTTTGGTGACAGCCTCCTCGAAGCTTCAGATGGAATGAATTAACTACTAACTATGCACTCTTCATGCATACAGGTTTAAAGAATTACTTGTACGTCAGATATAAAAATATTTGATTATGGCAAAAAAGTAAATATATAGGCTTAAAATTAGACAGCCAAATTTTGTTTCTTAGGATAGAATTTCATACCTATATTTCAAATAACATTACCACGCACTAATGCGGATTTTATAATGTAAAAAAAAGGAAGCAGTTTGGAAAAGAATGGGTTTAATTAAGATTTGGAAAATGTTGACTGAAAGTTTCACTAAAAAGCGAGAAAACGGTAAAACAAATTCATCAAACAATGTTCGAAAAACCCAAGCCTTATTGAGAATTTGTGGAATGAGGAATAGGAAATGCAGCAAGTAAAGCAGCTACATGAAACGTAAAAAGTGCACGTTGATGCTGTGGTTACATCAGCTCAGTGCATCTCTCCACGTTCCGTGACGTTCCGGACATGATCTCAGAGGCGTTAAGTTTTAAAGGAATCTCTGTGAATACCTACTCGTGTCCGCTTGGCAAAACAACGGAGGCCACACTGACCGGAGAGATATGGCCGCCAAAAGCTCCTCTAAGTGGGAATTCTGGCAAAGGCTGTTCCGGAATTCTGGGATAAAATTAGACGTGAAACAAGCTCTTTCTTCAATCCCGAATTTCTGAAATGTTTCTCTGTGTTCCAATCCTACTAAAATATACTTAGGCAATTTCCGTGATAAAAACATAATAGACTCGTGGAAATCCTCAAATTTTTATCAAAATGATAAATAATTCTCCTTCTGAATTTCATACCGTCTATTGTGAAAATTATGTAAGAAAAAGTACATTAAGTCACAAGATAGAGGACAAAACTCATAAAAATACTTCCATTATTTAACTCATTATTCAAAAATCATAATCAAGCCCCCATAATTTATAAAAATGTATGATATAATTTAAAAAATAAATATTCAGCTATTTTCTCAATAAAAATGAACTTTGACTTTTAAACGATTGCTGTGAATGTCTTAATGACTTAAAAAATATTGTGAGAAGAGAAGCAATAATGTTTTATTAATTAGAAAATTCGACCAATAGTCCATTACGATAGTTTGTTGACAGCTTATATTCCTGATGGTAGAATATCAGCGGTAATTATAAATAATATTAAAAAGATAATAAATATATTATCTTAAATTAATTGGAACTATAAGCATGTAAATTAAACTACGTACTTATCTTACTACGGCTTTTACTTTTGAACGTTCAAGGGATTTCAAAATCATTTAATTAATTCAATATAAAATATAATTATTAAAAAATAAATCTTTAAACACACACACACAAACACACACACATGAAGACAAAGGTACCCTCTAATAAAGTCATAATAAACTGATCGTAGAATAAATCAGTAAGAAATTCGGTGGAAGTATCAGTTTCGAAAACTTTTTAATATTATTAATTTGCTACCTCATGTAAGCCTTTTTTTGTCTCCATTTTGGTTAAATTTTCCTTTCTGTGTTATTTACTTAGTAAAGCGATGGGAGACGAAGAGAACAATCGACACTTAGACTTTTAGACAGATTCAGAACCAGCGAGTTTAACGATGACACTAAAGCAATTATAATGGCACTACTAAGGAAGATCAGACCACAAGGATTTAACTAGGGTGATAGATTCCAATACAGATAGATTATGATACCCATCCTTTCCTCGAACAATCAGAAATGATAATAGTTAGAAACCGTAGTCCCTCTATAAATATTAAAAACATTTAAGTTGCAAGGCGGAACAAGATTAAAAATTCAAAGATATTAAGTTTAAATGTAGGTGCATGTGTATGTTTGTTTGTAGTTTGTGGGTTTGAATGTGTGTGGGGTGAAAGGATTCTTGCATGAATGTTTATCATGTCTGTTTTGTGGACAATATATTGTGGCTTCTGAATGTGTTTTTTTCTTTCTAAATTACTGGTGGTGCCCTAACACCCCTCGCCACACGCCCTTGCGGGATATTGAGTAGATGCTGATGTTAATGTAGATGAGACCTCATAGGAAATCCCTACTGAGTATAAAACTCATACTTCGGATAGGGAGAGTTGGGGTAGTTACCCAATTAGAGTTTTAACCCAAAATTAGACCGTTTGGATGAAATGGAGTATGAACATTAACCGGAATCAAATTCGTGACCCTACGGTCATGAGCCGAAAAATCTACTCGCCTTATCTGCAGTCTACTGCCAAGTTAATTTCAGTTATTCTCAGCTAAAGTGCAATCAGACCTTTTATTCACACATGAATTAATTCATTCGTTACAAAGTCTTATTAAACGTTGTATTCCATCAGTGAGAACCTTAATGGGATATGTGAGCAATCTGCCGAATAGGTTTAGACTATTTTCAGAAACAACGGACCGAATACGAAAATCATGTTATTCACCGACCATTACCACCTTCGAGAGGACTTGCACTTGGAGGAATCCTGTGAATCCATACAACTCTTAAACCGCACCAACATCATATAACGAAAACAGAATGTGTATGATGGCCGAAAGAGGCCCAGAATTTTAAAATTGGGAAGTATAAAACTGTGCGCTATAAAGTGAAATTACATCCATGGTTACCCGAAAGGTATGTTTGCTTAAGCTCCAGGTCCGTATCTTAAGAGAGGAAGGCGAAGGAGCGAATGAGGGTTTGTATGTCCTGAGTACGCCGCCGTCTTTCAACACGTAACCGGTAGTGTTTTCGGGATTGTTGACGCAATTGCGAAAGCAAAGAATAAGGTGGGGAGTGGGGTGGGTTGGGACGACAACGACGAGAGACGTCGAGCAGTAGAGACTGATGTGAGATGGGGAGTGAAAGGATGCTGGGTGGAGTGAGTGGAGCTAGTTTTCTCTCCCTCCCCCCACCCGCCTTCGGAAAAGACGCCTCGCCGCAGCGAAGTACGGTTCCGTCTCGCATGGAAGGAGGGTGGGAGCTGGGGGTAGTGAAAGCGGCCAAGATGGGCCAGCTCTCGTAGAATTACTGGCTAAGATTTCTCAGTGCAGAAAAAAATAACCGGACGATAAAAGCAATCGAATACGATCGATTTTCTCACACAAGGATTTCCCGTATTTTTTGCCTGAATGACAAAGCCAAACCTGTTTCTCGGTCTGAATTCACATCGCGAACACTTTTTTTTTAATATTACCGTGTCGTCGTGTCACGGAAGGAATAAAATAGTGAGGATGTCTAACTAACGTTTCCGCCCATTTTTCTTTATGTAAAGTTTAATACTTCATTCGCCCCTAGATCTCTAAAATATTAAGCAGACGGAAGAATACTTTGTTTGCGACAAAAAATGCTAATGTTAAAATTAATTTTGATTTATTTTCATTCATATTTTAAGATTAAAATGTTACAGAAATAGAAATAAGTCAATTTAAATCACCTTTTCACTAAAAACACAAAAGTAAACTCATTTTCATAATTTAAAGTAAACATTGGTCATCAGATGAATTAATATAAAAATACTTTGGAAAATCTATAAAAATAAATGCTTCGGCCACATTGATAGATCAGTCATTGTTCGTACGTTTTATGTTGTTTACGTTGTACGATGGTGACGTGACAATTTTGCAAATACTATTGCACATAATTTCACATTTAAAAATTTGTGAATTTATTGTTATTTCTCCGTATGACCTATCTATGCATCATAGCATTCACGATGCACGTATCTTTATCCGAAGTTCCAGTTTCAAGGCAGAAGGAAGTTCAATTTATTGCTGCCGCTGTGAGAGTATAGGCACAATTTCTTCTGTTGTCTCTTGATATAACGAGCCTTGAACCTCTTCTGGCATAATGGTTTTGACCGTATTACACGGTCATATCACCTTGAATTCAAACTTCTTCGATACGTCTCCCTTGGGAATAGGAGGATAGGGAGCATAAATGCCAGAAAAACAAAAGAATAACGCCAAGGATCATGACAATATTTCACGCCACAAAAGCACCCCTTATAAAAAAACAACGGCTTCCTCAGCCCCTCCGTCACTATTTTCGGAATAGCTTGGGGCCACCCGCACTCACCGCCTCACATGGGTTGTCTGACGAGCGGAAAGGAGGAGGGGAAGCGGAGGGCGGAATAGCGAAGACACATCCTTATGCCTCCCTCTGGGACCCAACGATATCCCACCTTAGTGCTCCCTGGAGATTTCCAGCCTTTGGGGAGAAGAGCTGGGAAGAAGATACGAGATCGAAGGGGTCCGTGCGTGCGTCAACAGCCCCAGAAAAGTCGAAATGAGAAGGGGGAGAAGAAAGAATGCCACGATTTCGGCATCAACCGAAGGTTGATTCTGAGTCAGGCAATCAACATTTCCTGGCTAATAAAGACAAAACTACAATTTCTTTTTCCAACTTATGCTTCCATCTATTTAGTCTCTGCGGAGTACCTACCGAAGAGAATAATAATAAATTTGAGAGCATCTAAACACGTACATTCATAGTTTATTGCTTTGACATTAGATCATTCTCCTTGTCTTCTTTCTGTTTATCATTAAGTTTTATCCTTTAATTCATCTAATTAATGATCTGCTTTTTTATTTATAGGAAAATTTCTGGTATCGATAAAGTGTATTCTGCATATAGAGGCATTAAATATTCAATAATAAAGCAAAAGCTGAATATCGATAAGACTCGTTAAATGAAGAACACAGTGTATATTTCTACTGTTCTTTATTTTCGTACAACTAGTTTCAACTAGTTTCTTAGGTGTCATCATCAGGAATTAGTTGTAAGAAAATAAAGAACCGTGGAAATTGCGTTCTTCATTTAATGAACATGAACTTCCACAAAGTTGAGTCTGCAACAATTGAATCTCTAAGATTAGTCAATTGAAATTAGACTACGTTTTTGGCATAACTCAGCATTCGCTATGGCCAAATACATTAATTCCTGTTAGGAATACAGCAAAACTTAGCACTAGATAGCAAATTAGACCTAATACCATAACCGATTTCTTGATATCTTTCTTAAACTTATATGACTACTTTCTACCTACTGTCGCCAATCCGTTCTAAATACTATATTTATTATTTTCCCGCCTCCTCCTCGAGTAAAAATAATTCCCCCTATTTAGCACAACCTTGAGTATCACGTTGCCTCTCAACGGCTCGACGATTCGCATTTCCATCCTCCTCTCTCCAAACAACCCTCTTCCTATTTCTTTATTTCCTTTTATTAATGAGTATTTTACTTACATATCCTGCCTGCTATAACCTCAAAAGCCTACACCCAACATTTTTATCTCAGTTTTCAATATTTTTTTCTTTACATCTTTCAGTTAAGTTCTTCACATCAACTCCCGCTCTTTGTAACAGTTTATTTACCTAAACAATTCCTATTTATGTCCTATATCTTCATTTACCCCTCTTTTTAAATATATTTTTATTCATAGATAGTATCTGTTCTACCATTCGTTAATCTGATAATTAAGATCTTTTCAATTTAGATTATAATGTACCCATTTCCTGTCCTGACTTTAAAATCTCATCAATGTATTCATTATATTCCTTATTTTCTTTTCAATGGAGTCTTCTTTACTCTACTGCCATGGCCTTTCCTTGTTTCATCCTACAACTATGACGTTATCCATTATCACCAATGAATTATGATCCGCATCCTCATCCAATACTGTGGCACTTGGCGAACTGACAAAGCATTTGCAAAATGCAACCTATACTCTCTATCATACTATGGTATAAAATATTTCTCCCTACAGGCTTGGCATATGTGTACCTATGTGTATTGTGATAATTATACCATGTGTATGCATTTACTTAAACCATTCAACTGTTGCAATCTTCTGTTTGTACCTAAATCATGTACCTATAACCTTTTACCCCAATCCTATCTCTCTCATTGTCTACCAACACATGCGAGTTCAACCCCTCAAGGCTCTGTGTTTTCTTCCCGAAATCCTCCCACTTGCTTCATCATGTATATCACACAGAGTAGCTGTTATTTTATCCGTTGTGATTACTCGACCACATGCACAACTGTATTGAAACTACATTTATTGGATCTGATTTTACCTGCAACACCAGTGATTTGTCACCAACTTGCTCTGTTATTACCAATGTTTCTACCACTGCTACCCCCTAACTCAAATCTACTCCCCCACTTTTCACTACTTAATTTAAAAAACCGCACGCGATTCATGGAAATGAAGTATTAATCTGTGCGTTTCACACGGCTCGGAGTTTAGTACCACGTGAGCTATACTTAAACCTTTAAAATTAATTTTCGGGTTGATGACTCTCACTAAGAAGATCTCGAAAACCTCGAAACCAAACTTATATATTTTTGTCATAATTGTACCCCGAAGAAGTAAATTATAACTAAACTAATAGGAAAAAACGCAATGCTTACGAAAGTTTATTTACGAACATGAGGATTTCTATATATTCGTAGTATTACTTATCGAAAAGATGTAATTATGAATGGACCTCTTCTTGCGGTGGCAGAGAATATGATTGCCAACAGGAGGGTACAAGATACAAATTCACGCAAATAGTTGTCCATAGAAAACATATATAGAGGCTAAATATTTCTTTTTTTCTTGAGTACCATGTTCAAGCTCTCTTAGGCTCCTAAATGCTGTTCACTCCAAAGTAATATCACATGCGAATTACTCGCATAACTTTACAACCGCAAAATTAGACTCCTCTTGTCATTGGCAGGAATTAAAAATAGGACCAATGATAGCGCGCCAAAGCACTGAGTGAACCTTTTCTCAGCAATATAAAGATTTGGTTCTGAACCAATTAACGTTTTTGTACTACATTACAGGAAAAAGATTAAGTTTGCCTAATAGTGGTTATGGATCTAATAACAGAGAGGTTTTTGAATAGTTTCTAAGCATATCAAGAATATTTCTATTTTCACTTACATTTATTAAGAGACAAGAGGGAAACAATGACATGGATAACATCTCTAATTATGACGCTTTTCAATGGATTTCAAAAAATACTTCGAATGTAATGTTAAACCACGTGCTCACATTGCGGTAACTCATTCGCAAAATTGGTTTGCTTACTTATAGCAATAAACAAATTAATACATTATGTATCATATTATGATTGAACATATGACATGGAATTTAAATTGGCAAACCATTATTATTACAAACATATATAGTAAGAAGGATATAAACATGAGAGTAATTACAGTTTTCTAGCATCACTTGGCACTAATCAAACATCTTTCGTGTAATGTTATTATGAAGCCTTTAGAGTAGATTTATGCTTTAAGAATATGCTTAAGTAAATGTTATTGGTTCAATAAAAATATTCTTAGTTAAATTCACCAAGAAAATTAAGTTGTGTAGCTGTGTGTGTGAAGATAATTGGTGTGGAAGATTATTTTATTTGGAATAAAAAATATTTATTTCTGCCCCTAAACCTTGTGGCGAGAAAGGCCGCTTTACTCATTATGTATTAATTAATATTCTCGAAGTTTCGGCATCTTTTGTAGAATTTTATCAAACCGCTACCAACCATTCAGGATTTCACCAATACAAAATTCAGTAATTGCTAAAGTGTGATTACTTAAAAAGACCTTTTTAAAAATCTCTGTTAGTTTTCCTATGAGATCAAATTTATAATGTCCATGAAGCGATGCTATATCGCTTTAAATCTAGCACTTGTATCTATGCCGCTCATATAGCTAAAATGTGATCGATAAATTAAGGCCCAAAAAATCCTTCAATTCAGTGGCCCTTTACAAATGGCCGTTTTAACTCAATTCTTAACGAAAATGTATTTCAGGATTAATTGAATTTAATTTAACCTCAAAAGAAACCCCAATACGTGAGTTATTGAAATGCGGATTTAATTAATTACAAATTCAAATTTCATTCCATATAAAATGAATTAATTTTACAAAATTCCCACAAGCCATTAATTTAATTTTCTAAGTTTTTTGAGGCCAAAAATTTAATTTTAGGTCACAGGACAGATATATCCTTAAAAAAACTTCCAAAGCTGAATCAACCATGTAATTTTAAAAGATATATTGGCAGTTATATTATGTCACTTTTGTTGCATATAATGATGGAGTGGGCTATAAATAAAGATTTTGGAACTCAAAGTACGTTTAAAAGCAAAATTCTGCAAGCCGTGAGGCATTTTCTCTCGGAATTTAATTGCGTCGGGAGATTATACGCAGTGTCATGTCTCTCAGAAAAGGTATAGATGAAATGAGTGCATTTACTTTTGCTTTGGTTAAAGGGAGACACAAAATGACATTAAAGTTTCACAGTTCTTTGCTGTGTATGCTCTACCACTTTTCATACTGGAATTCAAGCGTCAATGGTTTCCAATTATTTCCTCACACAAAGAGAAAAACTCACCGTCTCTTCCTAAACCGATCACAGAATAAACGGCACATGAAAGCAATATTCCAGATACACGCTTTAATTCCCCCACCATTAATTTCACGAAGGCAATTACGTAAAAAATACCATCCTGGACACATAAACAAAAAATTCCATAAATGACTACGACCACTGAGGCAACTAACATTAAACCATCAACCAAGAGGAGTATAAAACGTGTCAGACTCCCTCGTCTCCACCTAACCTCCCACCACGGCTAATACTTTCCACATCCAACGCTCAGTTCTTCGATAGTGGGTAGCGTTACTGTAAAGACCTCCCATGTGCCTGCACCCCAGCAGTTCGTATTTTTGTCTTCCCATGTTGCAAAACCAACGCGAGCCCACCCCCCTTCGACTGTCCAACGTAACTCGGATCCCCACAACTCCCAACTTCGAGCAAATTTTAATTCGCCAAAGCCAGACCGCAGTGCGGGGTGACCCCCTCCCTGCCCCACACCTGTCTCCCCTTCTCGTCCTCCCTTCCCGTGGTATTATCCCCGGCCAGACAATCAACTCCTAAAGTTTGTTTTTTTTTCCAAATCTCTCCCCGACCGCGCATTTCCTACTCCCCCTCCCCAACCACGGCCTTTACGAATAAACACAAACGTACTCTCCTCTGCATTATTTCTTTTTCCCCTCGCCAGCTATTTTTTCCTCTATTCTGTGTGTGCATGATCACAACAGCGTGCAGGAGTTAAAAATTTAGCTGGATTCATTTACTTTATTTGCCTAAGTTTTTTTACATTTTATATTGAAGCCCATCTCTTAGAGTGCAAAGTAATCTATCCAGTCCAATTTCCGACGATGTCAGGTATGGTTAAGAGTCCTCCCGATCGATTACAGCTGGCTTGACTTTAAGCACATTTCGTTTGATTGATATTCTATTGTTGAAAATAAAGCCCAAAATGTTTTAATAAAAACACTAGGAAAATCGGTTATTAATCCAGATTTCCAAAGTTTTATAATTCCTGTATGTCACTTTCATAACACAGCACGATGATATAAACTATCAAAAAAGTTTGGATTACCTGTATTGGAACGACTTGGTTAATTTTAAATGGGTTAGACTCTACCATAGAGGGTGGAATGCTATTATTTGCTTTATGTCTCCTTCTGCTGCTTTCAGTAATGCGAACATCACACCACTGTTCCTTCCCAGTCCTCCTTCATAACTACCCTCCTCAACATCCTTCACTAAAATCAACGCCATACATTCCCATTCAACTCTAATGCTATATAGTATACCCATCCCGGATCTTCTCCCCACATTTAAACTGAAAGCGACGTAATTAAATCCAGAGTCATAAAAATACTTTCCCTCCTCACCCTTGGTTGAGGGGAATCGACTTTTTTTTATTTCCATTCGCCTACTTCCGCCGATTTTAATTACCTTTATGTGCCGCAGTCGGATAATCGCGTTATTCTCCAATTTCGGCAAAATGAAGCTTTGAATATTTCATTTAGCACCTAATTTCCATTGAACTGTTTTATGGTTTTAAATGTTTTCGCTATTAATACTAACCCTGAGAGTTTTAAAACTATTCCGATGCCTTCATAATTTGTACAGTAACCACTAATGACTTTCTCGCTAAATTCTCACATGGACGTATTAACATCACATATACCACTAGTATGCTCATTTAACAGAAAAAAATCTATTTGACGACTCTTACAGTAAATGTGCCATTCCATATCGTATCATATTGCCAATAAGCATATATATTTGCTCTTCGATACTTTTTGATAATCAAAATTTAATATTCTTATTTACACAGCGTTACAGGCGAGTTTATAGTTGCAGAACCATCGATGATGCATAATCATAACACATCATATTGCCTCGTGAATAGTATGCTTCGGCCGAGTGGTCCATGAATTCTGTATCAGACTTTGAATGTACTGTAGACGGAATATTAATCAAAATAATTTCCACCCATTCATTTCAGTGACTCATAACTCGTTCCCCCAAATACCATACCAATTTGCAAGCTGGTATTTAATTACGAATATATAGACGTTTGGATAAGTCGTTTTGTGCCCGAATGTTACAAAATCGATGGTATAAAATCAAACATATCCCCTAAATTGTCCCGAGTATGTTAAATTTACGTACGTATTTACTTTACGTTGAACAGCCCGTTTCAATATTTTTTATCGCTCTCCAATATTACCGCAGTAAATACGATCAGCCTCTAAATCGAAATACGATATATGGTCTCTAAAATACATTCAATTCTCACGCGACTGTGGCTGTTTCATATCCCAGAAGAAGCCGAATTTCAGGTAATATTCTTACTTTATTTGAAGAATACTTGAAGATCACACTCATCACTGGAAAAGACATTACGTAGCTAGCGTTAAAGGGAAATCTATGATTTCCTAAGTACATCCCGGCTGTAAATACTTCCTTAAACGAATGAAATAAGATCAGCGATCACACCATTTCCAAAATACTAGCCGCGATAGTTGCACCCAAAATATCCAAAGAAAAATTACTAAAATCCGAGATCCCTTAAGTGATTTTAATACTTCTGACGGGACCGTAAAATTCATTTCATGTCATATGATAGATAATGTAAAACACATACTTTTCTCGGCTTCTTGTGTGAAGCCGATGGCATGTCAAAGACCGATCCCGAAAATCATATGCCTTTTTGAGCCCACGTGAGAATCGTAGGTAGCAAGCTAGTAGACCTTTATGCATCTCGCCACTATGCCATGAGCATTGCTATCAACAATCTTCACGTTCTTTGGTGTGTCAGAGCTATAGAAATTCCAAAGTAAATCGCATTCGCTTCCAAAGAAATGCACTTCGCAAGCCAACAAGTAAAGCCGATAAGAATTCTCAAGCTATTGAAATCCTTCCAATGAAAACTACTTCCTTGGCGTTTGGTAAACTGTAAGTCAAACAAGAGTCATTGCCTTTGTGGTTCACCTGTAGCAAGGAAAATATATAAATATATCCTCAATTAAAATTTTCATTCCTATAATTTTATATTGTATTTTTTTAAAGTAGAAGTGAAGATTTCGGTTTCGCATCATTAATAGAAATTAGACAGATAATTCGGGAGCAAATCTTAAAGGGGCATGGTAGTATTTGATAAACAAATTTGATTTATGTAATTTTGGAATAAAAGCTCATGGCTTGATTATGCTACCTATAGTAGTCTTATATTTTTTTAGAAAATTTCTGAAAAGAAGAAAGAATATATCATTCATTACCTCTGAAAAGCCCCTCTCTTATTTGCTGAATTCGGAAATCCCGTTTATATGAAATTACGTACTTTTTAAAATTATTAATAAAATAATATTGACGCTTTCCCTCTCACATATAATAATATTCCAAACATATCAATAGAATGCCTCTAATGCCCATACAAGTGAATTTAAATGGTTATAATGGCTCTCAAATTCATAAAAACAAATAATAGACATCTCAACGAGAAGTTAGTGCACATCTACGTTCATTCATATGGATATAGAATAAATAGTGTGAAACGAAAAGTGGTATTCACGTTTCAGGTTTCAGGTTTTGCACGTAATGGCTCTAAAAAAACAATAAATATTGCTTGGAATTCATGCAAAATATACATTACACTTCCTCATTCTCTACAACCCCCACTCTTTCGTTACAGGAAATCACACCAATAGTATAAGACCACTAACTGAAGATGAAATTACTACGTATTTTACTATGCGTATATTCCATACCATGGCAACTGTTAGAAACTACAAATAGAAAAGGAGAATTCCTGCCAACGCAACTGGGGAAAAAAGTTCTTGCCTGAGAGGAGTGAACTTTTGTTATACATCCGGACCATAGTCTGCCTAACTGACTCGCCCAATGGCGTTTCCAATATTGTTAATGAATTGTGAAGATGAATCTTTGCGGCCATAAAACGCGCAGCTATTAAACTCACTGCTCGTTACCAATATGATTTTTCGACGTCATTTCCATTCATACTCCTGATTACTAAGGCAAGATGATTATTAATAAGGTATAAGATTAAATTATGGTGCATTCTCGCGCCTTTGGGCTTAGTACTGGGAGACCTATACCCTTACCCATCCAACAGACCTTTATCTTGACAACTGTGACGAGATTGAAACGTTTTCAATAGGGTTAATAAACGCCCTTCAATAACAAATATTTTCCAAATCTTAAATGTTACCTCTCACAAAAAGTTCATAGCCAATCAAGTTATTTTATATCTGTGCGTATAGAAATGCCTATGGGAAAACATCTTTTCTCTTTCTGTGATATTAATCACACAAATTTATTCAGTCCAACATATGAAAAAATCCAATTCTCTTCCCCGTCCTTGCGGCCATCTTTGCCACCGAGTCTTACCAAGGTTAATCGCACAATTAGGCGTGGCGGAGACGATAGGATTTGCCCTTCAGCTTCGGTCCCGCGGGGGTCTGATCCCCAGGTTGCCCTTGAGGGGGGATAAGTGGTGGGGACAGAGGGAGAGAGAGAGCCGGTTCTCTCCTCCGATCGCCTCCCCTCCCTCTTCTTCGTCCTCTCCTTCCACTCCCTCCGTCCATCCAACCGACTCCTTCCTCCAGAACGGACTAGATGTTAATGAGAAGTGTGAGCCCGTTTACTTGCGTGCGGGTCGCAAGGAGGAGGAGCGACTGTAATTTACGGTGCCTCCCCATAAGACGGCCATAGATGGGATCCCGAAGCGTAAAAAGAAAATCTTCAGAAGGGAAGGGGAAGCGAGACAACGCCCCGGAACAGGTGTACCCGACTTAATCTCGAACTCTTTTTACATACATTGGGGATGATTTCCTGAGGAAGGAAAGAAACAGGGGAGTCGGTTGCGTATAGGTGAGGATGTGGTGGGAGTCATCTGAGAAGAGGGAGTGCCCCAAAGATGGGCGACTCGAGACACATGGGCGCCATCAAACCGCCGCCACCTTCATCCATGGACGTTGTTTCGCAAAAATTGCTGAAAATTCATTTTTAGACAAATTGAGGTTTAAAAACAGACTTAAAAAACATAGCAGTCATAAATGTGTGGTCAAATTTTATATTTTAATTAAAAAAAAACTTTTTTGGTCATCATTATCTCCCGCCTATCCGATGGTTGCAGGTTCAAATCCCGCATCGGGCATGGCTGCTCTGTATAATCTGAGACCGGTCCTGGGAAAACTGATGTCAAGCCGAGAGTGGCTTATGGGAATCCCAAATACCGGCTACCGGTGATGTCTGACGTGGTTGGGGGAGCATGCAACAAATCCCTAAATTGCCCTTCTCGTGCCTAAATATTTCCTCCCTTGGTTCAATACCACAATTCCTTCTTTCACCTTACCCAGGACTGTAGAAATCATTTGTTATCCAATCTTTTCGACCACCACTCAAAAATCAAAGCAACGAATTCGACAGTTGGTTTGATGGGTAAGGATAAAGGTATCGTTAGAAAAGCCTTCGAGAGAGTAAAATTTACAATCAGATTATGAGAGTCATATCCTTTCCCAGAAAAATTTGACAAACGAAGAATCATACTATGGATTATGCTAGGAGGTAATACATAGATTTAAATCAGCGTCTAAATCTCAGTAGCCAAACCGTTGGTTTAGGGTTCATCTCATTCCTGAATTAATTAAGATTTAAAATTCCTTTTATTAATAGGCTGATAAATACGATACTTGAAATATTTTTTCGGAATATTTTAACATATTATTGGGAAGGAGCTTCATTAATTTTTTTGATCAGTTGAGTTTTTTTGAGGAAAATTTAGATAATACCACATTTTAATATCCATTAAATATCATTGAAATTAAATTAATTAATGTTAAATGTATTAAGGCCGAATTTTCTTTTTCAATTATTTTAAACTGCATTGAAGTGAACATATAGCAGTATGTAACACATTGACGCCTCCTATATTTATCTGAAACAGGATGTAGCAATTTAAGAAACTCTCAGTAACTTTCACTGGTGGAGGAGGTATCCCTTGTGAAGTTATTTACGCTTCATTAGGGGCACTAGCTGATAAAAGTCGACAAACTAACCTTAATCGTCAGCATATTTATAAAATTAAGAGAGAGAGTCTAGCATTGCCGCTAGAATTAAATTCAAAGAGATATCACTGAATTTGTTCAAAACTCCTGTTCGACAAATGCACAGTATAACTTCCCCATCAAAATCCATGGTAAATAAACAGTAGAGGAAATATTTAGACCTGGAAGAGAGGAAATATCCAAAGGCACGTAATGGCTACGGTTGTATGAATCATGTGGGCATGGGTCGTGTCTGAAGTAAATGTAAGATAAAAAGACGCAACCGAATCAAGAGGAATCATGACAATCAAGTAGACGGTTCGAGGAACCACCGAGGAGTTTTCTGCGAAAATATACCATTGAGGCAAATGGTAATGACTAAAATGTAAAATGAAATACTACATCAGATGCAATTGAAGACTCATAGTTGGAAAAGTGCCCTATAAGGAACAAATAAAATGAAGTAGATGTTAAAGTTGTGAATCCAGGGTAGTTCGCAATATGGATGCTTGTTTTTTGTCATTCTCCGTACACCTCTATCTCAATAGTCTTCCAAACCTTAGGACTTAGGCTTAAGGCACACCGCTTTTGCCCTCATTTCATTCCTTTTCTTTAAGCCTCGTCGGCTGGACTTTAGTGGTCACTCCTTCCCCTTCTTCCTCCACTGGCGTCCACCCATAGCTATTGTCTTTTTTGGTCTACGCCACCTTGTTTCCAGCTTGCACCCTTTTTTCCCTCTTTTTGGCTTTTTTATTCACAATTCCCGTGGCGTTGTCACCCGATAGATTGGTGGAGCCGGTTGCACGCGGAAAAAACCTGCCCCTCACTAACCCTGTTCGTCCTCTCAGACCTGGCCCTTCTCGTCCTCCGACACTACCACCCAACCCCCCCTTACGCCCTCGTTCCTCCCGCCGCCACCCTATCATTGCACGCCCACCAATGGAAGCCAACTTTCATCTAACCTCCTTTATACCTCCCCTCCCGTCGATACCATTCCACACCCCCTTCCATTCTTCCATTCACCCCCATCCCACCGCAACTCTCTCCCACCATCCGTCCACCCCCTCTCGGCCCCACTGCGATCACTTCTCCAACTTCTCTCTCTGTTGCTGCTTGCCCTCTCTTCCCATCCCCTTCCCAGTAAAGCGGCTCCAGTAGTCATCTGAGAGACACAAAAAAGGAGATGATGGCGAAGGGCGGTGAAAGGGGAGAACGAGTAGCCAGTCTTTGTTGGATGGGCGAGCGGGGGGAAGACGATGGAGGAAAAGGGACATATAAAGTCGGAGAGAGAGAGTGGGGATGGGGCTGGAAAAGAGTTTTATGCAGTAAAATCTCCAAATAAGTTTTTTTATATTGATCCCATGTTGTAATGGTTATCCGAATCAAGTACTCCCATATCTCTTGCGGGGATAACGGCGTAGCAAAGGTCACTAACACTGTTTTCATGATACTAGTCATGAGGCGTATTTTGTGCCTCGTGTACAAGATTATTTTTGTCGTACACCTTAAGATTACGATTAAAGGCAAGTGCTATCAATGATATTATCGATTTTCAATTTAAAAAAACAATGCAGAAGCGAATAATTTTTAAGTAAAAAATCCACAAAATGGAAGATGTACTTAATTATTTGAAATTATTTCACTGACACTGAAATACATTATTACATGAAATCTATTAATTTACTTCCCTTAACGGCTGCTTCTGAATGTATTTAAAAAAAATAGAATTTTGATGTTTTGGGTGAGAAAAAAATGTCAATCAATATATCGCATGATTCTTCTCCCGGTACTTTTATAATTCCAAATATATAACTACTTCCTACGAAAAAGCCATAACTAAATGAGGAAGTGCCACTCTTTTCTGTTGCTGGCACTGGAATTACGTTAAGATATCCAATGCTGCATCTAGTAGGATTTATGGATTTTGATAGTAATTTATCATCACATTCCAATGATTCGTAAAAAATAGGTATTTTTGCTGAATATGATTCAGTATTCGTTAATAAATGAGAATTGAATCATACTCATGGTAGTTAAATATGTAATAATTACCGCCAAGTGGCTTTTGGCAATCATTTGTTAAAAAAAGATTGCAAATTGTTTTTTATTATTCTGTGATCTGTCAGATATTTAAGTAACCAAATTCTACGACCAACCATGATTAAGTAATAGCAAGGTATTTAATTAATCTATCAAACACAGTAAATCATCTGGACATAAATCGACTTGAAAGGGTTAAAGATAACTTAGAAATAAAAATTGAAATAATTTATTTACAAATATGAAATCTAAATTCACACTTGAGGATTACATATTAAGAGAATAAATGGACTTGCTAACCATATTGCTAATGATTGGATCGGGAGTTAGAAACTGGACTTACTTAGGACTGGACTTAGAAACTGACAAATCGAGAGCTTACGTAAGGACTAGCCTCGAGAAAAAATAAAAACTCAACGAAGGGACTGAGGATTCCAACCGGTGAACCACTGATAAAAACATAACAAAAACACCAAAATGGAAGATATATGACAAGTATATTCTACCACCCACTTTTCATAAATCGTTGGGCAGTCAGGTTATTACATGTTATATTTTCATAATGATCCTTCCTTCTACTATCAAGGGTTAGTTTCACAAAAAAGCGCACACACTGTTGATAGAGTGAAATATTTTATGTGATGTGAGGATTATAACGAAGTTAAAGTTTAAGCTGAAATTTATTTTTCGTTAGCCATCATCGAGTAACTGTTTCATACATGCTTCGATTTTAAAAATTTAAGATAAAAATCTTTCCAATAATTATAAAAAAATATCACCGTGTGAAGACGTTAACATTTACGAAATCAAAGAGTTATAAAACACCCTGCATTGAATGCAATTATTGCTACTCCACATCCCATCAGGGTCATTCCATCTCCACCATCATCTACCTAGGACCGCAGTCGATCGTCAGTTTCTCAACTGATCTTTTCCCAACCTACTGCTTATTGCGAAAGTCCTATGACCACCTCACCCTCTTTAAAGCATCTCTCACTATGAAACTTCTGCCGCAACATGTGTAGTCAGATTCTCATTATTGAGGCCATTAAATGCCACGGTAGGTGAGAGTGGAAAGCTAGAAGCGATAAATCGGATGAAAGATAATTGAATTTGAAAACTTAATGTGAGTGAAAATGTTTAATTAACAAATGTCTCTCGGGATGAGTGTTGGATATAAAAAACAAACATGGTACGTTAACGCAAAAAATTAGCGAGCGGAAGCTGTGTGTGCTTTTTCAGCTAAGTGTATATTCAAGTGTTGGATAATGCTGTTGTATTAACAGCCATTCCTGCCTATTGTCCTATCCTACTATCTTTCAATGAGCTATAGTTAAACGATTACTCATTCTTATTATTTGGCAGTCTCCCGTCCATTGTAGTTTGCAGTTTTTAAATATACATAGCCATTGTCACGCTAAAACACTTTCAATTTGTGAGCACAGAATCGAGGAATCCTATATACTACTTATACTTATTTAAGGACGGTAAGTATAATTAGGAGTGTCCTAAACTTTTAAGAAAACTCGAATGGACCAATAAAAGCTTCAATTGCGATGGTTATAACCTCTGAATGAGACTGACTTTTTTCCTATTTACTTACAATAATCATAGCCTAAAGATGGCTGATAGAGATTTTTCCGAAATAATTTATGACAAGTTCACGGGTACATCGAAAAATTTAATCGCAATTCAGATGAACAGTCGTGAAGTAACTACAGACTTAAAATAATCATTGAACTAGAAATGTTTCTTGCTGGTATTATTACTTACCAGTTAGCCACTTAACTTTTTAAGCATTATTTCTTTATTCGGGCCCACTTTGATCATTTAAAATACATATTATTTTTTGTTTTATACACTGTTTAGATTTTAGTTGAACAAAGAAGTGGATCGGTGCTGTTTGCATTCAAGGCTAGAATTACAAAATGTGAACAAATTTCAAGAATGAGTACTATGCCACGTTTAGCATCACGTCATATACGTAGAAATCATTGTTTTCTTTCTGTACGGAAGAAACAATTGCATGAATTATATTTTACCTAGACCTGACTAAATGTGTCACATTCAATTCGCTGGAAAACGGAAGTGCTTTGAGATTAATCATTACAAATTTCAAATAAATATTTTTCTTGAAGAAATACAGTTAAAAATACTCGCTTCCCTGGCAAAACTTGCATATTTCCAGTTATCTATTTCCTTCCGCAGCCTATAGAGACTCCTTTACAGTAAAGATTTTTCCGAAATTTAATTATTTATCTGTATTCATGCTTATCCGTTAACAATTATATCAATAATTCAACGGTCCCACAATGGTTACTAATAACAGCTATCATATGGTATGGTCTACACTGCCTATATTTCAATAGCCAATTTCTTACTTTACTCAATAAGTACATTTTCGCAGAATACATTTCGCACTGTGCTCTTCCACAAAATGTATATTATTCATGCAAAAACTTTTTTTTATTTGCACAGTAACAGATAATGATAAAGCGTAACATCAACTGGTGACCGGATTATAATACGATGTAACGAAACCGATTGTGGTAAAGTCATTCCATGAATAATTTATATTGTATAAAATAGCAGTGTTTCCTATCCTACTCATCATGAAGGAGTTCCACCAAGTACCCCATCCACCGTTCCATAAAAGTAGATTATTGGATCATGGTAAAATAAATGTCGAGGTAATTCTTAACTTAGGCCAATTTTCATATAAGCTGTTTTCATAACTACTATTAAAGACATAATGTCCATAAAAGTGATTTCCGATTAATTTTACCATAATGGGAACTAAGTTTCGCAAAAATATGTCACGGGAAGAAGTAATAGAATTCTAATTTTATTCGCAATATCAAAAAAGGTACCTTTTTAGGGCATAGTTGAATTTTTAAATCAGTTAAAATGATAGAAATATTATATAAAAATTATTTGTAGGTTATTATCCTTCATGAACATAGGGAAAATCATCTTTCCTTAAACACTTGAATTTAAAATAATTCGAAACGAACAAGCCTTCAAATGCTAAATACAGCTGCTACAGTGTGCTATTGTGCCAAGAGAAATTATTACGGTCAATAGTAAAGAATTGAGGTTTGGTATACCCAATGTATTCTCAGTCAAATACAAACCCATATTAACAAACAGACCCGAAGACGGTCGAGTTGTCGAGATAATTCTTTAAAGTGCTCAGAGGATGTTAAAACTTGTTGGTGTCCAAATTGATATTTCGGAGCTGAATATTTCTATGGATAAAATATTGTAGTGTTTCTCACAAAGGATTTAAAAATTAAATTGGAGAAAGAGAAGAACCGAAAAAATCAGCTTTTTCATGACAAAATGGAACGTCCCAATATAAACGTTGTATATAAACACCGTTAGTGCCGAACATTTTCCATTTTATTCAGTAGCACTCTATTCCGATACGACTCTAGTCCGATACCTTTCCATATGGTATACTTGACGAAGAAAATTGTGTTTATGGCTTTGATTTTCAAATTGACGGGTGAATCTCATCGGACACTTTCGAGTTTCACTTAATAAGACGATGGTGTTTTGTGTGCAAATGACAAAAACAACTATTGAGTTTCTTCACTTACCTCAAAGGTTTTCAGCATGACTTTAAATAAAGACGATTTGGCTTTTGAAAGACGATTGATGTGCGACCTGAAAAGAGAGAAAATATTTTTTTAATTTTGGTTTGAAAACGCATCTTATGAGACATGTTGTGTGTCACACTAACAAACATCGAAGATGGGGATTAAAGTCAGAACAAATGTAACCCTTCTTTTATAACAAGAACTGAACACGAATAATGAAATTTACATTAACGGATTAAGTAAGAATTTACATATTCGTTAGAGCTATATTGCCACAAAGGCGAAGGGAAAATATAATTAATGTACTATACGCAAATGAAGAAAGCGAGTATTAGGAAAAACGCATTGTTTAATCATTATAAATTCAAAAATATATTCATATCTATTTATAATCTTAAACCCTCTAAGAGCGTGAGTAATGATAGCCTATACTTATGTATGGCTTCTGTTACGAGACGAAGGTTTACGGGAGAGAAAAAATAGTTTGAACCATACCAACACATTCATTACAGATGTATTATTAACACAATAATAACTCAAATTGATTGGCTCAATGGGAACTGATCTAAAAATTGCATATCTCTTTACTCGCAGGGATTATTAATTTTTGGGTCATTAACTATGTATGGGGTATCGTAAAGATAATTATACTAAAAAATAACAAAGGTAGAAGCCTAATTTTGATTTGCTTCCTATTAGATTTCTTTACTTAGTCCAGAGTTGTACATTTATCCCAGCGTTTGTTGACATGTCGAAGACCTTAACTGTAGAACTCAGCAGATTGTGTAGAAAACCATCTACATGACATAATTTCTGTCGTCAAATCTCCTCAAACTCCGAAATCGTTTTTTGATTTCTGGGAACAATAGAAAGTCCCTTGAGGCAAAATGAGGAGAATAGGGTGTACGGGGCCAAATTCAAAGCCGGATAGCTTTGATTCCTCAACCTCACCTTGAGACGAGTGAGCAGGTGCATTGGTGGCAAGAAAACGGATGCTTTTGGTGATTATACCGCGCCGTGTCTTTTCCGGAGCCTCACGAAATTTGTTCAGCAGCGTGTAATAATAGCAACCAGTGATGCTGTGCTTCCACTTCTTGCTTATCTCTTTGGTCTCTGAATCATATTGATAAATCCACGACTCATCCATTGTGACTAGGTAACCAAAAAAATCCTCACTGAATAAATAAATATGATACTTTGTCATAGTAAAAATTTTTTTCTTAAAAAAATGCCAAGTTTATTTATACAGTGATCATAATTTTCACAAAGTAGACCCTAAACACATCAATTTCAAAATAATTTTGAGCTAGTTACTAACTCAAAAAATAGATTTTCCGGGAGTGTAACCTTTCAAATGAAGTAAATTAATCACACTGCAAGACTTATCTTATGTATATAAGGTTCAATTGATGTGTATTTTATCCATATATTTCGATTATCTCTTGATGATAATTAAACCGTTACCACTCCCCCACATACTTGAATCTATTATAGCCTATATAACTGAAATGTTGTGCATAATTACTCTTGTTAGAATATTAGCTATTTACAGGTTTCCTTTTATAAGAAAACCTAAAGTTCTCGCCCTTTACTGAATTTAAATTAACTTTTAATGCACCTGGTTGCACTTTATACATGATTATAACTAAAGAGAGAAACGAGACGATGCGAGAAAGACTTAAGTTAGAATATTCGAGGGACAAGGCAAATAATATTAAGGAAACATAATGAAGTGGAATTGAAAGCATTCACTAATCCTCGGATTGAAAATTAATAATGATTTCCGTTTATTTGTCATCCATAATAAGTACATGAAAAATGTAATTGTAATAGACCCTCGACCAACCTGTACGTTGAAAATCTCAAGAGTTTTTGGCAATATTTTTTTCCCAGCCATTTCAAACAAAACCCAAACATTTGTGCTAGAAGAAGATGAAATCCCTGTTTCAAGGAAATTTTGGTTAATGGAAGTTTTTCATGACTGAAGAATTTTCAGATAATCTTGACCTCATACAGTGTTAAACCTACTGCCTTTAAACCAATAATTAATGACCTATAACGCAAAATTCAGAATTGAACGTTTCACTGATTATATGATTTATTTATAAACACAAGTAGGATATGATCATTAAGATATGTAGCAGCATTCCAACAACTACTCTTCAAAAGTTTATAACTACTTTCATTTATGGCCACACATTTTAGACAAACGGAACATTCTAGATGCTATCCTCCCATTCATAAATTTCAAGTTTTCACGTTAGACATTCTTGTTTTGGCTCAAAATGGGGAAAAACGAAGAAAGCGGTTATTCTGTGAATCCAATGGTGCGATATGAATACATCTAATTAGCGGGCTGCGAAAGCGAGTCGGTCTCCGGTAAAGTGGATTTCATCGGAAACCTACTTCTCGAAGACTATCTATTCAAAAATAAATTAATTTTGTGACACACATTCGCCGGGAATGCGTGATTTATTACGGGGTAGCGATTTCTGTGAGGTAATAAAGAAAGAAGGAAAGAGAGAGTCCAGCCTTTCTCTCCGCTATCTACCAGGCACCACTTTCCCCGCGAAAATGATTGCGGTGCTTGCCGGGGCCCCTAGGGCGGGAGTGATGCTGCGGTGGCTGCGGAGGGGAGGAGAACGAGCAGGAGAAATATGTGCTGCCGTTTCGGGGGTAACGACCCGCCGTCGCGACGAAGGGCATCCCTCATGGTATTTCTTTTCGTTCCATTCGCAATCTATCAATAGCTTGCTTGAGGTAGTCCGGCATCACAGAAGTTTATTCTTCCATCTTTGTTTTCCGTGTAGACTTCATAATTAAAGAGGCGCATAATATTTTCCTTTCCTCCCATTTTCTATGATTGATTGATGAAGTGTCGCCCAAAACGATTGTGTATTTTTTAGAATAAAAAGATAAGACCATAAAGCAGGAGAGCGTACGAAATACGATGTAAAATATATAAATTTTACATATTTTATATTTGAGAATATTAGTTTTGTACGAGTTATTTGTTTTGATATATTCATTATATTATTATATATATTATATATATTCAAACTAAGAAAATCTACAGGAGATACACGGTTGACAACTTACTGTGGTAGTGACTCCTTCAATTATTTCGAATTTTGTCCAAATATGATCAAGGAAAATTGCAAAATGAATAAACGACATTCATAAGCAGAAAACAAGGTTAAGATATGAAAGCAGATACTTCATGTAACCAGATAATTTAACAAATATTCCGTAAAAAAACTTCAATAAAGATATTATGAGCACATAGAGCATTAGAATTATTTGAGCAGATACATGAATTAAGTCCATTAGATTAAGTATTACCCAAGGCAAATGAAGCAAGAACATAGTGGTTGAAATTAGTAACTAGCTTATAAATTATAGACGTAAAGAAAAAAATATCAAAGGCTTCGTAATGAATATTGTCTTTCTATATTTCCTAAGCATATTACTTAGAAAATCAAGATTAATAGGTCTGGAGAATTCTAAGTAATTGGTATAGAGATCAATGTATATGATATTGAAAAAAGAAACCAAACTCATGTTTCATATATATGGTAAGAAATGAGTTAGTAGGGAACAAAATATGTTACCATAAAACTTGACAAAGGATACGCTGAGGAGTAAAGCAAAGTAGATGAGAGTGAAAAAAGAGAAATATTAGGTAAGCACGAAGTGAGGGAATATGAGAGAGAATTTTAGCCGACATGATAGGGACACGTACGGTGTTAAAAACTATGATGAACAGTAGAAAGAAATTATATCGTCAGAACATCGACCAAGTTAGATATTTTCATTGATCTCCTCAAACCTGCAACAAATTGATATACTACCTTTGAAGGTTTATATCAGTCATAATACTAATTATTCGGTTCAGAATGGAAGCAAATGTAAGGATGCCAATGTTCCTGCTAAATTTAGATTCCGAAAGCAAACATCAATTCCTTTGGATGAATTCGACTTCTTTACACACATGCTGTAGATATCCATTTGGGAATAGCTAAATCTGGCTCAAATAAAATACATCCAGTTTAACCATCAGTTTACGAAATATTAATAATGATGCTCTTACTTGAACTATCTTTTTTGAAGTATTGCACATTCCTACTTTTATATCAGACTCATATTAAACTTGTTTTTAATAGCTATAAAGGCCGAACAAAACTCTCCTGAAGGTACAATGGGATCCAATAGTACCTGAAAACTCACTATTGAAAGATTTCACTAGCGTAAAAGAATGCTCATAAAGTAAACAAAAAAGTTTTCACTCATAGATATAACAAAAATTTTCAGTTCAACCCTACCCTCAAATATGAATTTCCTTAAAATCCTACCATTCGTGTATGTTTCACACCTTTAACATCTATGAATTTGAACCTATATGTCAATACACTCATCAAAAAGTACAAATCCTATAAATTTAGATCAATCCCAGGAATATCTTCTTTCTTCTTATATCTTTTCTTATATATCGTTTTATAATCTGTTATATAAATCGTTTTCTACTTCTGTCTGTTAAATCTTATATCAATAGGTAAAACAGCCTCATCCCAGGAAATGATTCCTCGAGCGTTCTACCTTTAGAGAATATTACTTAAAACCGTCGCCGCATGTTGCACGTTTAAAAATCACCTTCTGTCATATTGTTAACCCCACATTTGAACATTCGAGTGAGATGCATAATTATAAAGTAGCCTATATTAAGCCACTTCATTTTATTTGTATTATTTTGGAATATTTCAGAAAAATAATAAGCTTCGATTTCTTCCTTGCATACATTTATGTTATAAAATAAATCATTTCCTCAAAATTGAGAGAGAAACATCACTAAGGTGAAAGCTGTTTCTCATTTCCTTTCTCTTAAAAAAATGGATCAATTATCGTCAAAAAACAAATGTGATAGAATGCGAGGATGAAAATTACAATTCAAATTTCATCAACAAAGGAAAATGTAATCAGAGTAAATGTTGAGGTTACATTGAGGTAATATCTTTTCATTAAAAAAAGGAGAAACATTGAAAACGATTTGAGATTCCGATACTTTCGGACGAGATGGTATACTAACTCCAGGAAGGTATATTCGGGTTGGAGATCTACTGCTCAACACTGTTGTAGCTTAATCGCCTCACAACTGGCATGCATTCAATTTTCTAATTCCTCGACAGTTTCAATCAAGTAAAACCATATTGAAAAAGTTAATAAAAAGAACTTCTTAACATTCTTTTTAGTCAGTATCTTTCAAAAAGAACTTCTTACTCAGCAACCCCAACATATTGTTTTCTCCTTATAAAAACATCTCTGCCTACGTAAAACAATTCTTCTGGGTATGTTCAAACTTCTTGGACCACTCCGGTCAAAAACATTGTCAGGATAGGTTAATTCTTCCACCAACCCTAGTTTTGCCTAATTATTCTGCCTTTTAACATAGTTTTCCTTTCTAAACAAACTTTTTATTGTTCACAATGATTTTTATCCAATACTTATACTGTTTAATCTGATTTTCTTACGGTCCATTTCACCTTCTCCATTCTTCTCCACACCCATATTTCAAAATCCTCCAGTCTACCTCTATCCTCCTGCTTCAGCGACCACGTTTCCACGCCGTACATAGCTACGCTCCATATCAGAGTTTTTACGAGTCTTGTCTTAACATCCCTACTCAACGTCCCCGTCATCAACTCCCTCCTCCTTGTGAAAGCCTCCTTGCCTAGCGCAATTCTTCTCCTTACGTCCCTACTACTTTGACCGTATTGGTCCAAAACACTTCCGAGATATGTAAACTGTTCTACCTGCTCTATTTTTTCCCCGCCTATTTTAATATTTAGCTTAGCCTTTTTCTTTCTGGAAAATCGCATAACCTTTGTTTTATTAATATTGATTCTCAACCTATATTTATCGCACTGAACCTCCAATTCACTCAACAATGCTTGCAACCCCTTGGCTGACTGAGCAACTAATGCTTGGTCATCAGCAAACCTAACCGATTTTACGAATTCCCCTCCGACTTTCATTCCTACCTCCAGTTCTTCCCATGCCTCTTTAATCATTTCCTCTACATAGTATACGTTGAACAGTACCGGTGACAATGGGCAACCCTGCCTTACACCTCTTCCTTACACTGCCCTAATATATATATAGAAATATATATATATAGTCCTGAGAGAGTAGAGTCTGACCTGAAGAAGGCCTCGGAGTAGGCCGAAAGCTTAAATCATCTACAGTGTGAGTGTCCTTTTACGTGTTATCTGTTTATTCTGTGTTCTATTGTGCCTTCCAAAAGTTATATATATATATAGCACCAAATGTATGCTATCAAACTAAATTTCCTGGGAAAATGTCTTCCTCCAAATTCTCCTTTTTCCTCTGAATTCTCCTTCTTCCTCTTAATTCTCCTCCTTCCTAATGACGCCTAATTGCCTATCCGCATCGACGTCTTATTCTATTCCCATCACTTGCCAGCCAAATGTCTATCCCTTATAGACTCTCCAAAAATTCTTTTATCTCTCTTGATACTCTTCGGATTCAATTATTGTTTTTCTTATCATAAATAGTGTTAACGGATTTTTCCTTCTCATTTCCTCATTAATCTTTTAAATTTTCTGTATGATTCACGCATTTCTCCGTTCCTTTATAAACTCTCCATTTCTCGCACCCTATCTCAATAATTTCGCCATATTAGTTTCCCGCTTTAGTTTATTATTTACGTTCTTGTACTTCCTTCTACACAATACTGTTTAGATTATTTCACATTCACCTGCCATATACAGCCCTAAATACTTCGTCAGTAATCTGTGCACTCTATGTCCATTTTTATATTGCTCCTGAAGTTTCGTTTGCGGCTTTCGATGTTCCTTTCTTGATATACTCCCGTTTTGCCTCTAATGTACCTGCCTCTCTGTTCCCACTCATAAAAATCTCTACTGCATCTTGTCTCTACTTTCTTTTCGTCCCAGTTAATGTTTATATATTCCATTTCCTCACCCGAGTTCCCAGTTTTGTCATCCTGAATCTGACTTTACACTTCGTCAATATTAACTTATGATCGAAGTTCGAATCAGCTCCTGGGAAACTGTGCGAATTGATATGCCCTTTCAAAATATTTGCCTACCTGGCATCTCTCTGAATGTAATCTAACTGATATCTCTCTAAATCTCCGCAAAGTTTGCACGTAAATCTGCGTCTACTGTGATGTTTATGCCATTTAATCTTTATGCCATACCCTGCCATCTTTAATCTCTGCCACCTGAAGCTTTTGTTATTTCTTTCTTCCCAAAGTCATTCTTTGCTACTAGGTAGCTCACTCCCATCTTTCCCTTCACCCACCTCCGTGTTCCAATATCCCATCACTATTAACTATTTCCTTTCAAGGACTCCTCCAGGCATTCCTCTAATTGACCGTACATCCTGCCTACCCTTCCTCCTAATGAGTTGCCATGACTGATTATGGACCAAGTTAGTTGGTTCGTTCTTCATATTTTACATCTACGAATAATATTCTCTCACCAAATCCATGTGTGCATACGTTTTTTCTGCCTTTTTGCTCAATACTCTTCCACTCTTATCTGTCCCTCACTACAGTATATTACTCAATAATTACCGCTCCAATAATCCCCGTTGACCTTCCTCTGCTACGAAGACTTCCATCCTTTGTGATCCTTCTATCCGTTCTACAAGTATTTTGTGCGTAGACGACCGCGGATGAAGAATTACTTCTGCCGCGGAAACTGGAAAAGCGAAGCTTATTAATTTTAATTGAAGAAAACTTAGAAGGAAGCCCTGGGATGAACTATGAGAAGAATATAATAGAAAATTCTGTGTAAGGAGCTATGATGGAATAGGGAGATTGGAAGGAAACAGTGTAGTTTGAAGAGCAGCAATAAATCTATCTCCTGATTGATTAAACCTGATGATTTTGTGTGTAAGTGATAGATATTATATCTCTTATTTGAATATAAATTAATTAATGGAGGAGATAAATCAATACATTCGATGCAAACACTGGACAAAAATAGTTTTTTAAAGATTTTCTCTTTTGTAACCAAGTCATTCTAAAGCCAAGATGTACAGACGTATTAAGATCATTAGAATGCATTTCCTACTTGGATACATCAACTTGAATAGTCTTTTCATTTAACCCGTCATCAATCGTCCCGAGTCCAATTAGATGAGAGAGTTACAGCGAAGGTAGTAATGCAGCTAATTTTTAGAAAAAGTGGAAGCACTGTAGTCAGTGGTTTGTTCACAAACGCTCGAAAAGATAGGCGGATATAACGTCACAAGAATAATATGTAACTTCCCTATGTAGAAGAGTAGAAAGTATTGACTTGGTTTACAAAACTAAAGTGATATTGAATGTTAATTAAAAATAGAAATTCCTTGAATTGGAGCGTTATACACGATTTTTATACATATGCGGGCACACTTTTAATGTAGAGAATGAGTGATAAGTCGTAATTACACAAGCTTGGTTGAGCTCTTGGCACGATAAATATGTATTTTTACATGAATAATCGATAAATTTTCCGCTACAAACGTAATGAGGCGTCAATTTCTCCTTGGGAAAGGATAATTATGGAGTTTGATGAATGTGCTGCAGAATCAGAATTCAGAATAACTGATATTATCGGTGAAAAAAACTGAATGATTAAAACTGTTCTAGTAAAAGTCATCCATTTACCTTAATTTATCAAAACAATAAATTGTTAATCGAATTTTGATACATGCTTAGAAATCTCTTCAATATAATATATACTAGCCCAAAGTCGCAGATAAACCTCATCAAATGGCAAACCAACTGTTTTTACGAACATTTACTTCAGCACAAAACAAATAACCCCGATTTTGAAAAACGAATTAAAAGCAATATAAATCACTGACTTCCATAGCATGAATACTTTTGCCCATTCAATACAATATATTTTCTAGAACGTATGGTGAGATCTACCTAGTGCAACTATCGCCATTTCCCAATTCGTCTTATTCAAGTATTCATAAAGCCAAGTTAAAAACTGCGATAGACTTCGAATCTTGGACCATTATTGAGTTTCCACCTATCCCCTTTTCACCCAGGAATCGGTGTTTGGCGAGGTATTACTCGTTATCATCTGATAGTACTTGCCACAGCGATATGAGCATATTTACCATATATCCCCAAATATTGTGAATAGAGATATAACACAAATAAATTTCAATAGAGAAAATCAGTGCATCTCCAAATCTAGAAAATTGTCTCACTGACAGAAAATGGAACTGAGATAATGACGAGAATTTTATACTGAAGTATTAAGAAGAGCGAAGCATGTCTACCGCCACAAGCCGAGAATAATCAAGCGTATAATGAGTAGCTTCTTGATCTTCGAAGTCTCCTGCTAAATAGCATGCCTATTGAAACTGTTGGGAGCGAACAGCATCATTCTGAAAACGAGTTACTTAAAGTCTAAATGGCGTAGATTTTTTCCTACTTCGTTCAAACAAATTTATCAGAAATATTTGCTTTTAAGACTTGTGAATTTCATTTCAATAAAATACATTAAAAAGCCCACGTATAAATCCGTGATGTTAAAGTAAATCAGTGATTAAAATCCTACATAGGTTATCGAAACTATGTGGAAATCTCATATAAATATAAATGTACATACTAAATGAGACGAATTACTCAAAATTAAAGCACTTCCAAATCATGCATTCTCGAAATTATTAACTCTCCACCTTAGCCACTGAACTGTTTTACCATATCTATTAGTTTTCCCTTTCCTATTATTTGTGGTAGATTGTTGATTTTGAAGGTTCATAATATTATACACAGCAATTTGAAGTAGTGTGTGTAAATTACCTCTACAGTGACATTAATAGATCCGATGCCAATTTCCTGAGGATTTTAAGAAGACCATTTCATTCGTATACGCAGAAAATTACCCCTGAATTTCCGCTAATACATGTACTTTGGACACGCTGTTTGTTGAAACGACAGATATTCATTTCCAAACTAAAATAAATAACAGAACTAGATGATACAATCGATTTATTCATGTGAAACGTGAACCAAGCCCTGTACGTATCCTCGTGCAATTCTGTGAGAAGGACTGCAATGATGAGTCCCGAAAGAGCGAGATATGCGAACCTAGTTTTAAAGATATTTACACTTTCTACAAATGTTCTCCCATAATTTTCTTTTCAAAAGAGAAACCTTTCTTATGGATAGTCTTTCCCCATGGATTAAGTCGCTAGTGGGTAAACATTATAATAAAATAAATAATGATAAAAAAATTGCTTAAGGTGAATTTTTCAAATGAATGAGTGTGATATGTCTAAATCTAGATACACAGTGCATGAAATATTCAACGAATTACGCATTTTACGATGGTGCATGGTTAATGTATTCCAGATGTCTTCTTGTAGAAAAGATGTTGCAGTACATATGAGAATACTTTAATACCTCTATGATTATTTAGATAACTCTAGTCTACATTTTCGAGATGAAGATGAACTTATACCTTTCAAAGTATGCATTCGATGAATGCATACTTTGAAAGGTATAAGTTCATCTAATTGAGATTACTTTTTATCTCAGTAATTCCATTATTTTTCATTGAAAAGCTTTCAATGGGGCAAGAATGAACGTTTTTGATGGCCTATAGGTGTATATAATATAAAAAAGTCCCAAAAATAAGGAAAATATATTTTTTAACATCCAGCAATTGAGTATCTAGAAAGCCCTGCCTATTCCAAGCCGAGAATCTTTCAGCCTTCATAAAACCCTTCATATAAGAATATTTTTCACAGAAAATGTTCAGTATCTCGTATCGTTCCCTTTACGAGGTGGCATGAGATAACTCCGCCCTACAAAGTGCCACCCCTGGACAGGAGTAATAGCGCATAAACTCCAGCCTCCTTTGCTGCACTTTTAAATCCTGGCAAATATCGCCCGCCGTCGGCCATAATAAAAAAGGCAGCTACCGAAAAGTGAGCCGCTAAAACTAGCGACCACCGCACGCTTCGATACCTCGCAAAGAATGAAGAGCCAATCGTCACGAGCCTCAACTCTTTCGCCGTAACGTCATATCCATCCGCACCCTCCACTGGATTCCAAGCACACCCCATCCACTCGCCCCAACTCACCCGTGGGAAGTTCAACCTGCTCCGCTCCTGCCGCCACTTTCAATCTCTAATGTTCTTATAGCCTCCCGAAACTCGGATCTTCTGTCCCTCCCTTCGCCATTACCTACCTCCTATTTATGCTGTTTCCTCTCAGCCTTCACATTCCTTCCATCTCGTTTTCACTAAAGTACACATCCTTTTTCTTCCCCTCCGTCAACCATTCCCTCTTTCTTCGAGCACACATCATTCTCCCCAGACCTGCCGATTAAGATGAAAACATTTCGTGCTCTTCTACGACGCTGCTGATAACTCCGACATTCGCCTCATTAATTTTAACGTCCACCCTTCCCCGCTGCGCAGTTAAAAGCCTGACGCAGAGGAGCTTTGGAAAAAAAGGAGGAGGGCCACTGGTAAAATGAAAGGGAAACGCGCTATAATAACACGCATAAAAAGGAATGCGAGAACGAGTGACTCTTACGGTTGAGGAGCTGGAAATAGTGACAACGCGGTAGATATTTTTTTTCTTTAAAGAACCCGTTGTACCCGATCCTATTTAGCTCTTCCTCCAATCTTTAACTCTCTCCAAATGCAATCACTATCTCTCGAATTGCAGACGATAGCACTTCCTGTAAACGTTGTCCACCGTCAACGCCTGGATGTATATTTTTGTCGGTCTGGCTCGTTAAATCGAATTGACAAACCCTGGCATGTGCTTTTGTTTCATCCCCTCGCTTTCCTCTTTGCAGATTTGGAATAATCGGCATTAAATTTCACTGTATTCCAATTCTGTTGATTTCATCGGAGCCATTTTGCCGTCGACTATTCTGTTTTCCTCCGGCTGCTCTACTAAATTAAATGTCATATTTAGATGAAACATTCGACAATTTTATTCATGCTCGTACTTCTTTGAAATGATTATTTAATTTATAACTTTCAGTAAACTAAATTTATTTGTACAAGAAACCTATTTAAAATACACTATACCTGTTTAAAATAAAACATGTTACGGTTGTTTGCCTATTCATTGCGCTTATCAATCTGCACATTTCCTCCTCGCAACCAATCTCCAAGAAAAACAGGTTGAAATTGACACCAAACCACAGTTGGCCCTATTATTTATTACCAATGAATATGTCCCTTCTACTTTTTGCGCTGGCATTATATTTTCCATTCTCCACGATCTCGCCAAAACTCCTTCCCATTTGTTTTCTTAGCCTTATCCCGCAAATACTGTTTAGCTACGTGATCGTGGAGAACTATGAGCTTTTTCTTCACCGCCAACAATCCCCGTTGCACCGCTTGAATTTCCTCCCACTACTTCAAACCGCTAAGCACGTGCACGTCACGTGGTCCAGTAATTCTTCGATGATAATGAGATCAAGAAAAAAGAAAATGAGAGAGAGAGAAGGGACCGCGATGTACAGAAATGCCAGGTGTGTGCACATTCGTCCCCTTTCGTATTGCGACATTTCTTGCTTCCCGAACCAACTCTATAAGTGACGTTGTCGGAGTAAGGAAGGGGAGTAAATGCTATGGAGGAGGGAACAAAAAAGGACTGGAGGGGAGGATGAAGTCCTTTACAGACTGCAGGGCGCCAATGGGCGGAGGTTCCGTTGCTAAGGTCTATAAAAAGATCCGCCAATGCCACCGGCACGATCCCTCAACTACCGCTCGTTCCCTTCGTCGCAACGCAGTTGACTGAAGGACATATTTTCGTCGACCAAACGATGTAACTACCTAGCAACGGATTACTTCTTTGCCTCCATTCACATGTTATTCTAAAATTATCTATCAATACAGATATAATCTTTAAATGTGATTGAAGATTTTTAAAATGGGTTCCATGTCATAATTGACAGTTCTTGTTTAGGATATGGGGAATTATTTTTTACCAATTATTAAAGGTATTGTTAGTTAAACAATTACGTAACACAGGACATTCTGATAATTTGGTGGAAAATTGATATCTTAAAAGCACGGCTAAGGTGATGGCTCTTTAGCAAATAAACACGAAGAACGAAGCCCCAAGCACACACACAGAAAGCATCGAAGCGAAACAAAAACAGACAAGCAAATTAGGTCTCAAGTTTAATTACGACTATTAGAGGTTATCATAACTCATCAGTAATACGTTCTATTAGTTTGATCAGCAAAATAAAAAATAGACCACATCGCTGATAAATATTCCATTTAAATACTAGTTTATTCCTAGCCGATTTTACTATCACAATAAAATCCAAGATAAACATCTCAAAGGTTGGTCTGATATGTAATAGAGGAAGGAATAATGGATTCTAAGTTAGAACTTAAACATTTTTAATAATAAAAAGAGAAACATTTTGGCAAGGCAGAGATGTTTTGACTGTGACAGAGCACAAGATAAGTAAAGCAGAGAGCTTATTCAGTTTCTCAACCCCATTGCGGGCCAATCAAGCATAAGAGGACGTCATTCCTGCTCCATATGAATCTTAATAAAGTACATTTGAAGAGCCATTATGTATTTATCCTTTTATTACTGTGACCATGCATGAGTCTTTCAAATATAGTGTATATTACCTTACAATATTTTAATTATTTCTTAAAATACCTGCTGTGGGGGTATCTGAGAAGCAAATACTTGTTTTTATTTTTCTATAATTACATCTGTTTATAAAAATGTTAATGACTTTACCTATCGTTACCTTCTACTATATATATTCTCGCTCAGTTTCCCATGTCTGTAACCCGTAATCTAATTACACAAACTGTCTGAATTCTAAAAATGAAAAATATTTACTCCGGATAAACGATTACTTTGACGAAAATAACATTATTATGATGCAGTTCACTAATTTATCTTGACATAATTATGCAAAAGTAAATATTGCTACAAATATAGTCGAAACTCGTAAAAACTGAATTCCGCAAAAAATCATTTAAATAAATCATAATTTATTGATTTCAAAATGTAATTTTAAAATATTAATTATACAAGATATTTTTAATCAAACAATATCCCCCCTAATGGCTCAGTAGCCAATTGAGGGACATTTATATTTCCTTTGAAATATGTCTTAACCGTATCGGCAAAAAGGTAGTCGGTTGGCCAAATAAAAAAGAATATAAGTTATTCGATAGTGTTACTAAAAATGTTTGATAACGCAAGGAAATGATATTCAGCATTCCAAATAGAATCACCAAAGGGAATGGTAAGCCGTGGAATGCGTGGACGTAATGCGAACAATAACCAATAACAATCTCAGTATAGTGTTTGAGATAAGGAACAAAATGAGACCTCGCAGGGCAATGAGCGTAAAATATGCTCACAAGTGAAAGAATCAGTGAGACTTTTAGAATCAGTATGATTTATGCGTATGAGGAATTCAATCGTATTAGAAAATACAAAATAAATATATCACTACAAAAAATGAGAGTGAATAAAAGAGGTTTAAACAGAAATGCATTCGCGAAATCAGAGCAAAAAAAATTATAACGCACCCTCTAATTGGAATGGATTATGTCTGCCAGTCTCGCATTGTAACGTTAATTTGAAAAAAACTGCCAAATTGCTCGGAAAAACGTTAATCGGTTTTGATTATAAATCCTTTTGAAATGATGGAGTTGATCAGGGATATGGTCAAACTTATCAAAACTAAAAAATATAATTCTACAAATATTTAAATATATTATATCATAGAAATTCAATCGAATTGCATTGCTTTACATAGCCTTACTTCCATTATTTTGTTCTAATATTATAGCGCTAAAGTTAAAGTGTGGCTCTTTTTGGTTAAACCATTATTTTAACAAGGATGACCAAAATAAATGTCATATTTGGATAATTATACTTAAAACTCCTTCTATAAGCCTGTTTTAATTGATTAATACTTTTACTTAGGTAAGCTTTAAAATTTGTTTACAAAAAATATCTCTCTGTTCAAAATATGTTTCATCAGCGGTTAGATTAATCATTTTTTATAACATACCGCAAAAAATAAACGGTAAATAATATGAGTAATAATTAAATAAGAGAACGGTTTTGTGAGGAGAAACAAGATATTTATCTGTTTCCATTAAATTCTTTCAATTCGCGAATAGACATCCAGAAATCATAGATTGTACAAATAATCTTGTACACCCATATCGTTGAGAACCAAGGCGCCAAAAAGCGAAGAACGTCAGTCTATTACAATCGATATTTCTCATGCCATAATCTTGGGCTATTTAATTTTTTATACACAATATGTTTAGGTTACCTACTAAATTTTGTTGTCCACAACATACAATGCGTTTCCTTGTCCTCCTTTATATAATGAACTTTTACGGGATACTTCTTTATCTTTTAATAATAAATTATATTACTTTATCGTGTTTACTTGAACAGAGGATTTAAGATGTAGTCGTACAATACGCTTGAGCTAATATATATAAAATGTTCAAATAAAATCCGGATACCAGGATTATACGTATGACAGTAGAAATCATTAGAATGAAACGCATACGAATAGCCTATTTACTCACCATTGACATTAAATTGGATGGCGATTACATCGTAAAAATTGAAAACTCATTAGAAATACATCCATTGAAACAATTTTGAGAATTTGATTATCCACTAGATTCAATTAAAATTCATATATTCTTTTAGGAATTAAGGCTCGTGAGAGAGATGGAGGAAAAAATCTTTAAAGATGAATATTGTGTAATAAATAAAATCATTTCGTAAGTTGAAATTCAAAGTACCTACAGATGGAGTCAAGGATTAAAATATTAGGAAATCAGCATGGTGTTAATTTTAATGAATTAGTTCTGTAGTTAGAAAAGTTGCACATATGCACTCAAGTCATATTGCATTCCAATATATGATTGTTTACTCAACTACCATCAATTCAACTTGACGGAACGAAGATATAAACTTTATATTTGTCAATTATCTGTCCATTTAAATGATACATTTCATGACTCATTAAAATTACCCATTAAAAAATTCGCGTTCAGCCTACATTTTAGCGCAAAAAATGGGGAGGAATACACTATTATATCGTGCCATTTTTTCTGTCAACATTAAATTTTAGTGACTTAAATAACTTCGCATATTACCGAAACCTTTTCCGGTGTCATTCTTATACTTTAAATTTTTCTAGAAAATCAAAACTCGGTACATGAAAATTACAAGATGCGTATGCCTCCACAAATACATAAATTCGATCACCAGATGCAATTAGAAAAATATTTTAAGATAGTAAAACTATTTAATTTATCAAAGCAATCCAACCTGAATTTGGTGTTTAAACACAATAAGGCGGCTTATTTACTTGAATAGAGGATGATCATGATGGACATCCCCTTTCCTGTATCCTGCACAAAAACTGCATATGTCTACTAAATTTTAATAGGCGCAATCCTTTTTGCTATCCCCCTTAAACAATCATCCTTGGATCTTTCTTTCTCCGCGGCATAATACTTTGGAATCTCTTTCAAGTGAACATTGACTATGGGAATATACCTGTATCATCTCACTTGTTCTATTATTTCTATAATTTGACTTAGAACCTTGATTTTGGCCATAATTAAATAATATACTTTGATTGATTACATGACAAAAGCAAGAGCCTGCACGTGAAAAAATACTGAAAACAGAGATGAGCACATTAAGTTTGAATCTTAAAATACCAAACAACATTGTTCAGACGATATCTAGAAAGACAAAGTTAGCAATTCCTTGAATGGAATGTTACTGCCATTTTTTCATGAATTTAGTTTATTACTAAAAACTCAAAGAAGAAATTAAAAGACAATATTTGCCTATTTTTTTCATTTCATGTCTATTTCCCCAATACCTCACCATTTATTGGTTGATTAGTACTAACATCATTCCATCAAATAGATGAGGAAATAATGATATTGGAAAACTTAGTGTCGTGTTTGATTTGTACAATAAGTTGTGATGAAAATTACACTAAATTAAAAATTAGAACTAAAAACGTCAAGCATATCTTATGCGATTTATAGAGGTTTTGTAAAATATAAGAACGAATATATCTCGCCGAACAATTTCTCAAAGAGAAATAAAGTTTTTGAATACATGTACGTACATATGGAAGAAGAAATTAAGTACACTGGTATAAATAAGTAGGATCTACGGGAATGAAGAAACAAGAATGAAATAATGAAAACGGACAGGTTATGAAAGGGCAGAAGAGGTGTCGGAGGCTTTTTCCCAAGAATAGGTCGTGGACTCATGGATGGCTATAGAAACGAAGAGCAAAAGCGGATAGAAAGGATAACTTCCCGGCTGACCCCTGTTTCAGGATGAGCAATAAGTCCAGCGGTGATACGTGACGGGGTGGCGGAGTGCTTTGCTTGAGATCGTTGGGATGTCTGTAGTGAAGGTGCACGCAAAGAGTAAGTACATTAATTACTGGTAATGGCATCAACATATGCCTACATCCATAAAAAAAATGTATCAATGAAAGAATTCTGAGATTATATTTTCAAGTGGAATCATAAGAAATGACCGATGAGGAATGAAAAATGACACGAATAAATCAGCATGGAAAAATGATTACATAATAAGGATACGGAATTTCCACGTGGAAATCTACGAGCCCAGACGCTACCTTGGTAAAGAAGGGATATCATGAGAAAGCGAAAGACGAAAGGGTAAACAGTTTACTGAGTGAAGTCGAAAAATCATAGCAGTACAAAGAATTTTTTTTTATTCGTGGAAACCTTAGTGAACAAATAATTAGCCCAAACAGTGAAAAATAAATAAAATGAACAAATAATTAAATTACGTTGCATAAGTTCAAAAAGCCATATTGTATATTACCAATTGGTTTTAACATATTGAAAAATCAAAAGAAATCGAATTCAATTACGTCTTAAAATCCATACCAGCAAGAAAAGCAAGAGAAAACATAAATTTAAATTAAAAAGATTCCAAATGGGCAAGAGTAGGTTTTGCATTAAGAGACTCAGTACCAAAATGAGCAAATAGTAAATAGGAATAAAAGGATTGGAATGAAAGTCTCAAAACAATTTTTAAACGGGAACGACAATGTTAGTTACTCGGTTGGTTCAAGATGAGTGCTCATAAATAGTAGGGAGAAGTAAGAATAGCGTAAGAAAGGAATAGATAAGTAAACGCTGATGCTGAATAAATAAGGAAGAATAATGGAAGATAAGAGCATCCAAGACTGAGATTGAAAGCGCGAAACTTCTCTTGAGATGTGCGATGAACGTGCGAGAGGAGTGCTTATAGGAAAGTAAAGGGAGGAGGAGTAGGAGGTTGATATAGATAAAGATAGCGAAGGTAAAAAAGGAAGGGAAGGGTGAGCGGTTTCCATGGAGATGGAGAGACGCGGGAGAAGGATGAGAGGGAGGAAGATCGTGGCACGGCCACGTTTCTCGCAGCTGAGTAGACTCAACCCGTCAACTCCCACCTCCTGCTTCCCCAACCACCTCTTTTCCGTCCTCTTTACTATGCTGTCCTATTCGAAGAAGTAAAAAATTTGCATACGAAGTAACCGCACTCACTCTCTGATGCGTCGCGCCTTGATGAATTGGACGAGGTGGCGAGATGTTCATGTTGAAGGGATGGTTCCAACACACACTGCGTACTTTTATCGCGGCTCTCTTGTTTTACGCTCGCGATTTTCCTGGCGATGCGATCCTTGTTTCAAAGGCTTTTAGTTATCCCTATTTTTTCGCTTCGGAAATGGTGATGCTTAATATTCGTTGCTCGATTTCTATAGTGAGTGCTGTATGTTTTTTCTGCAAGAATTCTTGCAAACGTTTAATTGAACGAAAATAGTTCTCAATTCTCGCTGATTTTTACCACATATTTGCTACCTAATTTTCAACAGTCAATGGAAGCGGGAAATCTCAGATTTTAAGTCAAGATCGAAAAGCTATTCGACCGATAGGATCTTTCCGTTGGATGTTACACGCTAGGATTCGTTTTCATGAAGGATAATAAAGTAATTTCATCAGAACAAAGTACTTTTCCCCATAGTTTTATTATTTGATACAACGCAGTTGCTGTATCACTATGGAATGCGTTGTACCAAATCATAATTTACAAGGAAAAGTGCACTGCTCCTTCTAACTCTATGGTTATACACCACTTTCACGAAGAGAGGACCAAAATTATAGTTAACAAATAAAGTCAGTTTCTTTGAATACATTCCTACAAATGTTATCATAAAAATATAAAATTATTGAATCCATAAGTTCTTCGAAGAGAAATTATTCTTAACTTCTTTTTAAGAGTTTAGGTAAATTGGTTGTATCACAATATCATTAACAAATCCGCTTAAATTCAAACCAAATATTCATAGGACTGAGGCACCTAATATCCATTTCAACCATCACATCAAACTTATCGGTTGCTGCCCTTTTCAACATTCATATCAATTGGTCTGATTTTGTGTAGCGAGCATTGTAGCATTGTACATTAACGTTTGTAGTTTTTCGGAACAAATATTGATATAATTCACTATCGTTATAAGCATAAATTGAATTATGCTCACGGGGAAATTTACTTTGCCTATTCATTTTTATCTCGACCAACTGAATGAAGTACCAGATGGTGTCTGAAAATATTTGGGAAAACGATGAAGTCGTCATTTCGTTCTCTGCCTTCGCCTCATAAAAAGGTCACCCGCCACCAGATCATTTTAAATGATTGTCAATTAGACAACTTTGCCCGTTGCTCGAGCTTTTTACCAGGTTTTCCCTTGATTAGAATCCCAATCTTCAACTGGGAGAGGTGGCGCGATTTCTCCGCATGAGGAGAAACGGTCGGTGAGGAAGAGGTGCGTCCAAAATTGATTGCGCCGCATCAAGGCTCCCGCGTTTGGAGGGTTTATTGCCTTAGGTATCGCCACTCTCACCAAACCACATGCGACAATGTATAGGAGCGCGACCAAAGCTTGCATGGCTCGGGAGTGGGGATGACTGGGGTAAGCAAACTCACTCATCAATCAACGTCGCCCGCCAACGTCCCGCGTAATAAATACGACTCTAGCTCTCTCCTCTTTTGACTCTCCCTGGCGTACAACGGTGAGGCAGCGGCAAAACTTAAATGGCATCAAGCGAGGCCGTTAAGTAGATGCTCGAGACAATCAAATTGAGATGAATGAAGAAGTATTGGCGACCGTTTTTCTTCGAGGGCGAGAAACCGGTTCTCCGATTCGTTCCCTATTCCTTTTCTTCCTCCATCAGCTCTCTCTCTCCCTTTAGATTTTTATCTTTTGGCTGTCAATATTTTCTCCCAGTCAACTTATCTCCAGTTTTATGGCTACGTCTTCTGTTAATAACTAGGGCCATGGAATCTTTCAATGTTTTCCTTACCGAAACGAGCGCACATGTAAGTATTCCCGCTAGTAATTTATATGGCTTGTTGAGTTTACTGTCCTTGAAGTTACCTCCCACCGCCGCTACTTGGAAAGACGTGACAAAAGTCGGTTAACTTCGAATATAATGCACGAGAGAGGTTAATGATGCGTAAAAATGAGGTTGCACTTAAAAGTGCCGTTTTTATATTTCTAAGAATACGGTCTATTGAAACCATACACTTTTAATTATATCATTTAAAAAGCCATTTTAAAAACTAACTAGCAGTAAATATGGTCAACCCCTTATTTATAAAATGAAGAAAATAACAAAATGCATTTTCTCGTTCATCCGGCGGAAATTATGGTAAAGAAAATTCTTAGTAATAGCGTTAAGAAGAATTATTGTTTTTCGGGCTTCTTTCAGGACTAAAAATCACTTCAATCCTCTATCCCCAAAACATGCGGAAATATAGTATGTTGGATGTTAATGAAAATAATTTTAAGGATAAATATAACTTACGTAGTCATTTCACCTATAAAAATAATGCCTTGTATCAAAATGTATCCGATAGCTCTCTTTTATGAAAGACTGTGTAAGCAATGAAAGAAATTTTTTTCTTAGAGCTAACGTTTTGGTTGTTATTATTTGTGCGAGCATATTGAATCTTTAAATGTTTAAAATATTACCTAGCGTAAATAGTTGAATGAAACTTTTAAGAGGGATTATTATTGTCTGGTGTGGCATTAGAACGCTGAAAGACCAATTGGTTAACACGTTCGTTGACACGGTCACTACGGATTAAGTATTTATTACACTCTGCTCTTCAAATCTCATTAATGAACGTTCCTGAAATCCATATTCCGTAAGATTAATATCGCCTCTTAGAAAACATTGGGCGTTTAAAGGATGTGAAGGGGTGGATAAAGAAAAAATTCAATCACAAAATAAGTTATTGAAAAATTAGCGATTTTAAAAAAGTATCAATATGAGTGAACAAAAACTTGTCGTAGCTTTATGCTGAAATTTGACGAAGGTAAATAAATATATTATGAAAAAGTAAAATTATAATTTCTCCACTTTTTATTCAATACAACGAGTTTCCATATCTATGCAACCTTTACAAATTACCTTAAGTTATTTTATTTAAGTGTGTTTCAAGAAATACCCGAAGGTAAGCAAAGACTGTGAAATCATTATAAAACTTAATATACATCGATATAGTAACTACTTATTAATTCTGAAGATAGCAAAATCAGGAATGATATGAAAATGTTCAAAAATATATTTAATAAAATTAAATGGGTGCTATTTAATGAGATAATTTTACATTAGACTAACCGAGCCTGCTAAATTGAGTGATATGTTGGAAGCTGTCTAGCCACACCAGAACGGGATGAAGATCCACGGCTCTGAGATAAGCATTAAATTTGCCTTGAAACAAATTTAGGCCCATAAGATGAATGAAGAGCACAATGTACTTATCCACTGTTCTTTATTTTGGTACTACTAGTTTCAGCTTAGGCGTCGCGTTGAAACTAATCTAACCAAAATAAAGAACAGTGGAGAAATACATTGTGTCCTTCATTCCATGAGCATGAACTTCCCCAAAGTTGAGCCAGAAACCATTGAATCCAAAAGATTAACTTGATTTTGCCATTTATAAATTTTGGACCCTTTTGGTCAGACTCGAAATTAATACCTAATATATTTTCCGTAAGGTCTTTCAAAAATCTACATACATAATTACCAAAAGTCGGACCGGAACAATCTCAGTGAAATAACCATGAATAGAAAAGGCCATTCAAATTGAATAATAGGTCATGGATTTTTTTACAGATTCTAAGCGATTTTGACTAGCACTTAATTTTTCCTGCCTGACAGATGGCTCCTAGCCCTAATACTCGGAACGTGTGGACCTCTCTCATGCCATAGGACAATGCGAAGTCAGTTCTCATTTACCATACAACCAAAAAGTCAACCATACTCCGCAAAAATTGTGTTCTTGTTTCCATACACCAATTTTAAATAGACTGATACAACCAATATGGTGCACGTCAACCCGTATGTTTCTCGATGATATTAAAGGAAGAGGTTTAGATAAACATTCTACATTCTGAAAAAAAGGATGCAGGAAAATGAAGATGGAAGGAATGTTGATTGAAAATTATAGAATAGATAAGGGAGAGTGTTACACTAAAGAGTTATTATAAATAGAGTACCTGCGGAAAAATTGGACTATGGTGTAGAAAATTTAACGAAATAGAATAGACGAGAAGCTAAACAGGATGATGTCAAAAGCATCCACATTGGAGTTACTGTGGAACAAGAGAGAGCGCTTTATTTATTGAGCGAATTAGAATATGGGCAATATTGAGAAAGAAGAATTTTTACTAAGAAAATATAGGGAAAAAACCTCCCTATGAAGTGAACTCTTCCAAAAAAGAAATATCTCTCACCTCCATTCTAGAGCTGCCTTTGCTCAATGTAAATGTAGTCTAGGAAAAAGACATCGATAAAAGCGCCTGCTGGCGCTTCACTATAAGAAGGTAGGTAAGGACGGCAAGGAAAAGAATAGACTAGAAAAACGCAAAACAGTACATGCATACTGTTTGGGAAGACTAGATAGTGTCTTCGTGGATGACCAAACGGTACTAAAGCTTGAGGGCCATTTTCTGGTAAAGCCAACCGTTTCTTGTTGAAACGGCATTTCCATCCTCGCTATCAACACGCGTACTTTAAATGTTATCTATTTATTTCCATATATTTCTAATCGAACCAATAGGTGTGCACATATGTCTATATAGTTACTCGGTGTGATGAAATAAACGATTTATCGAAGCAGTAGCTCTCAATGACAAATGAATGGCACCTCAATGATGAATGAGTGATCAAACACAATTGTAGCAAGTACCGATCACTTCATATAAGCTTGCAGGTGCCCTTAGTCCATAATTAATCTTGCTCCTACTCAGGGAGCGACTGCTAACTGGAAGAAACTGTGACATGAACTATTAACTAAAAAAAATATCCCCTATATAATAAGTCCCCTATGGGTGAAGAATTATTTGAATATGTTCTTCGTCATAATTTGGGTTCTTTTAATTACATTTCCGTAACACGACAGTGATAAATTTGAATTGCGGAATTTTACCCTCAGATTGTATTTTCAGTAGTTGTTTCTTCTCAGCCTGGACACAAATTTTGATTTCCGCCGGGAAATAAACATCATTATTTTGCATTCCAAAATTCCGCTTTTTTTCTCGGAAGAGACTGTTGGTTTTGGTCCACATCAAAAACATCTCCACAGCCCGGGGCCCATTACTCTCCAATTAGCCTGGGAAACCCCAACACATATCTCCGGTCTATCTCACACGCTGAGAGTGGGAATATGAGGGTAGGATGAGGTGTGAGGGGGTGTATGGGAAAAAAAGAGGGTGTCTGGGACAAGGAGAGGGGGACAGAGGGAAAGAGAGAGAGTGTGGCGGCCACTCGAAATTAGCTAACAAGCTTCCAGCTCATTACTGTCCTGTGGGTGGGGATACCTCGGGACTGGCGTCCCTTTCGCCTCCAACCCTACTCCTCCTTCTCCAAACCTGGAGTCTCTTTCCTGCCTCGGACACTACAATGTTCGTCGACCAGTCTCTCTCCCAACGGACTCCCACGACCTGCCAAGCTTACTCGCCCTTAGTATAACATTCCACCGGAGCCGGGAGTACGGCAGCAGAGAGAGCATTGTTGCTCCAGCAGGTGCGAGCGCCTCCACCCGCCCGTTGCTCTGGTACCTGCACCGTTTTAACAACACGCAGATTCCCATCGCGGTCCATCTCACGCCGTCACCTTCCCGCAACAAGCCGCTGCCACCGCCAACGCGCTCCATTTCTCTCTCCCTCGCCCCTCCCTGCCCATCCCTCACACGCCCGGTCCACTCCTGCTCGCCCCGTTCCACTAAATCGCTCCGTACGTCGAGAGTGCCTTTCTCGCCTCCTCGCACTCTCCTCTTCCCCATAGCTGCCCGATAATATCCGTGGACGACCAAAATTTTCCATTATTTCCCCTTCCTCTCTGTAAACAGGTCGACATGTTTCCAAAGAAAGCATGAAAGTTTGAAATAACATGCTCCCTTGAACGGCGAAAGCAATAATTATGACAAACTGGTCGACTAGAATAACTTCGTTTGTGTCAAGAAAATAAAAAACTCACGACTACCTTCTGTATGCTCTTTAATGCTTGGTGCCTCTTATGGTTAGAAAACGGCGGCCTTCAAGGCGGATTTACCGCAACTCTGAGCCTTATAGGATGAGTCTAAGTTTTGACAGTGAACGAAACATAATTTCATAGTTCGTTTTTCTAAGAAATTTCAACAATTCTCGATGGAAAAGTTTTTATCGACTTTATTTTATTATGTGATCCACGGGATTTTAAAAATATACCTATCTATTAGACCTATTTAACTCGGATCAGGGTAACTTTCGATTTAATTATTGGAGTAATATACTCGTACTTAACATTTATACCCGTTGTATTTATCTGTCATTCTTTTACACAATAAATGAAACCTGGTCGACCTATCTCCAAAACTAATTATTTGCATCGCATTGAAAATACATAATATGGTAGCTTCAAATTGAAAATTCTAGGCCCAATAAATTATATTTGCTTAAATTCATGATTTTGTTATTTTGATTTTAATTTTCAAAATGTTATTAATGCCATCACACAGATGGAAGTGTCAATACAAATAATTATCAAAATTTTAAATAAAGTCCACATTAGGTAGGCAGAGCAAATATTGGTAAATTTCTTCCGTCTAGAAATTTAAATAAAGTCCACATAACCTGGCCACGGCAAATATTAGCAGATGTCTTGCATCCCTTAACAGGGGATGAGCTAATTATTGGTAGTAGCCACATAAAAAAGCACTGAAAATTATGAAAGCATATCCAATTTTTGACAACATATATCAGCTGACTATTTTATTGATCATACACCAGACGGGAATATTCATGAAATTACAAGCGTTATTGTGTACTAGCCATGAAGTACAACACGACAAAAGTGCATCTTTTCAATGCACTAAACATCTCTACAAGAAGTCGTTTCGGAGCTCTTTCCTAACATTAATTCAATTTCTTTAAACCTAGATACAGTCGTAGATTGGGCAGACGTATTCGGGAACTATTAATCATTAACGCTTGCTGCTTTTATTGGCTAGAGCAATATTCATTTTCATATTAAAGCGTTGCTTTCGGAAGTTCAATTATCCACTGATCCTAACCCTAATATGCCATTCTCGGAAACTTCACTGGAGTGGAAAATTGGAGCATTAATTTTTAGTGTTTCCTCCCGACGTGCAAAGGCTACAGTTCCATTACCTTCTAATAGTAGTCTAATATTCCAAATTGCTTTTGATGCAACTGGAATAATTCACATGTCAAATGAAAACTTCTAGATTCCAAATTTAGCATTCACTCCGTATTGTATAGCAGCAAAATCACATAGATTTTTTAATATTCCTAAATGCAGATCTTCTGCTAAGTAATTATAATGCTTGAAATAACAATGATTCAATTTCACCATTCTTTTCCAGATATTAATATCAATTACACTTCATTATTTTGATTTTTTTAGGAACTTGAATTATTATATTCATCTAATGAGTTGTCCAACTTTAGAATGAGTTTAGGTAGGCATTCCAATATAATTATGATATATTTGTTCTAAACTAGAAGGAAAAACGTATCGTCTACTTGTGCTAACAAATTACTTAACTTAGCACGTCCATTCACATTTTCATCATATTTAATGGCTATATTGTGACAATGATGAAAAATATATCTTTTCATGGAGATATTTCTCTTAGCAGCACATTATGTAAATTAATTACATTTATTGTCTTTATTAATTACTAATGGCTTTTATTCCAATTAGTTGGAGAAATATTTTATTATTATCTCTGAGTTTGGCAAACCTGGACGTCTATGTAAAACATAATTTCTCCAAGGGTAATCTTTAGTCCAACAAAAGTATTATTTTTAGTCAACGAGTCCACACCGTTAATAACAAAGATACTGGCATAAATTTTTTCGTGTCAACGACGATTCTAATCGCGTTTTTTTTCTCACGTCAAAACCTCTTTTTCCTAGAGTCATTATTATTCCGTATTCCTCGTTCCTCAATTTTTTCTTTTTACTGCTTACTTGCTTCTGACCACGTGGCCATTAATTCCGTATTATTTCCATTGATGCTGTTCCTCCTTCTGCCATCTACCTACGTGTACCTATTATCAATACATTATCTCTCTTCAAATTTCGGACATTTCTTGACACCCAATTGAATGTGAAATAGAGAAATTAGAGACGATAAGGTGCTATGGCCTCCTGCGGAGGGATGTACGTTGTTGAAAGTTCCTTGTATTGTATACGCCGTGGAAGAGAAAGCAGTGGAAGGGGAAGTCGGTGGAAGGGAACGTCTCCGGGATGGAAAACGGGTAATAGGGGAGAGGGGTCCGTCTCCACCTCTGCAGGGTATCCCTTGATTGGTTCGCCCCATTACTTCCTCTAACTCCCTCCCATCCGAGCCCTCGGTCCTCTTCCGTCCTTGATTCTCCTTCCCTCACTCCATTCACTCCCTTACCCTCCCCCTCTTTTCTCTTTTATCAGAAGCATAAAAAATATATTTAATCTGCTCCCTCCCCCGCTGTCATCGTAAACCTTGTCGCCTTGCCCTCGTCATTTACTCCCCTCGCCCATCTTTTGCGACATTTGGAATCATCTATACCTCTTATTTTCTTTCTATTTCTCCATACCACTCTCATTCTCAGTCATGCCAGCATCCCCCAATATCTTCGCCCTATTTCACTCCCTTCCCACGCTCTTTGTCTCCCCCGTCTCCAGACTCGAGAGCCCATTTCTCCTCTGCCTTCAGGGCGAGAGGTGCGATGGGCTGGCGAGAGGGAAGCCGTGAGGGGAAGGTTCCATGTCCCCTCCATAACTGGAAGCAACCCACGGTCCTAATGAATCCCATTGTCGTCCGTCGGCTTAAGGGACGGATGGACTCGAGCAGGGCTAGGGCGAAATGGGTGTGTAATGAAGGAGGGCTGAGGGCTGAGAAATCTTTCATGATTATTAATATCGCGTGCTTAGCCCCGTCTAAATGAGCCACTTCTTTCCCATCTGAAGTGATCAACGGAAAGCAAAGAAAAATGGTGAAGAGGATAAGGAAGAGATTAAGCTTGGGATCGTCACTAGCTTTAAATGTATGCGGCTTCAGCACAAGTAAAAATGCGTGCATGTTCCCTGTCTGAATTTGTAGTCGAGTAGGAAACGGCATGGTTTGCATGTCTCTCAACTAATATGAGAAGAGATTGACGTGATAAAATATATTGCATGCGACGTAGCAAACCAAATTTTTTATTTGATTCTACGAAAGTCAAAGATTATGTAAGCTAAATCTCATTCCACACCTATACTTAAGACTGAAATAAAATTTCTATTTCGCCATTATTAAGACGATACTAGATTTAAATGGGCTTCATAATAGGGAACTGCTTAAAAAGAACTCATAAAGGAACATCAATATACAAGATAGAAGCAGAATGTACTCGTATACTGGCAGAAAGTATGCTGATAAGACGATTCCCTAAATACACTTCTAATCGAGGCTCAATATGAATGTAGGTAGCTTGTGAGGCACATAGTACGATATTAAATATGATTTCATCTCACACAAAAATACATTATAAGAGCAGGGCAAAATTGTACAAAGAGAGGAAATTTGAGCGATTTGCATGAAAAGAGAAAGCTTTGTAGTTCCGAGAATTATGAGCGTGATCCATCTTCGTCTGAGAAAATAATTGAAAAACATCTTCGTAAAAAACTAAAGACATCGGTTTGAAATGTACAAAAGTGTTCCCGTGCATATGGCACAGAGAGCGATGACTCACAAGATAGCTGTCTAACTTTGAGAATGACTGAATATATTTGAGATTTCATCGTATTTTTCAGTCTAAAAAAATGTAAACTGGAGCAGTATATTTTACCTAATTCAGAATATCATAAACAAGTGTCACCTGAATCTTAGGGAAGCCTTAGCAGTAGTAATCTTATGGAACCTGATGGAAAGCGTGCTGTCCTTTAAACTATGTTTATTGACTATGAAGATACTCAACTTTCGAAATAGCAATTAAATGCTCCTAACTCTTGCATTACATGGATGCAGGAGAGATGAGTCTGTAAGATCAAGGCTCCAACAACCCAGTCATCTCTTCTGAAATATACTAATGGAATTATGTCTTCCTGCGTGGAATTCCAAAAACTCGACGCGCAATCAAAAGAGATTTAATGGTTGCAAAATAACGCCTCTTCTTAACTTTTTCATTCTAATATTCCCTCAATATTCACTTTATTACGCCAAGATTCTTTAATACACTTAAGTATATGTGTCTAACGTATGTTGACATGTTTAGTGCTAGTGGAGTGGATTTTAGTTACTTGGTCCGCTATGTTTACCTTCAATGCTACAGGTCTAAGCAGAGGTATATGGATTTGACTTTCCCATCAATGCGAGTTTGTTACATTTAAATTTAGTTTACACCGGATGCCAACCATCTATAGCCCTATGAAGAGCCCTACAGTGCGTTTCATTCCTCATACCTCGGCAGATGACCGTAATCATCGGCCAATAATCCACAGCCACCGGTTATTTTTCACGTTTAAACTTCAATGAATAAAAAAGCATTTTTAAAAATTCAAAAACCGAAAAACTCTACTAGGATTTATATAAGAAAAACACTTTTAGAATATCAATATACATGTGTTTCCCAAACAAATTATATCACCGAACATTGTGTGTTCACCATGGAAGGAGAAAGGAACTCTGGGACACAGGATGTATTGGCGGCCTACAGACACAGACCTAAATGGACGGAATCCCCAACACCCCCAGCGGAGGCCAGTCCCGTCCACCCTTATTCATAAAGCCGTCGCGGACCAATAAAGTTTGTTTTCTGAACTCCAACACCCAAAGACGTCGTTCCACCGGAATGGATACGAAAGGGACATCGGTTTGGTTCTGAAAAGGTCCCATGGAAAAGATCACACGAAAGAGACCCATGAAGAAAACCTCCTGGCCTCACAAAGTACCTTCATGGAAAAGAAAAACCATCGCCAGAGCCTGCCTTCCGTACATCTCCACCATCGCGGAAAAACTATCAGAATATTAAGAAAAACAAAATAGATGCAATCCACGAGCCACCAGAGGTGCAAGCAATATATCTCGCCGGAGTGAAGGATCATATGGGACTAGGACTCCAGGAATTCGACGTATCCCATGTGAGTGCGGAGAAGCGTACATCGGAGAGACGGATTATGCCATAAAAACCCAAGTTGTAGAACACAGGAAATTCAACCGACTCATCTACCTCTAGTAACCAGTCATTGCGGAGCACAGTGTCACCCATAGCTCTTCGACGATGCAAAAATAACTAAAAGATCTACTATGAACGTGTGACAAAAGAGGCGATGGAAATCTATCACATAACGTTGCCAGCACTACGCACCACCTTGTACTTCAAAAAGCCTCGAAGAGGAACAAGCACACTATCATATCTCCTGAGAACTCTATGTACCCTGAAATGAAATCGAAACATGCCGTAAAAGAAGACATAGGCCTCGATGGGAAAACCACTTTATTTCCAATAGCATCAAGAGATTGCAAGTAATTATGGTTTTGAGTATGGCATTTCCTTAATGTTTAAAGTGTCTGTTGGACCTGAGAGTAATAAGATTACAACGTTCTCTTTGCAAAAATTGAATGCTGTGTATTTGATATAAAATGGAAACAAGCTTCTTTGGGTTGCATCGTTCTCCTCACTAAGGAATAAACCTGTGGCATTTGGCTAAACACGCATTTTGATATTTAAATCGAAACAAGTAACTCTTTATAAAATGAAATATTTAGTTTTGCCTCTTGGCGGAAAAAATGGCCTCTTTTGACCGAAAACACCCGATATATTTACGATTCATGTAAATTTAATTTGTAATCAAACATTTATGTACGCATATAATACTTTCTTAAATGAAAACATGACTAATAAGATATGTTTCCAACCTAGAATGAAATTCATATTCCTGTTCACCCCTAGGGGAGATACAATAATTATCATTACGTTCACGTAGTGTGTTATGACCTAAGGGCTGCTATTCCATTAATATTCCATCGATACGAGGCAATCACATGACGAAAGACTAGCTGAGGGATATATGCGTTGGTTTCATTTGGCCTTGCGACTTTGATAGCCGGATATTTTTACATTGTGGCAAAATGATAATTACGCAATAAATAATTGCTAGCATTTATAATAAATATCAATTAAGTCAAAGTGCCATCGATTTTTTTATAAATTATGACAACGGTAGATTATTCTAAGAAGTCTAGTTATTCCAAATTTAATAGAATGTAATAAAGTCAAAAATAATTGACCCTGCCGAATGAGTGCTTGCCTTTGTATACGCTAAGTGATATTTCGAATTATTACACTCCACATGCATCGACTATCTTTGGAATGCAATCGGAAATCATAATAACAATATCAAGTTGTATATAACGGGACATCGATAGAACAAATAGGACACTAAAAAGCAACTGATACTTTTAAAAACGCAAACAAATAGTACCATTTGATAAAATGTTTTGTTTCTAAGGCATGAGTGCCTAAATAAACAATGGCCAAATAATTACCTCTTGTGGGATAGTTAATGCATTCCGATATTAATCATTCTTATAAACTGGCAATTGCAAGAAGTAAAATTGTAACTGTATGTGAAAAAAATAAATGGAACTCATAGAAATTTCCTGTTATCGCAAAGTTTTAATTACAACTGACTGAATCAAAGCTAACGTAAAGTTAACACCCCGAATGACATGCCTAAATACCGATTTGCAGTTTACCTAATTAGGTTTTTCTTTCTTTTGCTTGACAATATTGTTACGTATTCTACCGATTAAGGTAGATTTTGGATGGACACAGCCTACAGAACTTCTTCTAACCAAATACAAAACCTGGAATGGACCACAACAGTAAGTCCGTCTTCAACTCTCCATACCTCTTTCCTCCCATCATTTCATCCAACATTCCTCTCCTATTCCGTCCCCTTCCCTGTTTGCCCAAAGTTTAAATTCCTTCCTCCTTTAAAATATTCTTTATCTAATGCAATTCTTCCCTTTATAGCACCACTTGTACTCATATTTCCCTACTGCCGACCCCGGTGGCGGTGGGGTAACATCCTAGTCTGCCAACCACGGTTCGCGGGTTCGATTTCCGCGTAGGTGGGTTTACTAACCTACAGCGTGGGTAATTATAGCTGCTCTGAATGTTATGTTAAGGAATTAAGAGGAATAAGTGGCTATAAAGACCTCACCTCAACAAAGTCATAAAATAAATTAATTAATACGTTGACCACTTTGCCCCAAAACAGTTCCGAGATAGGTACACTGTTCCACCTGCCCTAGTCTTCGACCTACGTTTATTTAGCCTCTCACTTCCTCGAAAACCGAATAACCTTTTTTTTATTTAATTTGATTCTCAACCCATATCTATCGCCCTACTTTCCAATGCTTCCAGCAGAGTTTGCAGCCCCATGGCTGACTGAGAAAACTAAGCTGTTCATCTGCAAATCTGATTTCTGAATTGTTTCTAGACTTTCACTCTTATCTCCAGTTCTTTCCATTCCTCCTTAACCATTTCTCCACATATACGTCGAATAGCACTGGTGATAATGGCCGCCGTTCTCTTACACCTTTTCCTAACACTGCCTATCCCGACTCTCCATTCGCCACACGCACCTGAGGAGTCTGAGACATGTACAGGCTGGGATAAATCTCCTTTCACGCCATTTACATCTATTTTCTGGAACACTTCCATTAATTTTTCCAAATTCACCCAATGAAACGTCTATCCGGAATATAGGAAACAGGTAAATAGATTCTGATTTTGTTGAATGATCCCCTCTATTATTAAAAATAATTTCTTTCGTCCTATTCTTTTTATGAGTCAATATGATGGTTTCTTTAAAGCTACAACTAAAATTCAGAACTTATTTACCATCAATTAAATCTATCAATAAGTTAATTGAGAAATTATCAAGGTAGTCCTTGGTTTCAAAGAACCACAAACTATACTTTCCGAATATTTCGCGTCGCTGAGGTATCTATAAAACTATTTTTCGCATTCAGATATTTTTATCAGCGATATTTTCAAGGCCATTACAAAATTTTACATCTATAGGCAAATTGAAACCACAAAATGAAAGCAAATGGATACTATCGGATATTCATAGCCACCTGGCGCTGATTAGAATGACATTTATTTCATGATGCAATTTGCAAAGATAATATTAAGTCTTCACACGATGAATGGCTAACAAATTGTAATCACGAGCATTTTTCAAAGCAAATTAATTCCCTTTCCCATTTAAAGTAATTAATTTATGTGCCCAAAATGCATGAACCGAGTTAATGTCACAGTGATTCATTGTTTCTAGGCCGAACAAAGTTTTAAAATTGTCTTTTTCCTTCTTTGTGTCCTCTAATTAGATTATCCGATATTTCGACAACCACGTTTACATTATAGAGGGAGGGGACCAAAAGCTGGAAGATAGAAGGGCAATAGCATGGCTGTGGTCCACTATGCGCCACCTTCCCGCGGCGACCGCAACGCCCGCCCCCCACCTCGCTCTTCACTCCCGAAACACACTCCATTAAATCGCTTCTGCTCACGCCGCTACCTATAAAACCGGAGGCCGCGGATCGCGCGCGGACGACTAAAATTCCAATTTAGATCCCTATCACCATTTCATACGTGATCTGCCATTTTGAATTGCTAATTTTCGCGGAATGTGCGACAGTCCTCTGTGAAACCCTCACACATAAACATGCACCCACACACAAACACCTACGGGAGCGGTCGAATGAAGAGGAATGATAATGCTCTGCCGATGAGATTGTTTTTGGGGGAAGTGGCTTTTACTGTCGGCTTCCATCGGGTTTGAGGAAAATCGCTTACCATTCGTTGCGTCAAAACGAAACAGTAGGTGAGAGTGGAAGCGATACGGGCGGTTGCGGAGAAAGAGGAGGATAATGGCTGCGGAAGGAGCTAGAGAGGGAAACGACAAGAGTGAGAGACGGGAGTCATTCACATGGCTTCAAAATTAATGGATTGCTTTCCTAAAGGTCCCCCAAGCAACCCTCGTCTGCCGGAATCCTCAGCCACCGAAATCTCGGAAATGTAAACCAAGCGAAATTATTCCAGAATTTTGAGGTTCTGACAAATATCGCTCAGCGGGATCCTCTGTGAGTAAAATAAAAAACTTGCTGATTCAAGAATATCTGTCAACAGCAGTTAATCCCTGTTTATTTTCAATTTAATTTTTTTGAGCCATTAATGAATAAAAATGCTTTTCATTTGGATCGTAAGCAGTATTGGTAATTATTACTTTTATATTTAGGATTCAGGTTTACAACTCAGTTCATATACTCAATTTATTAAAACTAATCATCTCATTAAGTTCGGACAAGAGCGACCAATCGTAAGACAAAGAAAATTAAACAGACTTTTATTGAAACTCATTCAATTTTATCTTTCTGGCTCAAGCTCCATTTTAGCATGAAAGATTCATTTATTCTTCACGTAACCGCCACCGAGGAGATAAGATTTTATTCCATTTTTCTTCGAACCGAGTTCTTACACTGATTGTATAAAATCATTAACTATATGGGATGAAGAATCATAATTTTATATATTCAAGTGATCTCATCACGCAAGTCAATCTGTACCATACTTCGGCCGATGTTTGAAACAAGATTAAAAATTGCTATTTCTTTACCATTTCCGACCGATTTTCCATAAATCGCTACCTTTAACGACTCTACCATCGCCCTACTATGAGTCATGCAATTCCGTTTCAGAAAATTTACTTACAGCAGAATGGTCGAGATCGTGGCATACTTCAAAACAATATAAGGAAATACTAAGAAATCACTTCATTGCTGATATTTAAAGTTCAGCGTCAAAGGTTACCGCGTCCTTCAGACCACAGTATGAAACTAGTGTCAGCTACAATTTTTGTGGCAAAATATTGTTTGCTTGATATATTTAGTACCGAACGTTTAAATCCAATAGAGCATGCAATAATCTGAAATACATGCTACATAGATACAAGTACGTACTTCAATCTCGCCGTACACTAAATAAGAGAAGAGTTAAAAATTAGTGCAGCAGCTCTCCAAGGAGAATAGTCTATGTTTAAAAGAATAGAGTACTTACTCGCTTAGTCTTTCAATAATTTTTTAACATTAGATTAGCTCTCTAGTGAAAATCGAGTCACATTTGAAAGAGGAATCTGATTTTTATCCCTTTTACTCTACTCAATAATTTCTATTTGCTAAAGGCCACATGTTTTCTTTAAAAAATAAGAGTCTATTAACCCCGAAATAATTAACAAATTCGGGGATGTCGAGTATGAACCAACTATTACAACCAGCCGCAGAAGTATTTTCTCTTCCCACAGAAGGGCCACAAATAAAGCAAAAGAAGAATGGTGGAAAACGCAATGCGAGGATATGGAAAGTCTACAGAAGAAGGGTGAAATTGGTGCTCTATACAGCAAGGTTAAGTTATTATCGGGAAGTAAGAAGGCAAGATCTGTGCTAACAGTTAAAGATAAATGGGGTAAGATAATAGTTGAACCAGGAAAAATCCAAGAGAGATGGAAGGAATATATAGAAACACTGTATGGTAAAGAATGGCCGACAAGGTTAGACATAGAAAAGGAACATGAGGTAGAAGAAGATAGCTTAGGTCCAGGCATACTCGACGATGAAATAGAAAGGGCATTAAAGGAGATGAAAGCAAACAAGGCTGTGGGGGTGGACAATATTCCTGTAGAAATGTTGAAATGGTTAGGGAAAGGTGGGAAGAAGGCCATATATGGACTGATTCGTAGTATCTATGAGGAAGGAATCTGGCCGGAAGATTTTGTGAGATCGGTGTTAGTTCCTATTCCAAAAAAGGCAAAGGCTTCGTCATGTGAGGATTACAGAACAATAAGTTTGATATCCCACGCAGCTAAAGTTATTCTCAGGATCATCAACAAAAGGATAGAGAGTAAGGCAAATGATTACTTAGGGGATGATCAGTTTGGGTTCAGGAAAGGAAGAGGTACGCGTGATGCCATTGCAGTAATGAGATCACTAGTCGAGAGGAATATAGAATACAATCAGGACGTTTTTGCCTGTTTTGTAGATTTCGAAAAAGCGTTTGATAGAGTGAATTGGGAAAAATTAATGCGTGTATTGCAGAAAATAGGAATGGATTGGAGGGACAGGAGACTGATCCGCAACCTGTACATGTCTCAGACTGCTCAGGTGCGAGTGGGGAACGGAGAGTCCGGATGGGCAGTGTTAGGAAGAGGTGTAAGGCAGGGTTGCCCATTGTCACCGGTACTGTTCAACGTATATGTAGAGGAAATGATTAAAGAGGCATGGGAAGAACTAGAGGTAGGAATGAAAGTCGGAGGGGAATTCGTAAAATCGGTTAGGTTTGCTGATGACCAAGCATTAGTTGCTCAGTCAGCCAAGGGGTTGCAAGCATTGTTGAGTGAATTGGAGGTTCAGTGCGATAAATATGGGATGAGAATAAATATTAATAAAACAAAGGTTATGCGATTTTCCAGAAAGAAAAAGGCTAAGCTAAATATTAAAATAGGCGGGGAAGGAATAGAGCAGGTAGAGCAGTTTACATATCTCGGAAGTGTTTTGGACCAACACGGTCAAAATGGTAGGGACGTAAGGAGAAGAATTGCGCTAGGCAAGGAGGCTTTCTCAAAGAGGAGGGAGTTGATGACGGGGACGTTGAGTAGGGATGTTAAGACAAGACTCGTAAAAACTCTGATATGGAGCGTAGCTATGTACGGCGCGGAAACGTGGTCGCTGAAGCAGAAGGATAGACGTAGATTGGAGGCTTTTGAAATGTGGGTATGGAGAAGAATGGAGAAGGTGAAATGGACCGAAAGGAAAACAAATGAGGAAGTACTAGAAATGGTGGGGGAGGAGAGGGGTTTGTTGAGAGAAATCCTATGGAGGCAGGAAAAATGGATGAAAGGCGTATTGAGCGGTAGTGGAATGTTGAAGAGGGTAATAGAGGGGAGAATGTTGGGCAAGCGTGGTAAGGGTAGGAACAGGATAGGGATGTTGGACGGGATGAAGGGAGGAAAGAAGTACACCGAGATGAAGAGGGACCTGATATAGATTAGTTTGCTAGGTGGGGAGTTACAAAATGTTTATTTGATAGTTGTGTCCATCCAAAAAACTACCTTAACCGGTAGATTACCTAATAAAAAAAATATTTATTTTATTGCTTCCAAGTATTTTTTATTCGAACAATTTGTTCTACCTAATTCACTCATCCAATATTCTTCTCGATTATGATAACATCTATTGGCAAAACACTACAGTTAATAGTTTCCAAATCCAGCATTTTCCTCATTAAGTACAACACTTTTTTGTAATTAACTATTGCCATTAGTTTATTTAGCTATTTACTACTGGTCATTGTTGCCGAAATAACATTTATTTATTTACCACAACGATTAAGCTGTTTTTTATCGGAAAAAAGGAGTTCCCACACTTGAAGAATTGATGGAATAATTACTAATTGTGGAGTTTTTTAAGGATATAAAATATTCCAAAGGTGATTTGGAACTATGCAGACATACATTTTGAACACGGAATTAAATTTCTGTATATAGTAGGTATACTACGATGATGTAAAAAATGATTAAGTGCGAGAGAGTAGGATTATGTTCTATCATTCAAGTATGTTCCATAAATGTTCACATTAAAATCAACACTTATGATCAGCACACAATAAAATACTATGTACTTTTTCCCAGATTGTTTGGCTCCGCACGTTCTAGGTATTACTGTATCATCAGGACATTTTGTAGCGAATCGCATAACGCCAAAAAATGTACGTGGAAGATTACATCTGTATTTGCGTCATGATATCTCAATAATTCTACGAAGTAAATCCTGAAGCAGTTGAGTTTACTGTTCAATAAACTTCTTTTCATTAGATCTAAATCCTTCATGGGAAATTTGTAAAAAGCTATCTAAAAAAACAACATATTAACTTTAATTTTACCAAGACTTTTTTTTTATTTCACCATCTATCACGATTACTTTCAGGTCGTCATCGCGCATGACCTCGTCCAATAGGTAAAAATTTAATAGAAACTTTCGTATAATTAATTATTCAACTTTCCCTTTCGACTAAATTACATTTCTTATGCTGACTTTAGTTTTTTATTTAAAACGAAATAACATTTCTTCTAACTTTTCGTATTCCTCCCTGATTCATGTTCAATTCACAGAGACAGTACTTTAAACAATGCTTTGCATTCATAATGAAGAATAATTTTGGTGAATGGCTTCCATTTATACAGATGGAAGTTAATAAAATGAAGAGGCACGCTTGAAGCCATAAAAGTAATGAGGTCAGTAATAGAGGGGAACATAGCAGACAATTAGGGAGGTTTAGCCTGTTTCGTAAATTTGAAGCAAGCGTTCGAAAGAGGAAATTGGGTAGAATCAATGAATTCATTGCGGAAAATAGGAGTAGATTAGAGGGATAGGCTTCTAGGATAGATTATTACATTGTCCAGCAAAGGTTCCGAATGCAACAGATTATATAAAAGTATGCAATAGATAACTCTGGGCCACCTTCTTCAAGTCATGTTCCCAAGATTAATAGCCCCTCTGAAGGCTTGCTTATCACAAATATTGCCATTCTCAACTCCCTATCAAAAAAATTCATGAGCCAAGATTTAAATTCAGACAAAGGCTCCTTTGAATTCCTTAATTCATTTTATCCTATGCGATTTAACCAACACTTCTCCCCGTCCCCTCCACATTTTCCCCTTCCGTCTTACTTCATCGCGATCTGTTTTGCAATTTATTCGGTAATCCTTTTCCCATGGAAGATGGCATTGCCAGCGAAACGGTGCAAAGAGGCATGCACGCATACCCGAAAGGACCTTCCAGAATCCACCTACCAAGGAGTCTTCGAGTCGTGGAAAAACCGGTGCAAAATGTACTGCATGAAAGGTCTACAATAAATATATTTTCCCCATACTTTTTATTGAAACAATGGATGTAACAATGACACTTGTAAATGGTTGCGTACCTGAAATTTCCCTCCAGTCGCACTTAAAGGACACCCAACATTTGTATATTTATTAATTATTAATTCATTAGCATTCTTCTCCGAATTATGAGTCATAATTTTCATCTTCATTTGCTATATTTCTACACCTATTTAATTTCTAAAAGATATGTATCCCAAAAACTACTTTAAATACGAGTAGTAAAGTTAAACTACATAAATTAGTTTCTTTTCATTATCTTACTTTATCCATTTGTAGGGAGAAAAGATTTAATTTTCAATAATCAAAGAAATATTTTAAGCAACTTGCGTCTCATCGGACCATCTTGACCACAGTTACAGCCTTTAATTAAAGCTATTCAAAGGCTGTGATCACTATCCACAAAACGACAATATGCATGAAAGCATTCATTAATACAATATTTAAAATTTGAAAAATTATGGTTATTAAATTGGGTAGGGATGATATATGAAGCAGTTAGTGATTCATAGAGTATTAATTTTCGATTTTATGAATACGTTGTGAGCTTTAAATGGACATCGTCGCCTTAAATCATAAAAATCTTACATTTTTTCTGTCTCCAATTATAGTCCCTACCACGCCCTCTCATTCGCCATTCTTTCTAACCTTCTCCCCATACGCCCTCGCCCCGTGGACCGCCGTTCCCCACATTTCCCTCAGATGCCACCACCTTCTTCCTCCCATCAATTCTTCCTGGGGCGCATCCACCTACCATTCTGCGACCGGGCCATGTCCCTCCTTCACCCCTCAGCTACCCGATAAAACCTACTTTTTATTCCCCTCACATGAACTTCAGAATTTCATTTTGATGCTGAAAAACCAAGTTAAATTAATAGTACCTAAGCAATTCGAAACCCCACAGACTCTTTGGATTCGAGTCCCTTCGTGTCTCTTAAAAGAGATCGCCTTCTTTTATTCATGTTTTTCTGTAATGTTTTATTTGTAGTAGTCAGAAGAAATCATTTGTTCTTCCTCTTTCTGCAGTGAATATGTTAGCCATTCTGGTGTAATGATTCAATTATTTTTTCAGATTTATTGCTGCTAAGGGAGTAGGCTAAAAGATGTAGGTTTATAGAAAAATCTCTCAGTATAACTACTATAAATTTCTCATACCTGATGTATGTGTGATCATTATTTAAGAATTACTCCATAATTTTCTTAAAAGAGACAAAATAATAGAGAATGAAGACATACTATGCATAGTTGGTGAATTGCAACTTCCAATTCGAAAGATATATTTGGACAACACTCATATTCATTTTTATTTCTTTTTAGATACGATATCAGCATCGTGAACTTGATTGATTGTCACAATGCCAATGCCAAACACACAATTAAGTCAACCGTGTGTCAGCAGAGTAAGATAAATGTGGGAAACGGAGATGAAAGAAAACGGAACTGATTTGGTTCCTCGAAAGCTAACGAGAGAATAATTTCAATAATATTTCACTGATAGAACTAATGTTAAAGACCCCAGGTTTATACATAAAACGTAATGGAAGGCGAGAGATTAGGAGAAAATTTTCAATCAAGGAGTTTATACATGCCACGCTCAACATCACCCATGCGTGGAAACTATAAAAATCAATCCTGGAGAATTTTAAGGTAATACAATTTCAAAACCTGGACTTAATTTTCATGCGCAAAAAGGTCACATACGGAGATATTTTACGTTTTGGTTGTCATACCGCCATTTTTGGATGTGGAAGACTGGCGTTCTCAGGTTAAAATTGGAGGTAGGAGTGGGGCCAATATAGGATGAAAAGAGTTGCAAGGAGAGAGGTAGGGGGGTGTCTCGGAGGTGATAACTCGAGCGAGTTAGTGGAAATTGTGGATATTGGTCCTTAGTGTGCTTCGTTAGCCTGGGAGGTCCACAAGCCAATTGAAAATAAATATATGTCCACATCTAGACCCATGCCTCAATTCTGCCTTCTGATACTGGGAGGGCTTCCATTACTGTTACGATTCTGTTGTTATTAAAAGACATACATGTTTTGTATAAAAAGTATTAAGGGATTGGAATGTGGTAGTGGAGGAAGAGGAAGATTCTAGTGAGGAAAGGGAAAACAGTTTAAGAACAAGGAAGTACCGCGAGGGGTAAGCATGATTGACTAGCTGAATGCAAACATGATTTTTATAAAAAGTGTCGGGAAAAGGTTCGAAAAATATATTTATTTCAGATATTGCTGCAATGCCTCAAAATTCTCCGAAGTGCATCCCTCGAGAGTTGACACACTTTTTCCAGAGGTTTTTCTAAGGCTCGAAAGCTCCCTGGTAGGCGGATTCTGGAAGGTCCTTACGGTTACGCGTGCAGGTTTCTTTGACTACACATGAATTCCCATGGTGGTGTCCTTTGTAGGAGGATTTCACTTTTGGGAATGGGAAATTGTCAGCTGGTGCCAAGATGGGGAATCGTCGCGATGGCGTTACGGAAGGTCTTCGCAAGCAGATACTCGACTCTGCTCTTGGTCGTCCGTCAAGTCCTTCGGGACGAGTTTATCGCAGATCTTTCGCATCGCATGCAGAGTAACGGTGAATGTTGATAGGGATGGAGACGGTGGTGGATCATTTGCTATGCAAAAACAGTCCACTCCTGTAACGTATGCCCCTCTTTTTAATAAGCGAATACTCCACAGTCATTATCACTGAAAGCTACCAACAAATATTTGTTTCAAGAGGTCTAACTTAAATTGCCTCCAACTTACTATGGATGTTAAATGACACATTCCTATTACCCAAAATCCATTCTATCATTTCAATTCAATTTTCATGTGAACCAAGGAAACAATTGGCTTATTTCCAAACAATTGCCTTTTCTCCCTCATCTTTTTCAGCCTTGTATTCACATATTTTATTCTAGAGTGCGGTTTGCTTTCCAACACTTAATGTTTTTCAATTGGTCCTCTCTCTTTCAAACTTTCCCATCTTCAAACCTCTATTGAGAAAACATTTGGTGATTCCAAGAACAAAACAATGCCTATCTTTCCGTTACTAATATCTGCTTATTTCTCCTATCAATTCCTCTTCGCTTGGACTTTATATCCACTTATCTTCATGGTTAGTTTATTTCTTTCACTCTCGATTTTCCTGTTATTTGATAAAACTGATACGGATCGGTCACAGTAACCATTATCAGATCGATTGCTTATGAATTTTAACATTGTCATTCGGTGATCAAATATCAATAATCGATTCATATTGAATTCACACAACCACAAGTCATAAGTTTAAAATTTTATATTCTTAATCATGATTCTCATACCACGGCTAAGGTCAGTATCTTCTGTCAGTAATCTTTTAATTTCTCTACCAAGGATGTCTTTAAACTCACAGCTAGCTGTCAAAGAGGCCAATGCCCTCTTTTTAAATTCTTCCTACTACTTGGTCATAACATTTATATCTATTTATGCTCTCAAATAATTAATCAATTTTCTATGTTCCTCTTCCATTAATGAAGGACTCAGCTTCTTGATTCATAAGTATTTAACGACCTCCACTTTGCATGAGTCAAACATGTGCGTATGCGTCAAATATTTGCGTAATTTCAAAAAGTAAACCTTCCCGTACCCACATTCTCATTTCATAAAAAATAGAAAAGTTTAACATCTCTTGCATTTCAAATACGTATCTAGCACTGATGTAGAGTCGTGAAAAAAATGTTCCTAGGTTTATTTCAATTCAAGTAATCACTACAATTCCACGATGCCTTATCTAATCCCCTTAGAAATTCATTCTCTAACAAATAAAAGCCCTTACTTTAATTTCCATAAGAATTTATGGGTACACGTTGATAGACCGGGGGAGTTGTGGTCATGTTTATTGTTCACGGTAGAGAAACCTATTTTCCACAACCGTGATCCCACGACTCCCCTACGAAAATGTGCGTGAGGCTGGAAAATTTGAGCGGCGAGCTTGATGTGCGGCGAGCCAGCAAGAGTTCGAAACTTCGTTTTCCTCCTGTGACAACAGTAGTCGGCGCGTGCGACGACGCGACGGGTGGCTTGGGGAGCGATGGGTATGAGAGCATTCGGGGGAAAAAATTGGGAGATGGCGAAGAGGGGAGCGGAAATGGAATGGTTGGGGAGGAGTCAGAAGACGAAGAAGGGCCACTGAAGTTGGAAGGGGTGTCGCAGATGGTTTTGCTTCTTTTTTTGCCAACCGGCTCCCACAATCCTCTCCATCCCAGAATATTTTGCATCACCTCAGACCTCCACTCAACGACCATCTACTCCTTATATCACTTACTCCTTTTCTGTTTGGAACTACATCAAAATCTTCCATCCGTGAGAGGATAAGTTGGGCTGTATTATGTATAGATTTCTGAATATTTATTCGGGGAGAAAAGTTGTCACTCCAGATAAATAATGAAATGGGACTTGGAAAAAGCTTCATTTACCAAGATAAACCTTCAAATATTTTCGATTTTATATTAAATGTAGGAGAAATTTCGTAGGGGATGACGGAAAATATGTGTTTCTCTCAATGAAAAACATCGGTATTGTTATGCAAATGGGCGAATTTTCGTGGATGAATAAGCATGTGTACACATGCATCCACAGTACCAATAAATACTTAAGATAATTTTAATAAACTTGAATTTGTCGGCGAAAACAGAAGTAAGGGAAAAACAAAGATCAATCCTTCCTACTCTTAAAGCAAAGTCTCACGTGTAATGAATCAACAAATGAAAAAAGTAATCTAAGGATAACATCAATACCATATGGACTAAAAGAGTGAAATGAGGACATCACATATTCTAAACTCTTTAGAAATAAAGTTAATTGATTGAAAAAGATGAATTTCATAAACAACGAATTGTAGGTGGATTGCTTACTGAAAATGAATCAAGAAAGGAAGGTATAAGGGAGACCTGTTAAACCAAACGAGTTACATATTACTTTTTCAGTGCGACTTTTAGACCACAAAATTAAATGATTATGCCACCAAGCATGCATGGCTTGCTCTTTGAAGTTGTTTGGGAAATATTTCTTCAGCAGGGGAAAGCGACCAGATTTCTCTAATACGTTGGTCGAGGGAAATGAAATTGAATCGTATTGACCACCCACTCGCTCCCCATCTTATCTTCATTTTCCCTTTCTCCTCCATAGGATTCCCAAAACTCCATCCACCTGATCACAATCTAACACAATCTTCTCCTAAAAATGAAAGCCAATATACCAGGATCTCCAGGGACTCCGGATCTCTTTCCTTGCGGAGCGTCATCGAAGGATTGGCAACGCCAATTACTGAATGGGGGAAAACTCAATTCAGCGGAAACGGACAAATATCTCATCTTTTAATTTCATCTTATACCATCATGAAATCATCGGAAATCGAACTAGTCAAACATATCTTCGTAAGATACTCCGTTCACAGTTTATTTACGTAATTATTGAAATTTCGATTGGCTACAATGCTAAACCGTATACAATTGCTTGATGTTTTCGGGGATTACTTAAGGAAAATATTGGGCTCAGATATTCAATCAAAATAATGAAATTTATTAAATTTGAATTTTGATCAACCTTCCATTGTTAAAAGAATAGATTAAGAATCTGTCTTTTCGGTTCTCCATTGTATAATAATGACCAACCAGGCCAACACATTCATGTCATTAAATAGGATATTGTCTGATAAAGATCAGATAACTGGGTACGATAGGACTTAGGTTAAGGATAAGCTTTCGGGTAAACTACGTTTTTGGGTGGTACGGAAAAAAGGCTTTAATGGTTAATACCATACATGTTCATACAGTGGTAATGGAACTAAGACAGTAATATCAATGACAGGGGAAAGTTTTGCGAGAAAATATTTTTTTCCATTTTAGTATGCAATACTTCTGGGTGCCAATAAATATTTAAGATAAATTTTAAGAAACTTGAATTTATCTGCAAAAACAGAAGTAAGGGAAAAACGAAGATCAATCCTTCCTACTCTTAAAGCAAAGTCTCTTGAGTGTTAATTTAAGAACCATTGATAAAATTCTACAATGTAAAAAAGGAACAATATTAACTTTAGCAAACTAACAAGCAATTTATTGTTTGAATATGGAGTTCCACACCGATTTCACCTTATTATTTCTTGGCAGTAACAATTTTGATTATTTTTGCTTAAGTATTTTGGACAATCTGCCATTTTATTACTGATAAAATTCCTGCGCGAGGAATGCTGGTGTATGATCATTAAATTTTTTTAAAATAAGGCCTAAACTTGACAAAAATTATTAGTCTCTATTCTTTCCTCCTTTAACTTTTCTATTCCCTTGGCTGGATTAAGCCAGTGAACTTTAAAATATCCCGTATGCAATAGCGAAAGAAATTGCAAAGATTCTAATCCCCGTATGCAATGAGACCTTGAATTTCAACTTATCAGCAAAAGTTAATTTGTAACTGAAAGAATACAAGCATCCACCGACTTTCCTTTCTCGATATTTTCATAATCTCTTCATTCACGAGGTTTGCCTTATGGAAGTTCCCCCTCGGTTATCTCCATTAGTGCAGGTCCTATCTCGTTTATGGCATAACGCGTCATTTCACTGTTTTGCTCACATTCAGAAGACGGCTTATTAAGACTCGCTTTTTTTTTAAGTTACAACTCACATTGTAAACCCTCCGATATCCTTCTTTGGCGTTACCGAAATATACGGCATGAAATTGAAGAAGCGATTCCAAAACTCGGCTATCTATATTCACAACAATTAGATGAGATCCGATCGGGTCCTGGACCATTTCGGAACGGATATATTGGGAAAGGAATGCAAGTACAACGCTATTTAGTACAGGTCATTCTAAATTAAGATTTAGGCAAATTTCAGGCAACTTAATGGTGTGTGACGCCATGCTATAGACGGTGGTGCCAGGGAATGACTGGTAATAAGTTCCATTTGAACGGAGGCAGATTGTTCAAGATGACCTATAATTTTTAAAGGAAAGAAGAATGCCTTTAATCCTACATGTTTACACTTTTACTATAAAGCTCAACTTCATAGAAAATGCCACCATATTTGATTGTTACTACGCTAAAGCTAAATACTTGAACAATACCCAAAGTGTATTTATTCGTTGAATTTGGACTGTGAAAAATAATAATATGATGTATTTTAGTTTCGTCTACGATAAAATTAATATCTTGTTCAATTTGAGGATTTTTTACTTCTTATCAAAAGTTTACTTCCTAGATTAACTTTTTAAAAATTCCTATCATCTTAAATGATGGCTTCGTAGCATCTTTTCATGTGACAGTGAAATAGAAGGGAGTGTACGTATAATTTTATATTAGTAAGCCAAAAAATAAAGTAATAATTGGTTCTTCCCATCAAATTTTGGATGGCATTCACTTACTTTAATTTTTGAATAACTTACGACCTACTCGTAATTTGTCGTCACGTAACGAGTAAGCTCTCGCTGTCATCGAAAATAAATTTTCCTTACTTTCATCTACAAATGCATAATGTTTTTCGGTGAAAATATGAAATGGTTGGAGAAATTCAGATAAGAAAGTTATCTTATCTGAAAGTTGATCATACCGTGAAAAAAAATGAAAAGGTATTTTGTTTTGTTTGTGTTATATATTGCCAGAAAGTATTGATTTGTCATTTATAGCATCGATTAGAAAACTTTCGATGATTAGGAATTTCATTAGCAGTCCATGATTAAGTGGCCCTGAAGGCTGAAATGGTAGTTTTCAAGGATTATATAAATCCTCTTCGGAACTGTAGACTGCTATTACGAATGGCGAGGCTTCTTATGGTAATCTCCCCTATAAAGTTTCTCTCATTATTCAGGGTTTTTAGTATTTACTTGTTGTGTTTTGCCAAGTCCGATTTTGAAGCTTCCGCATTCGCTTTAGCGCGTTAAAATTACATAATTGTCCAGAAAAATACTCAGCATCAAAGTTTATAAAAAATAGAGCTACTCCATTTGAAAATAAAATTTCCTTCAGATTACGGAAATAATTAAAAGTGTACCGAAAGTTAAAATATTTTCGGCGAGATATTGACTCAGAATATTTTTAAAACAATTCCTAAATTTTATCCTGCCAGACAAACCTATTGATGGAACGGAGCCAATTCACGTCACACGTGCAGCAAGTGTGTGAATGACATAAAAACATGAACTGCTTGAAAAATTTCTCAAGAAAATAAGAAGTAAGAAAATATAAGAACTCATTTGCTCAGAGGTTGAGGAAACGTTTCCATAACCCTCTTATGAAGGCTATATTTAATATTTTCAAGATGCAAATGTGGCCAATCATGAGTAATCTAACTGTCAGAGGTGCATAACAGTTATTACGCATGTGGGATTTTACGCAACTTTTAGATGACTGGATAAAAACTTAGTGCCCCACATTCCTTGAAGCTACCGGTATAAAAGTAGTGTTGGCCTATGTCCTACTTCCTGCCTCTCTAACGTCACGTGAATCTATCCAAAAAAGGTTTTCCTTCTCAATAATAGTATCTTAATGAACCTAAAACGCACACATCCCGTAAAATCTCACCCAATTGAAGCTAATCGGCGAACAGCGTTGTTTCATATTCATTGTACTGCACCCTATGTATCAGTCAGTTTCCTTACCTGCTCACACGGGGGAATTCAAGAAGTCTTATGGTGAAAATATTCCATAAAAAACCAACCAAGACTAACATGTGGAAGTTCACGAAAAGAATGGCCACAGTGGCACCATTAGTCAGTAACCTTAAAATTGTGAAAATCGATGGCGGACCAGTCGGTCGGTCGGTCCCTTTCTTTTTATCACGTTATTTCTTCTTGTAAAACGGGGGAGCGACCCTGGCGAGTGCGGCAATTGCACAATCTGCTTCGGCCCACTGGGACGGATTGTCCTGCCAAGGGAAAGGAAGGGGACGCTGATTGGCCGGCGCAGGATATTCGCCACCGCCAGATTTGGAAACCGGACCCTCTTTTTTTTCTCGCATGGGTCATTCCTCCCACCCTCCCTCTCTCTCTGTCTGCTCCGATCACTCCATCGAACCGAAAATCCCCGGCCTTTCCTCGTGCCCAGTCACCCGAGCGAGAGTGGGAAAATGGACGTAAAAATTTTGCTTTGAAATTACCTCAATACAGTATCCAAAATAGTTTAACGAGAGGGGGAAAGGAGCCGACTTGCCCCTCCCTGCCCCGATGACCAAACCTCTGCCGCGTGCACACGCGCACACACACAATCGGCCACCCACCCTCCACGTGCATCCATCCAGGACTTCGCCATCTCATCCACAACAATGGAAATCCAGCAGAGCAGACGGAAGCAAGTCCCTCCTTCCCTGTCGGTGACATCACATCCGAGAAGTAGCACCGCTTCTCTCATGCCAATACGCGACGGAAATCTTCCTGCTTCGTCCGTCCTGCACGGCTCGGGATGGAGAGAAGAGGAACCTGCGTGGAGGACGAATCTAAGATTCGAACTACTTCCCCTTCTTTGTCCTCCTCATTCATTCCTTCATCCGCTTTTGTACAAATTGTGCGTTTGTTCATAAATATATCCCCTAGGCTGTGCGTAAGTAGCGTGAGCATGAAATGGCAATTATTTGCTTTTCCTCCCTTCGAAGAACACTTTTTAATTCGCCAATACGTTGCTACCACCCTCATGTATTATGGATTGGTAATTATTTCCATGTATGATTGTATTGTTTACTCCGCCAGGGAATTGAGTATGGTAGAACATGGTAAAATGCCTTTAATATAATATTATGACAAATTTGTAATCAATAAAATTGGCTACCAATGATGTTAAAAGAACGTAACAATGATTTATACTTTTAATGGGTAGAATTTCAAATAATTGTTTGACGCGAAACGAAAAAGGATAATATCTAACTAGTATATATATAATATATCTTCTGTCCTGCTGCGGAGTAATGATAAATAATCATAAAAAATTAACATTACATTTTTTTGGGAATTCTATATACGCTTCAGGAGAAATATTTTTTGTGAAAATTGTTTTTTGAAATCGTTTGGTATTTTTCCTATGACATTTTTCATTCTATTATCCCTTACATTACACTTAAACTTTCTTTTTGCGGAAAATATTATGTATTATCCCCTTAATTATATTTATCTATTCTTTATTTTTTCTGAAGACAGGCTAAAGGAGTAATTTCATCAATTTTTCACTATACTCGAAGCTTTCATAGAAATAAGCCTATGTTTAAAATTATCAATTATTTTATTTTAGGGTGAATAGCACTCCTAATGATTAAATGTTGCTTTGTTCTCTTAAAAAATTCAAATTAGAATAATAATTATTCCAAAACTTACAATTATACGGTTTTTGTTTTGGTAACTGTTTATTCTGTGTTTCATCCCTTCTTGTTTTACTCACCAGGCGAGCGGTGATATCATTTCCTGTTTCAGTTATATAGCCATGTTCATAGATGTACAAAGTTGTCAACATGATTTTTATTTCATTTCTCTCTCTCTCCTGAATATTATCCCACAATCGCATTATCCCATTATATTATAAAACAAAAATAAGACATACTTTCCTTGCACTCTTTTTTGCTCACTTTCTTTACCTTTTCCCAGGAATGAAAAACAAGTAAACTTTTAATTTACATCTGCAGTTAGTTTGTACTTTTATCCATTTGTGTAAAGTTTTCATGACAAATGTTGCAGAATGGGGATTGGGCTTTTAACAGATTATATGTTCATCTACTGATTTATCTAAGATGTTTTTACGAAGCAATACACCTAAGAAGAAAACTTTACCAAACTTAGGAAATTACGCCAATTTGCGTTTTTAGGCAATCTGCTCGAGCCAATTTCACACAAAATCAAGACAGCACAAAATTGCGAGAAATCTATTTCTTGGCATGGTTTCCCTGCAGCTAAGAAAGCACAAATACTCAACCCACATTTTGAGCATATCTACACAACTTCTACGAAACGATACTCCACATTTTCACATATTTTCAAAGCCTAGCGTAAAAGATTTTCTTTTATATTTCAAAAGGTATCACTTTTCTATAATATGTATCTAAAAATAGCTATGTAGCAATATCATTTTACTAATTAATGCATTATTCGTTCACGTCTATTGTAATATGATAGCATGTTAATTCTAGGCCACAGTGAATATGTTCCTGAAGTACAACGGGGGGTTAATTACACCTTTATTAGACAACACAAAGAAAGTATGAAATGATAAAAAATCAGGAAATGAAAATTATCCCTCATGATGGAGAATTGAATATAGCTTATGGCAAAACTTCATACAATGGAAACACTCCGTAAATGATGACACAGAAAATTATGCTCGGATTAATAAACACCAACAGCCTAGCCAAAACACGAAATTCGTTCAGATATTTTGATTTTCCATAAATTAGTTCCCATATTTACTGAAAAATTATGATTTCTCTGCTAGAAATACTTTACTATCAGATTCTCTTGGCCTACGAAGTTGCTTTTTAACATTCAGCGGATATGAAAGATGTAACAATTGCAAAATTGAAGTTTGTTACTATGTAAGGATGGCTAGTAAAAAACCTACATGATTTTTATGGAATTCGTTTTTGCACATGTTGCACAAAATAAGGAAGCAACAAACACATTCTCAGCATCTTAAGATTGTTGGAAGAATCACTCCACAGTTTTTATATCCATCCTTCCCATTTGATCCCATCCCTCTACTATGTGAAAAACTGTAGAAGTTTCAAATAATTTTCCTCAGAAAAGTTAAAAAATTAACGTTCGTGCTAGCGAGTGCAAGACAAAATCGAAAGTTCAAATGATCAATTGCTTTTTCCTCAACATTCACTCTACAAAGACAACAGAGAGCGATTAGACTTTGATACTTCGAACATTGATACTCAAGTGTTGTGCAAGGTGAAACGGAAAAAATCTGTAACTATTGGAGCGCTAATTATAGAGTAATACGTTATACGGCAAAGGGGGAGAGAGATACAGCGAGAAAAGGCATAAATATTGCTCAAAAAGTTTTAAAAAAGCCAAATAAACCTAGAGCACCTATGTGATAGTATTATTAGAAGAAGTAGAAGCTGAACCAACAAACGTAGTCATTAGTCACGTCTACATTCCAACAAATAACCATAGAAATGATTAAGTAGGAAAAACAAACAATTTGAGATAATAACTAAGGGAAAAGCATTAAATAGTTACGTGACATTGGAATTCTGTGGAGGGTGAAAAGAGAGACAGGATTCAGGTACACGGTTAAAAATAAGGAATGACTTTGGGGAGAAAGCAACAGAGTTCTACAGTAAGCAAGGTTTAATCATAATTAATGTCTATTTGAAACGCTACAGTAGAGGTAGGTACCTGGAAATTGCCCGAGGATTTAGATATATATCAGTTACGGATACCTGGAAATTTCCCGGGGATTTAGATATCTATCAGTTACAATAGGAGTATAGTATACTAAGGAGCATATTTAGGAACAACGTTATAAATTCCCACAATTTCTCGGATGTAATACGGATTCATGTCATTTACTTTGTGAAGCTAACTAAGCGAAACGTAAGATTCAAGAAGATAAAACAGGAAAGACGGGAGTGGAAATGGTGCGAAGAAGTATCATTGAAAGAAAGGAGTACCAGAGTAGACAGTAGAGAAAATCATGAATGAGGAATAAGAGACTGACACAAGAGAAAAAGATGGGAACATACCATAAAACGGGATCTCCTTGCGAGTCAGTTTGACACCTCTCCCTTTTCCTTCAACCCAACCCAACCTTCAACCCAAAAACAACAGCCAACCCCTCCTCCTTTTCTCCTACACCCTCACCTCTAGGGGAATTGTCTCCCGAAGATGTAGCATAAGTGATGAAATTAGTCGTACCACAATTAAGTATGGTGAAATAAACGTAGTTCTTCTATTTCCTCGACATCAGTATTTAACAGTACGTACATTTATAATATTATTCAAACTTGTGTATGTCTGAATACAATTATCTAAATTCAAAAATATTAACTTTGTTCTTTGTGTCTTAACGAATCATTTATTTTATTTTGAATTTATTTCTCTAATCCATTGGGCCATTTACTTTCCATATCTATCTAGGAATAAAAGAAAATCCCATTCGGAATTTGAAATCTCTATTTTTCAATAAACCCTCTTAAGTAATTCAATATAGAAGGTACTTTTTGACACCTATTAATATTTTTTGGAAGAATATCGCTTCTAAAACGTATATTATCTAATGGATACCAAATATTTTTTCATCAATATCTCGACAAAATGAATTTCATTAATGAAAACTTTTCCTTCCAATTCACGAAATTTTGTAACCTTGGCTTGATCATTCATTCCCACGATTACCACAAGTTACCTACATATCTGATAGTGGGTTGTAGGAGGGAAACCTACATGTATCGGAAAACATGCCATCAGTAGTCAAATAATCGCCAAAAATAAAAATAGTCCTGAAGCAGTAAAAAATATGTAAGTTGCTACCGCATCACGATTGCCCACTGTAAAACAGATCTCCCTTGAACTAAAAAAAACACTGATAGCGGACATGATATAAACGCTCCATGCAGATAAACGTTGAATTTGGTGGAAGCTGCCAGAAAACGACTATCTCTATTGGTCCAAAAAGTTGAAAAAATGCCTTTTCTAATGCAGATTTATGCAAAAATCAGACCATATATTCACAAAGTAGAACAGATTTTTTTACCTTGTCTAATTACTTCAGAGGTAAATATTTATATACTGGCATGTATCCTGAAGAAGTGAACATCAGCACTAAAACCACTAAAAAATTGAAACATATTCATTGTAATATTAGATATAAAGATATTATCCCTGATAGTCTAGGTCAACAATTAGACGGAATAGCCTCTCTCAAATTCAGATCTATCCCAGATTCTGACTCAAGATGAAATCTGGAGGTAGTACTCCAACGGCATTTATTGAGAAAAAATTGAATGAATTTATTTAATTTAGTTATAGGCCCGTTAATGCGCGTCTTAAGATGTGTTAGTTATAATTGAGTGCTTGTAAAATAATGGATTTATATTAGTAAAAGGATATTTACGATATGATATGTGAGAAAGAACAAGAAAATGACTTATCTTCTCATCGCTACCTTTTCACTTCACTCCCACTATCAAAGCTCAGAAAGAATACCGAATATCATTTGCATGCATATAAAACTCCTTAAAACTTGATTTCGTAGATAAGTATAATTTCTATTCTAAAATCTTGATATGCATGCTAGATGCGTCCTGTCTTCCTGGAATAACACGATGTAATCGAACGATTTGGGTTGAAGAGGAGAAAAATGCGCAATAGAAAAACATATTAATAATCGAATACATTAATATTTGAAGCTTGTGTCTTTTAACAAGTTCAGACAAAACAATCGCAAAAAAGTTCTCACTTTGCATTTTTGGATGAACCTATGCATTGTAGGAATTCTGAGATTGCCATTTACTACACTAAAAATCGTTCCGAAAATCGTGAATAAATATCAAAGAAAATACGGACTTAATAGAGCGGGGTGGCGTTTGAAATCATCTGACGGTGGTTCTTCATCTCTGTTTGATCTGTCCCAACAACACTGTACTGCCGAAGTAGGTAACACGATGGAACGGGCATTAAAAAAGGCGTGGGACACGGTCAGCGACGGGCACGGGGCGGGAAGGGAGAAGCGAGGATCTGCAAGGCTATCGCCAACACCGCATCCATGTCGCGTCGCGTAAAAGATATCTTGCGGATTCAATCTGGGATCAAGATTCCCTTTAGCGCCGGGGATTCACAAGCCGCACACACTAACTCTGCCCGGACCGTGGTAATTGGGCGATTCCGGGTGGTTCGCAATCAAACCCTCAAACCTTCCGCCCCTCCCCTCTCTTTCCATGTGCCCACACATCTCCCACCTCGGCCACCCTTCCCTTAGCCTCTCATTCCGTCTGCGCTAACTCCCTACACCGCCCGCGACTTCACCTCTCCCTAGCCTCCAGCAATTGGGAACGTTTCTCCATTACTCCATCTCTTCTGACCTAAGTTCCCCTTCCCTGTCACCCGTCCCAGGCCACAGGAAAACGGAAGTCTCGAGTGGGAAATACACTCACACACACAGACGTCTCCTCGAACCGCTCCTTTTCAATCTTCTCCTCAGTTTGTCGTTTTTTCCTCTCCTTGCGGTCCTCTTCCCTGCAGTATCTGCGACCTAATCCAACCTTTTCATTTCCTCTTCTGCGCACCACCGACGAAACTATGAGAACTTAGCAAAGATCCATGCGCCTGCACTAAGGTCCCGTATTTTGTGGTTTCTTCGACAAACTCAATGGCGTCGAATAACAGGACGCAAATTTGGACAACATAAGTTAATGTAAGGCAAAAGTGAAAGAGGAATGTACAGAGCTGATAAGCTGTGTTAGAATTTGATTTATTGCCAATGAGTTTTAGTGCAGGTACGTATTGGGATCGAGACAGAGAGGAGATTTACGCAGTATGTAAGATCCCTGCGGGCTGGGTCACGCGCCGGGCGTTTTGAGCGAGCCAGCGCAGACGACTCGAACTTTGATCCCGCAACTAGAAACACACACAAGCGCACTAAAGATCTCATCTCCCTGCGCTGATCCAAATGCACCGAGTTGTCGACTAATTTAAGGCCATGCATTTCTAGTTCGACGCTCAAACTTATTAAAATGCTAATTTCCTCGCATTTTCATCTATACCACATCGGGCTGATTCTTATGATATCCTCCTCTGAGCCCCTTTCTTTCCGCCACCTAAATTCCATCCACTTTAATAATTTCAAAGGCATGCATTTGGCCATCGCATCCTCTCCCGCAAGCCCGTTGCGCAGCCAGTCATTTTATCGCTTCAGTCGATCCGCCTCATCCTCCTCTTTTCGAAATGGTTCCAAAACCGTCGATTCTGCCAGCATCCTTCACGTCGCTCATCAAACATTATACCTTCTACTTCAAGTGTGAACGTGCTATCAAAGGTGAGACGTTTTTACGTAGTATGATGATAAGGATAACGGAAAATCTAAATGTAGTGAATAGTACTGAACTCCTTGTTCTTAATACTGATCAAGTAAAAAACGTAATATTCAATTTTAATACACTCAGGTGACCCATGTATTTTATCAATTTCTCTATCACCAGGAAAAAAATAACTCAACACTACATCATTACTACATTATATATTACATATTTTCCCGTTCTTCTAAAAGTGAGAAGTCAAATGCTGGAACAATTCCGATATTCCAGGCTCATTTATTAAATTTCCCACAAAATTGTTCCTTCCTATCCCCGCTTTTTTGATTTACCAATTTTATAATCGAAGCGTTCTTTAATTTGTACACTTTATGATGGAAAAACGGAAAATGTATCCAAGATACTAAAATATATAATAAATTAATGCTGACTAACTTGTATTTATTCCGAATGAGTGCCTCTGCCGAAAATAATTCCTATTTGCCCTTTTCTCATTTGATTCTAAAATTTTTTAAAGGTATATAGCAAAAAACTTATACGCAACAGAGTAGAATGGCCACAGTATCCACCCAAACAAGACAAAAATCAAAGATGATTTCAAATGTATGTGTAATTCTACAACCTTTAGCAAAAAGTAATATATTATTTTCGGATCCTTCAATCTTGGATCAATATATAAGAATTGAATTTCTCCTCAATAGGATTTTCCGAAATAAGTTTTACTTATTAACTCAACTGAACCATCACTCGCATATTGCCTATAGTGTACCTCTAAGCAGATTACCCGAAGTTCGCTGGATAGAATTAAAGGTACAACAAGGACATTTTAATACACAAGATTTTAAGGTTAAATTAATAACGATGGAGAAAGTTATTAACCATTGGATTGTTTAAAATGTTTACGTCGTCTGCCTCATTACTATCATTGCTGAACACTGCAGCAAATTCACACAGTACAAGTATTGCCTTAAAATTGCAATTTATCTTCACTCTTAAACCACACAGGATTTTAAAAGGATGACAGTAATTCTTTAGAGGTAAATATTCATCCCTAACTTGACTGAATAACTTTGTTTGCATTACTTATGATAGTATACCAGACCCAGAAACTTTATATTGATCATCATCGTAAATTCTATCATTTAGAGATAGAATTAAAGGTGAAAACTTTCACGCATCTTTGTGACCATTTAGTTTAGTTAAAAGGCTGGGCTTACCTAAAAATATTTACTCTTTTGTTTTCCACTTCAAACTTCCGTTCAAAACTATCAGTCATCTTGCATTAAACCTTAATTACATGAGTTTTCTTCATTTTCAATCGTCTGTCAATGCAACTATTGCCCTCACCAAAACCAAAAGACGCGCGGCAAATAACCTCTCCGTTCGGATACATCCCTCTCACTCTTCCCTCCAAATCCTCCCCTCTTATCTATCTCCCTACTCCTATCTCCCATACTCCTCACCCTAATGACTCTCCCCAGTGATTCTCTTCTCCCGGGGGGATGGCCGGGGCTTGAAGGCCCATGGGCCGCCGGCACTCCACTATGTAAATGTGCCACCATAATCTGGACGACGTAACTCCGGCATTAGATTACTGGCAACGAGGCCGGAATCCGTAATGCCAGTTAAGGCTACGTCCGCCCGCCTCTTGCTACATAGAGGCAAATAGACGAGGAGACGTTAAGCGGAGAGACAGAGAGACGATCAGCTGAGGAGCTTGTGCACTGTATGTTAGTTTCTTCCTCTCTCTCTCTCTCTTACCGACTCTTTGTGCAAGTTTTAAGTTTTCACGTGTACAGCGGCCGACGGAGCTTCGTGGAGAAAACTGGAGAGCGAGAGGACGTAGAGACGTAGATTCCCCTTGGATGGGGTGGGTGGACACGGGGCGTACATATATGCATGAAGCGAGAGAAGTGTAGAAGGATGATGGTGGTGGAGCGAATGAGGTTGCCGGGGTGACGACGTAGACGTGCATGCAGATGTCCGAAATGACCGCAACGAAGTAGCTTGTTGGAGAGGGGCCTTAGGGTGGGGAAGGAAATAAGAGTGGGGGGAAGACGTCATAAAAAGGAGAGAACTGTCGGCTGTCATAGCGACTCCTCGGTAGCGATGCCGACAGAGCTTCAGAGGGTTACCACTGCCGGAGAAGTTGATTTGGAAATGAAATCCTTTTGGTAACATACTTGGTTAGAAATTTCCCTCATTAGATGTTCGGCTGTAGCATAGCATTTGAGGTTGGATCTTAAATTACGTCCAAAGAACATGACAACGAAGAAGAGAATCCAAGTGAAGAAGAGCAAGGAGTTGAACGCACAATAAGGGCAGAGTAAAGAGAAACTAAATACATATCTTAGTACCCTACAAGCTACCGCTAGGGTGTGTAGCAGGGAGAGAATGCACACCAGACTAATTTTTACTCGAATATGACCCTACCGAGGTCGGACATGGTTATTCTGATCCTTTATGGTTCGTAGAAACATGATATTTTTAATCTATCTATTCGAATAAAAAATAGATAAAGCGCGTAGTATCGTCATTAGGTATACATAAACGTGATGCATACCTGAGTTAAATGAGGGCAAAATTGGAACTAAACAGTAATATACCCATAAAGAAATCGATAGGAGCCTCCTGAGTTATGTAGGTATATAATCTCGAGAAAACTGCATAATATAAAAAGCAAAATGGAGACCAAAATATAGGCACACAGGTCATTGTCTATATTTAGCTTATTTTAGTTCAGAAACCAGCTTTTGGAAAGAATTACAAATCTAAAAATTCAAAGAACCCTCGCCGGACTAACTCTTACAAATGGCTTGGAAACATGAGCACTAAATGTGCCTCATGAAAAATCACTTAGAAAATTTGAATGACGGATATAAAGTGTGTAGGACATAGGGGATAAGATAAGACAATAGTGGAAAATCATTAGAGCCTTTACGCATATGTTAAGAAACGTGGTTAGGTAATATTTCAAAGAATAACAAAAGCGGAAGCTTAGATAAAATGTGGACCGAAATGCCTCCTTTTTCAAAGGCAAGGGGCAATGAAAAGGTTACGTGTTTAAATGGTGTCACTGACAATCTGTGGATTACGGCCATTAATAGGATAACACGTACAGATTAAAAAAACTGAAGGTTAACATTTGAGAAGGGCAAGGGTGTGTTGCACTACGAAGGGAAGAAGAAAATTACCATAAAAGTTCTGTTTAATTCAATCGGTGAAAATATGTATTAAATTCCAAGTAATAGGTGAAATAGGAAATAATTAAATAATGAGTAAATGCGTCTACACTACTATGAACGCAAACACAAAATTAAATAACAAGACCTAGTAAATTATAATTACTGCTCTTAAAACAAATATTTAAACAATCCAAAAATTTCTCCGCTGGGGGTGCTACACGTTGTGGAAACAATGGCGACTGCGTATCCATTAAAAAACACTTAAATAGCATTGTAAAAGTGTGCAGATCGTATTCATTAAATGTTTTCGGAATATATATATATATATATGTATATATATATGTATGTATATATATATATATATATATATGTATATGTATATATATAAAAAACATAAACACAGTAATAAACCTGAAGGTCGGTTAGTAGGTGATGGTTGAGCTCACCTATGTACCAAGCCCGACGGCGTGTGAATATTCACACATCAGGGGCCAGTTCCTTTCCCTGTGCCAGTTATGGTTTCCCAGGAAGATCTGGTACCCGAAAAATCAACTAGCTTGGGTGGAGCTACAGATGCCCAAAGTGCCTTGCCCGGGAATCAAACCCGGGACCCTCCGGACAGTAGTCCAACGCTCTACCCACTAGACCACCGCGACCCTATATATATATATATATATATATATATATATATATATATATATATATATATATATATATATACATATATATATGATTTCTCCGAAGTAACACGGAAGTATTGAATAAAAAACTTAGACAGTAACACACAGCACGAGAAAACATAAAAAGAACACTCACAATAATATCTTTATAATTTCGACGGACTCGAACCCCGTCTTCTTTGGAAGATAAGATATGACTCATATCATATGATATGAGTCATATCTTTATAAGTTATAACATCGGATCTATTTTATTAAATTGGTCATAATAATAAAATAAAATGTAATAAAAAACTGTCTCTACTCCTGATATCCTGATAAAATTTGAAGAAGATTAACTTCTGTGTGATCTATAATTTTGGTTAATGTTATGGAAATAGAGCGAAGGAATTATTCAGGTACATTAATTCTTTGATTTATACCGCAAGTAAGAAACGTAGGTTGGAATCCAAGGACTTATGAAAATGATATACAGTGCAAAATCTTTGGAATGACAATTTTACATCAAGTTAAATGATTAAAAATATCGGATATATTGGTGAATTATTACAAGCTATACTGCCCTACATTTACACGCAGCGGTGAAAGGGTGCGTAATGCCAAGCCATATATGTGCGAAAGGGCGCGGAAGGAGATTGACGGTAAAGAGAACGAGTCGAGTGGAGGGAGTGGTGGAACATGGGGAGTTGATGTCTGGGAATGGAATGGGGATGTCCGAAGGTTGGAAGAAATATCGCCCTACACGCATTGTGACGCGCCCGGCGAATTGCCCAAATGAATTGAGCGATGGAATGTCCTCTCTCGGTAGGGATCCGCGAGCAGCAGGAGAGGGGGGGGTGGGCGTTTGTAGGAGTGGGTACGAGAGGGAGATTTTATTGGTAGGAAATGGGAAGGAAAAGCGTATTAGGGGGGAGGGAGTGAGAGCGGTTGCAGAGGGGATTGGATCGCTAGTGGACACCAGCAATCAAGGCCCGAAAAAAGGTGGGAAAAGTGACATTTTTCTGAGAGCAAAAAACGCGTTCCGATACCGAGCATCATTTTTTGTCATTTCATTTGTTTTTTCCCACTATTTTCGCGGCGCGCGACTTCAATCAGACGGTCCGACGATATATCTGCGGAATTCGAGAGTGTAAGAGTAAACACGGCGAATAAAAAAAAGGAAGTTAAATATTTTTTCCGCTGTGTTCAGACGTCGAAAATTTTGTTACGGAGGTGCCACGGTCGGGTGATATTTCTCATTTATTTATCGTTTTTAGGACAATGCAGATTTAAAATGCGTGGGCTTAAATTTTTATTCATAAAAACGTTATTTTCTACCCAATATTTCGTTCTTAAGAGAAATTTTCCGAAATTTTCTTTTCATCAATCAAGTTCACAAAATATCATGCATAATATTCCTTTCGGTGTAAAATGTAGAAAACTTTATTAAATTAAAATTATTTATTTTTTTGTGAACTGCATGATGATAAGCAAACTTACTTTAACTTGTTCACTTATCATAAATATTTTTAAAGAGCTGCAAAATTTTAAATTAAAAAATATTTCATATGGCTTTACTATGGCTATTTCGTGCATCTCTAATAAATTTACCGCACAATACAGGGTGTGTTCCGAAAGTAATGAAATTATTTTATTTAGTAATTTATTGAACAGATTTGCACAAACATTTAAAGTTCTTCAAAGTGCACATCTACACATTTTTTCCAGTGCCTCTGTCATGACCGGTTAGGAGGAGAGCTAACCGGTGGAGGCGATTCGGGAACCTCACGCCGATTGTATGTCCTTTTTGGACGAAAAATGGGTTCCTTTCAGGGCTGCCTTAATCTGAGGGAATAGAAAGAAGTCTGCTGGGGCGACGTCAGGACTACATGGGGGTTGGGACAGCGTTGACACCTGGTGTTTGGCTAGGAACTCGCGGACTCGTAGCGCGTTGTGGCGCACACTTTCCTCGTTTAATCTTCAGTATCAATGCGAAAAACAATAGTAGCCGATAAGTTCAGTCCATTGACAACTATCATGACACTCAATGGATGATCAGAGTCTAGCGATTGTCGGGCACGAGCCACACTGTTGTCGGTTTTGCTGGTTGACGGCCTTAAAGAGCGTTGTTCGTCGTGAACTTCTTCCCGGTCCTCCATAAAGGCCTTAACCACCTAGAAACTTGTGAGTAGGACAGAGCATAGTCCCCGTAAACCTCACGAATTATTTGCTTAGTTTTCTCAAGAGATTTTTGCACTTTAGCGCAAACCTTAGTAATCGCGTAACGTTGTTTCGATAGTTCATTCTTTTCGTGACACGGCCGGCGCGCCGAGTATTACGTCCTGCCGCTTTCACAGTTTGGAGAGCACTGAGACCAGTTTCATGGAAAAGCTTAGCGCCTCCTCCCCACCTACTCCAAGTGATTAGATCCCAACTCTGACCAATAGGAGCGGCGCGGGAAATTTAATTGCATTACTTTTGGAACGCACTCTGGAAATCATGTTCATTATTTTTTATGGAATAGAAATGCTATTCATACGACCACCTCTTATGACGGAGAGTTTATGAACAATAAGCCACTTTAAAACTTACTTCCCTTTTCTTGATTCATAGGCTATCGTAAGCCTAAGTCAACTTCAAGCAGAATATTGAACCCGATCTGTTTTACGTTATAAGTCGTGAAACGTGAATTTTCCTGTGCGGTACAAAATGATCTTAGCAGAAGGGTAAAATAATATGGCATTAGAAAGGTTCCGTTATAGATAAAAAAGAAGTTACACAACTCATTTAATTAATCATGAATAGGTAGAAAACAGAAAGGTTTTAGTTAATTGATGATAAATGATGTTAATATTCTAACGTATATTTTTGCCAACAGTTTTCTATTAACGTATTACAATAACACAGAATGATATATTTCAATCTATTGATTACCGAATACAATTTATATAGCAATAAAGAACTGAGAAAGTGAAGATTTAGTCATAATAGATATACTAAAGCATATGATGAATGTAAAAATTTAATACTGAAATCGTGCATCTATAATATTTCACCAGACAGCTTTAAAAATTATGAGAACTTTGGAATAAACAATGAACGTAAATTAATATTCAATTTAAAATTTAACTTCACATTTTGATTTCTCTAAGGGAGAGTTTACCTAATCGCTGTATTACAGTCCCGGAAGTATTCATTACGATTCCCTGGTTGATCGTTAATGAGTTATAAAAGAAAAATGACACCTATCATCCCTAAATTTTAACCAAAATATTCTAATTACAGCACTTTTTATTCCATTATATTCTAATTTCATTAGTTTTAGTCATTTTCCTCCTAAAGTGATACTTTTGTCGGCTCTTGAAATGCTGCGTTATAAGAGGAAATCTCAAAAAAATCTTTCTAATTTTTTCCTTGGTACTTCAAATTATCAAAGGATTTTCTTTTCAAGCATTAGGTATTTTTATAATTGACATAAAACATAACTATGAAACTTATGAAAAGATCCTACACTTATTTAATGCATTTTAATGAATTAAATATATATTATTACTCTTAAGAAGAATCATTTGTTACATAAGCACTCATCACAAAAATGAGTGTCGATGCAATAAACTCCAACAAGACTCTTTTAGCTGCACATCGTTCATTAGCGGTTAATTTTAAAGGATGTAACATGATATGCAGTTTATATTTTTAAGCGAAAATAGCAAAATAATCGGAGAAAATGAGAGGAAAATAAAACAAAGAATTGAATTTGTTGTTCATGGAATGAACGAAAACAAAAATATTTAGAAACCAACAGGCAATTAGAACACAATATCTTGTATTTTGGCCCTCTTAATTGATTCGATGCACGACGAACCGACCCTCCTACTACCGGTAGGTCAATGTTTATGCCCGATCACGTCGACAGCGGTTTACGTATACCTTCTCACAATGAGCCCGTAATGAACAGAAACAAAGGACAGGGTAGAAGAAACGTGACTTCCATATTAAGAAGTCATTTATTACCTCACGTCGCAAATGAACATTGGGTGTGGATGGCGCATAGAAATAAGGGAGTGAGGGAAAGAAGAGATGCGTCAATGGGGGTGCGATGTTAAAAGATCGAAAGAAAGTAATTCAATTTGGTTGCTCATTACTTTCGGAACGCACCCTGTATTATGCATTTTTACAGCTGCCAACTCAAGGACCCCAGCATCTTGTAACGTAACCCAGGAAAACATTTTTACCTCGAATAAATAAAAACATCTGGACCCGAGTCGTCAAATGGATAACCTTTCGTCTGAAAAATTTAAGTTCGGCAACGTATTTTCAATAATAACAAGGGCAGCTGCTTTTATTAAGCTACTTCTGATTACGGGTGAATTTTCCGCTAAAATAGGAAAAATACTCCGTGATGTATTTGATTACCTCGGCTACCAAACGATCTATTTGCCAAAAATATATGATCATATCATAGCCCTCATAGAGTAATCTACGGCGCTGTTCATGGAATGAAGAACATAATATATTTTTCCACTATTTTTTTACTATATTCTGAAAACACATTGTGCTCTTGATTCCATGCGCATGGACTTCCACAAATTTGAATTAGAAACAATCGAAAGCGGCGCTGTTAGTCATATACGTCTAAGACTGTCACCAATTTCAATTGAATTTAAAATTTAACATACAATTAAATATAAAGCTCAATTAGGCTCACATAAATTATTCATAAATTCCTATTAATAATATAAAACAAAAACCATGGCACATTACACCCAAGAGCGAATATTTTGAACACTAAGGGACCTAAATGTGATAATCGTCAGCTCTCAATTCTCGCAACAAATGACTGCATGCAATTGAGATTTAAGTGTAATGGCATAGTTACGCTTTTGACCGTATTTTAAAACAACTCTGTCGCTGTATTAATCTTCTCAATTCAGATTCATGCCCATCAAAACGAGACGCACGTCATCAGTTATCATATATGACTACGGCCTGAAAAAGTGAAAGTAAAATTGAAGACGTACCGACGGAACATATACTAAGTAAAAGTACACTCTCATTGATATTATGTAGTTTCTTATGTCATATCAAATTACTGGACTATATGAGACTAATCTAATTGATCAATCCATAACTTTTTGATGAAATCCGAATTTGAAATTCTTTATTTTTTTTCAATTCTAAAAATGTATGATAATAGATCTAGATATATCTCTGATACGATGGGTGCTTCTGAAATGATATTTTAGTATTTCTGATGATGTAATTGAGAAGTCTATGTAGCAGGAATGCGCTTGAAAACAGGATAATGCAAAACACTTCTACAACGATCTCCACCATATTCATTCGAGACGAAATCACATATTAAAGCAGGAAAAATCGCCAAATTGGAAACAATTTCTTCATTGCCAGGATATTACAACAACGCGAGGAAAGGGATAAGATACAAAAGAACGTAACATGGTTTGGTGAGCAGCGTGGTCGGCATACGTTTGATTTCGCACGAAATATTAATTGTCTAGGCCACTTAATATAAAAGTGGCAATATTTATTTTCCTCTCTTCTGCATTTCAGCCTGATGATTAACACAATTATTTTATTGTAAATTTTTCCAAAAATCTACATACAAATATTCCTAAGTATTAATTTTCAACGACATTCGGGGATTTCCCCCCCCCCCTATTAACGCCAGCTCCTCTAATAAGCGATGTTATCACTCTCCAGTGACGTATTTAAATTTTTTCACAAAAGTGTACATTTTGGTAGAGTAGGCGAAATCCGGAAAAATATTTATACCTAAAATTATCCATTACTTTTTATGTTACCCTTTTTTTGGACTCAATATAACTCTTTCGAAGCCTATAATTACCTTCATCTAACTAGTTCCATATGCTATTTTTTACATTTCTCCGATCATTCTATTCATCTAGTGAAAAATAGATAAGGCCATCTAAATCAACCCCTTCCTTTTATGATGCCACCCAAGAGCCAAGAAAAATCTTTCATTTAAATTCTTCAATTAGCTTAAGTAATTTTTCCAAGCTATTAGTTAATCCAACAGCGTTGTTTGTCATTGTTCTCGTAGCGCTTTTTGAAGTTTATGAAATGCATTTATGGGCCATAGTAAAACACACATGGCATTCATAATCATTCATGCATTCATTCGTATCCATATCTAAGTGCCTGTGAACGTATATTCACTATACTTACTGCCCTTCGGCATTTTCTTTCTATTTTTTTTAAATCATTACGACTTGCATTAGGTAAAAAATATCAAGTCTCATATTCTAATTGTATGTTTTCCCTTTTTTCTATCCGAAAACTGTATCATCTAGTAATAATAACACATTTAATTTCCCTTATCTCTGAAATTTCTCCGAAACTTGTTTGATTCAGCGTTGATCTAAGTTTAATGAGTTAGTAAATCCTTTATCCAGAAAACGAGCATAATGCCTGTATTAAAAATAAGTGAAGAGTTCATCCAATGATAAAGAGGGTTACTACTGTCGCGACATCTATCGCTAATTTCCGTGAAAATTAGAAATATTTTTTTCTTCATAAAAATACTTTCCCTAAACATATGCAATTATATGGAGAAATTAAACATTTTAATACAAAATTGCTTTTTTTATTGCAAGATCTTTAACATATCCAGGTCCATTCGCGAGCTAGTACTAGATGTTGCCCAAACCTACATAAATGGTCTGAATAAACTGCCATCACTTTTTCGGCTCTAAACAAATTAAAATCAGCACTCGTTTTGTAATGTGTTACTTTAGTAAAATCATGGATCATTTATTTTTTATTGAATTTAGTTATATTTCAAGCTGTCAGTTTTGTTGTGCCGCGCTTCTCACCATAGAGAACCAAGTTTTTATTTACGCTTAATGATTTTTGTCTCAATTGCTTCTAATAAAGGCAATTAAGACAGATATAGCTATTCATCGATGAGAACATGTTTTTATCACCATCTAGACGTGAAAAAATAAGTGTTTTTTAGCGAAAAAAGGACTACCACAAACGGTGACGGTTTCTTTCGCGTCGTACCTAATAGTACAAGAATATATAGTTGCTTTGGTACTCAAGAGAATCATAAAAATAGTTTTTGCTACCCCTTCCACTTTGAAACTACTTATCTAGTTCCACGAGAGTAGAGACATGACCATTTGCCTCCGCAAAAATACTTAAGGCATTTAAAACGCTCAGTTCCAGCTTATTTTAATTTAACATTTTCTTCTTCCTTCCCACTCTCCACCGGAAATTTCTCGGGATGTTTTCTGAAAATTCATCCCTCACGTATAACAACCTTCATTTTCATATTTCTTTACTTCCACATTTTTCACGAACATGGGCTTGGTATTTGCTTCATTCCAACGCTGTTTTTAAAAATATTTTTAATCACCTCTTAATTGTGTTACTTTCTCCTGTATAACATATCTCGTTTTCGCGCGAAGGTTTCCGCAGCGTTGAACTGCTTGTCTCTGTATTTCCGGGTTCTCCATCCGCGTTGGCTGTCTTCATATAACGATAGATTCTCTGGCCATCTTGACTGCGTCTTCAAGTCAAATGTATGCTTTTGACCTGAAGACGTAGGGAGGGTGGCCAGCGAAACTGTCGTCACCCGAGGACAACCAACGCGGATGGAGAACCCGGAAATACAGAGACAAGCATATCCCGTTTTCTTCTCTCCCAACGGTCTGAACTGAAAAAATCCTTTCACCGGTACTTGGAGGCAATTTTGAGGAAATCTCTTCGGAGGAACACTTAAACAAGATAGCCAGTGTTTCAGAAACCTATTGTAATTAACAGCGGCAAATGTTAGCGTTTCACGAAGGCCTTCTAGGTTATAATAAGCTATAGAAATTGTTGGGAGAATTTTAATTCATAAAAAGAACTAATAATGAGTGATTCCTGAAAACAATTCCGTCTCCGATATCCGATGAATCAATCGCCACCCAATGAGCCATACAAAATCCTCCATCTGTTTGATTGATTACAGCTAATAACGGTATTTACTATGGACCAAAGTGAGTGTTATTTGTGCCTGTATTTAAAATTATTTACCATTATATTTATTGTAAACACTTAAAATCTCATATTTTCGTGAGGTCGCAGGAGAACCCACATCGAATAAGAGGCTACATTACACCCTATCCTGCTCCCATCTGTAGAGTTTTTTCACGCGATTGGTATGCTTGGTGAGTTAACTTGTGTTTGAAAAAGTGATTGATATGTACAAAAACAAGAAATCCTGTCAGAATCCAGCAGTAGCTTTGTCCACCCAAGGATCCCAAAGGTAAATATAACAAAAGAGAAACGAATCGATAAGAGACCCCTTCGGGGATTTTGTCGTTCAAACACCCACAAGTTCTCTCGGGTGATCGCATTTCGACTAACGATTAAAAAGGTAAAACGTCCATAATAGTTTTTCCAAAATTTATTTCGACAAAAGTGATGACCTTTTTATTTTATATGATCCAGCTACAATCCTGAATTTCCACGGTAAGACCATTGAATACCAGTAGTGTTTGTAATACACCAAAGTTAATTTCGACTTGCTTATCAGATACGTTTCACTAAGAGTTAACTCGACTCCCCAGCCAACCATTAAAATACCAGATATTTTTTCATAAATAATATGCTACATCAATTTTTTTAATAATGCTCTTATGATAATGATTTCCACACAGTCCATATTTCATTAAAAACCGGCATTTTTCCCATATTCTGGAATGGTGGGTGATTATGCAAACTAAAAAATTACCTACTATATTCAATTCGTTTAAATTCATAACAGAGCAAGTTTAGCCTCAGTAATATTCAATGGATTTCGTATAAAATTTTTTTCTCTACATTATGCACTTGATTTTTTCCAGATCTAGTCTGCAATACTTGAAAGTGTCCTGTCTAAAAAAAAAATTGAAATAGCACCTGAACACTCCCAACGCCTCTTTCACTTCCTGCCGCATTCCAATGTCTTACTTTCAATCAAGCTGTTAGCTACTACCTGAGCAGAGACTCGGTTAGGGAAACGGGTTCTTAGGATTCAAACAAAAAATGTTTCCTTTAACAGATTATTCCGTGCTACAATCATGATTCGAGAATGATTGGATGCAACGTACTTGTATTTATTTGTTTTACGAAAATTTTCGTATAATTAAAGTTTACGCATGACGGGATGACACAAGACACTGAACAACTGTTGAAGTAATCCTTCATCGAGTTGGAGCAAGCCTGTGGATTTAGTAGTCGCCTTATGGATACTCCTCTCTCGAGTACGTGAGGGAGAAGTAACCGAGAGTGGAAAAGAGGACGGCGACAGTCGGCAAAATATGCCATCCCCTTGTGAATTGAAATGAATACACTGCAACGAGTGAAAGCAAATCACTTCGTATCTTCGAACCATGGAAGGCGATCTGGACACACACTGGTTTTCTATATTGTGATTCAAGCGCAGGGGTGACGATGGATTTCTCCATTTTACTACGTAGGAGCGCCCATCAGACGCTGGTCCTAACTATTCTCACAGTACAGGAGAGCCCCTCACCCAAACTGACACACGGAGGGTATCCTTGGGTCATGAGATTTCTAATCAAGAGTCGACGTATTACGGAATTAAAGTTATGATTCGGACTTAAAAGTCGCGTTACAGTATGTTGGCATCATTATCTGATCGAATCATTCTTCAGTGGTTGTCCTCACAAAACTGAATGATGATAATGTCTTGGCAACCACAGTAACCAGTCATGCTGGATACGAAATCATAACCCGATGTTTATGAGAAATAATGCCAAAACCCTATGCCAAACCCGATGCCAAACCCGATGCCAAACCCAAAACCCTTGCTTCACTAATTGCAACACCATTTCATTGTCGATTACAAATATTTGATTCAAAGAACTGTTTAATTATTTTCAAGTATAATTCCGTTAAAAATTACCGATCCTATATTGCTCAATTAATACACAAACAATTGATAAAATATATTTGTAAATTTAAATTTGATTGGGTAAATATTAACTATTAAAATTGCAAATTTATAGAGAGTTTGAAGCGAATTGAAAATAAAATTATGCAATACGGAAAATGCGGAATCTGAAATCAAAAGGTAAAACAACTAGAGTTTTAATAAGTGTTGCAAAAAATAGAAAATGTTTACTTTAGGCAAAGTTCAGTGATATAGTAACGTTTTCAAGGGAAATGTATCACCTATTCATAGAGATCTCCATATTTTCTATCTCGATGCATCTTATGTTCCTGCCTTTCGAAAATTCATTTTTAGGAAATTTTGAATTTAGTACCCCTCGAAAAAGAGTTACAGTCTTGTTTTGGAATGAAATACTTTCCAAAATCATCATATTTATCGACTGAATTTTGAATAGATTCAGAACACGGCTTTTAGGGCTTAGTCCACAAAGAAATTTTGCTTTTATCAAGTCAATTCTAATGTAACTTCTTATCAGGAATTGGTTTTGGTGTAATGATGAAGCCTTCTACTGAAATTCCAAGAAACTGCGGAAGATGCCGCAGCAGTACCTTTTAACGAAGTCAACCGCTCCCAGTCAATGGGAATGATTTTTACCCTTGCATCATTAAATTGAAGTTAAATTTTCTATATATTCCGAAATTTCCTTAGACAATATCATTACACGATCAAACATAAAACTGAATATCATGTCGCTTATAAAATTAGATTTATAGCTTGGTTGACTATTATTCATAAACTAGTGGATATAAATTTTCAGCAAAGTTTCCGTTGCGCTATGGTTTATGCCGAGAAATATTGTTCATACGTCCTTCCTTCTTTTCCTGGAATCTTCGCCTTGCTTTTATCCTATTACAACTCCTCTCTGCCGGTTTATGTTCACTCCTTGACTGCTTTTATCCACATCCCTTCCTTCTCTCTTCTTGGTTCTATTGTTTTTCTCTTTTCTTTCCGGTCCCCTGCTCATAACCCTCCTTCCATCTCTCCCCACATCCTACCCAATTCTCCCAGCTTCGCGCGCAGAACTTTGGTTCAGGGGTTGGGGTGTGGCCATGACGGTCAGAGTGCCCTCCCAATGGCCACGTGTATGGAATTTTAATGGCAGAGTAAAAGAGAGGAGGGTGAGAGAGAGTCCTTTCCTCTCTGGGGAAGATACAACGGGTTGGGGAGGGGCAGCTAGCTGGTGGCAAGTGGTGAAGCGAGGGGAGAGGGTAAAGTGTGGAGTCGGGAGAGAAATAAGAGCAGGGGACAGAGAGAGAGAGAAAGGAAAGATGGGAGGGAGGGCGGTGGTATGGGAGTGTGGACGAGGGCCCGTCCTTGCGAATTAAAGGAAGACTTCCTTCCCTCACCCACAGCAGCAAAATCATCTCCCAAGAGTCGTCACGTAACAAACCTATGGAATCGCAATTTAGGAGGGATGAGTGTGGGGACCTAATCGCTCCATTCCTCCGTCGTCCAATTCCCGGTTCCCCCTTGTCCCCCAGAAACCCCTGGCATCCCCTGACAATTCACCCACTGAGTCCAAAGCCCCACTCCAACTTACACCGTGCCCTGCCACCCCAAGACTACAGAAACCACTTTATTTCGCCAATTAACGCGAACATCTCTCTCATTTTCGCAAGGAATTCACCAAGAGTATATCCGTCAAGTAAGGGAGAGCAGAATAAAGGGAGATGGATCGGCAGATCCGCAGACTTTCATTGGATTGATACTTCACTCGCATAATTTCCCGTAATACTGGATTTTCAAACATTTCATCTATCACCATAGTAGAGAATAATAGGAATAGTTATCGGAGACATGAACTTACACTATTCCTGACCTTTGAATCATTTACCCCTTTTTGTGACCGATTTAACCATGGAAATACTATATATGTGCTGGAAAGTCTTACCAAAGGAACAAAAATTGCATCAATAATGTCCATAACTTAACCTATATATCTAATGTTTGCTTTCAACCAGCAATATTTCTATAACATTATACTTTGAAAAACATCATTTCTAATGGTTCGTGTGACTATGGTATAAATTGGATGAAGCAAATGGATAATTGGGCCACATAACTTCATTTCACTAGATCGTTAACTCTGCAGTTATAACCCTTTATGTTATTTGATCGGTGATCTAAATTACTATAATAGGCATCTGCAAGATGGTGATTTAAATTGAATAGAAAACCAACTGTACATTCTGATACATACTGACAATATCCAAATCTATTCGCAACTTTATTGATTAAAATATTAATGGTATCCATAAGAATTATCACGCGGAAACAAAGTAAAGTAAACGATTACGCTTTAAGAAAGAGCAGCTAGAAAATTATTAATTTATCAGAACCTCTGCCATCAAAGGGGTACAGTCAACTGCGGATTGAAAACCATAATATGAGATAGGGATTGGAAAATGATCAAAAATATAAATTTCATTAAAATATAACACAAAGAGACAAAATAAATGCTTGCAGAAAGAAATAGTAGAAATGTAGGATTTCAAAATATGCATCGTACAGTATTTTAAGGAAAAATTTCATATGCCCAACTTTCCCAATTAACTTACTATTAAAAAAGCCCATTTTGAAATAAATATAAATCCAATTTTACGTTGATCAAGTATTTCATGTTTTAAGCAAAGGATAGATTACGTGAATCCACGGGAATTTCGTGAATTACAGTGAATCCATGACAGGAATTGCAATCAAGATTGAAAGCCTACAGGTACGAGCCTAACTGTATGTAAAAATTCTCGTTTAGTGAAATTTGTCTACACCGTAAGTAAAAAAGCGCAAAACCATTTTTAATACCAACTCAATCTCAGTTCATCTCGTGAAATTTCGAATTAAAGGAAACCACTATCGGTGTCCCTCAATATAGAGTGAATTCCGAAAGTAATTGCAATTGTTTTTTAAAGTAATTTATTGAACAGATTTACCCAAACACTTAAAACCCTTCAAAGTACTGTCCTTTGGGGGACTACACATTTTTCCCAGCGACTTTGCCATGACCGGTACGTGCCCTAGAAGGCGTCTTCGGAGACATCTGGCAAGGTCTTCGTCACGGCTGATTGGATCTCTTCTCTGGACGAGAAACGGGTCCCTTTCGGGGCTGTATTAATCCTAGGGAACAAAAAAGAAGTTGGCAGGGGCAAATTCAGGACTATAGTGAGGATGGGGCACCGTTGGCACCCGATATTTGGCCAGGAACTCGCGGACTCTTAGTGCATTGTGGTGATGGAGTTGCTAGGTAGTGGAGACGTCTTTTTTAGTCCTGATGACCCATTTTCGAAGTCTTTCCAGCACATACACTTAGTAGACAGCGTTAAATGTCTGTCATAGAGGAACAAACTCCTTATGGACCCATCGTTTACTGTCGAAAAAGACAATGAGCATTGTTTTCACTTTTCATATGCTCATTTTTGCCTTTTTGGGCTAGGGGGACTGGTCTGTGTGTCACTCAGAGCTTTGATGTTTTGTTTCTGGCTCGTATTCAAACACCCAGGTTTCATCATCAGTGATGACGTTATTCAAATAATGAGGTTCATTTTTAATACGTTGCAAAAGTTCACTTGAATTTTCTGCTCGGTTGGTCTTTTGAAAACACCTTGGGCACTAGCTTAGTGCACACTTTCCTCATCACTAAATCTTCAGTAAAAATAGCAAACACAATAGTAGCCGACAAGTTATGTTTATTTGGAAGAGTCTTCATACTCAATCGACGGTCATATCTAACAATTGTCGATAATGAGCCACATTGTTGTCGGTTTTGCTGGTTTACGGCCGCCCAGAGCGTTATTCTTCGTGGACCTCGGCCCTCCTTAAAAGCCTTTAACCACCTCGAAACTAGCAGAGTCCCCGCAAGCTTCACGAATCATTTTGTTAGTGTCTTCGAAATAATCTTCTCAGTTTAGCACAAAACTTAGCAATCGCTTAACGTTGTTCGACCGTCGATTCCATTCTTTTCGTGGCACGATCGGCGCCCAGAGGTTTCCAATAACTGACGTGCTGTCACTTTCACAGCTTGGAGAGCACTGAGGCCGGTCTCTCGGCAAAGATTAGTAGTCTTCCACCTAACCCAAAAGGTTTGATCTCACTCCGACCAATAGGAGCGACGCGGGAAATTTAATTGCATTACTTTCGGAACGCACTCTGAATATCATCATCCTTAACACTTATTCCAAAAGTAGGATGAGCAAGAAGTGCTTGATGCGAATGACGTGGGAGTAGAAGTTCAGATGGGTGAGGATGAATGGTTGAAGTATCAAAGGAGGAAGGAGAGAGGGGGAGGGATGGGGAAATATGTGCGGCGCGTTTGTTGTAATGATAGAATTTCGAGGAGGAGAGGAATGCAGAGCTTGAGAAACAAGAATAGGTGATTGAGTAAAGAGAGTGAGAGAATGAGGAAAGAATGCCATCACTGAGAAGAAGGAGACAATGATAGAGAGAGAGAAGGACTAAAGAAAGAAGATTTTGATGGCGCAGGGGTTGAAGAGATTGTCTCCTGAACACGAACGGAGAGCGAGGAAAAGCCCGAATTGAGGACAAGAAGGAGGTTGAGAGTTAAGAAAGAGAGGTTCGGAAAGAAGTGACCGATGGGGATTAAGGTCCGGTTCCTAATCTTTAGGGGGATTAGATCCCCGCCACCACCTTAAGTCCCACTCCTGAGAAGAGACGGCTCCTTTCCTGGATCGTAGAGGACGTCGAGGGAGAAAAAGAATCACGGGGATTTCATTTTTATTTCAGAAAGTGGACGCCCTTAAAGGAAAAAAATACTCTTGTTCCGGGATGATGTCTTCAACTTTTATTCCAGCGTGAGGTGTTGTGGTACCAGTATATTTGAATCGAAAACTCCTTATCTTTTTCAAACATGCATTGGCTTAAATATATACGCTGCAGCCAGAATGTTTTGTCTTTTTTTTCCTTTATCAGAGGATTTTCAAGTTGTCACAATCATACTGGTGCACCAATTAGTGAAAATATTTCTGTTCTATTTGCATAATCTACTAATAACTATTTCAATTTGGAAATGAATGGTTAGTTTTTTTCATTTCAGTTTTATAGCGCATTTCGGAACATTACGTAAGTACTTTTATCAAAACATAATAAATTTTCCGTCAGATAAGAAGGTGGATTAGCAGTGAAAAAAAAGTAACTCCAATTTTTCGACATTAAAATTTGGATTACCTTCGGAAAGTTCACTCAAATTTGCGGCATGTGAATTTAATTGCTACTTAATAGGGTAAAAAATGATTTTTATTTTAAAAACTCTTAGCTTCAATTGACTAAAGTTTATTATTTAAATTCTGGAGTTTAATTATTTATTGCTGTATCAAAATATCTTTGCATTTCAATTACGGTTCGATGATTTGCGAAAAACAAAAATTACAGCAATATTCCGAATAGTTAATCCAGTTGTTCTAATTATCATTATTGACAAATATACTGGTTAAGGTAAATTTTTAATGAACCCAGGATACACAACAGTACAACGATAATCCCTTTGCCCCACCCAAAAACACAAACTAATTTCTAAAACTGCATTAAGCCTCTCTCATTAATTCAGCATACTTCCATCCACCCTTTATTCCGTCCAACATGCGATTAATATCTTATTCCTTCTCCTTCCTAGGTTTCGTAACGTCCTCCCCTCTATCTTTGTCTTCAATATCACATTGCCAATCAAAAGGCTCTGCCTTCAATTTTCCAGCCCCTTTGGATTTCTCCCAAAAATCCCCTCTCCTCGCACACCATAACTAGCAGTTGCACATTTGTATTCCTTTTTGCCTATTTCATTTAACCTTTTCTGTCCTTCTACATGCGTTTGAAAAGCCTAAATTCCACGTTTATCGTCATAAAAATGTTAGAATACTCTTTGGAAAAATCCGTAAGTGATCTGGAATTTATCGATGATTTTCAATTAGTCCATGCATCGATTCAAAAGTAGTATTTTAATAAACCACATTACGAAAATGTCATGATGCCTTGGGCAAGTGTGTACTGGAAAATACGCATTACACTCGTAAATAATTATCAGATTAATTTATTAGCTGTCATTTGTATGTAATTTCAAACTAACAAGTTTTCAATTCCCGATGCGGCGATTATTCAAAAGTAATGATTTTAATCAAAAGCATAATCTAACATCACGAGACTTGCTATTAATAAATTTAATGTGCTTTAGCTTCGTACTTCTGCTCCCTAGCAGCATTTTGATAAATAGAAAGATAAAATATTTAAATGGTTGATTTTAGCTGAATCAAAAGAAACATAATTCATCAAACAGAGAATGCATAAACACACTCGAAACAAATTTTGGCAATCCGTGTCTGATGTTTTCAACATCAACCAAAAGCACTATACTAAAATACTGGTTGCTTTTTATCCTTCTCGAATGCTTCGCTCGACCCCAATGACCGGCGAGGTTTCAACATCTGACAGCCTTCATTCATGATAAAAATAATACGTAATGTGGTCGTATCTCCAGTCTGGTTTTTCCTTTAATGTTCCCTTCAACATTATTCCGCGTCATTTACGTTATCCTAAAGTGCCTAAAATGAGAATACTATAACAACATTTGAGGATGGTGGGGGATTGGAGGTAGGCGGATTATTAGGTGGGGGATTACGGTTTAGGTACTGAGGAATGAGAAGTCAATTGAGTTTAGCAAGAAGCCAGGGTTAATCATCACCAACGCTTGGTTTAGGCAATAAAAAAAGGGGTAGGAATGCATAAAGCATACCAGATGACTCAGAAAGGTATAAAATAGATTATACTATGGCTAGGCACATATTTAGGATCAGAGTGATCAATTCGCACAGATTTATTAACGACAAAGTGTAGCCTCCAATACAAAAAGATAATGTAGGGGAGACGATTTACGAAATGAAATGTAGTAGCATTAATTAAATTGATCAGGAACGAGTATCAGTAGGCTGTGGAATAAATCAGGGGTGATTGAAAGAAGCTGAGCACATCGAGGAAAAATGGGAATACATAAAAAAAGGGATATCAAAAGCTGGAAAAAAACTATAAGAACTGTTAATAGAAAAAGAAAAAAGACGTAGTGCAAGGATATAATGTAGAAAGTTTGCATAGGAAGGGTGAAATTGGCGAGCTGTATACAATAAGGTTAAAACACTAACGGGAAGTAAGAAGGCAAGATCCGTGTTCACTATTAGAGATAAGCCGAGTAAAATAATAGTTGAAACAGAAAAGATTTAAGAAAAATGGAATGAAAAATAGAACAAATATAAAGAATTTAGGTCAGCAAGTTTAGACATTAAAATAGATTATGACTTGGAAGTAGATAGCTTAGGTCCAGGCGACGGGAGATAGAAATGCATTCAGGGAAGTGAGGTCTTTGAGGTAGACAACATTCCCATGGAACTACTTATTTTAAGAAAATATGGAAGGGATACACATTATGGACTAATTAATAGCATTTATGAGAAGCAAGAGGCCGGAAGACTTTGTCAGACTAGTGCTATTTCCTATTCCCAAATATGCAAGGGTTACATAATGTGAGAACTACACAACAATTAATTTGATGACGCACGCACCGAAAGTGGATCTCAGGTTACTATTAAGTTTTATTTATTCTCCTCTTCATGCTAGTTTGTACCTAGCGTTTGCATTCCGCCTTAGTCCCATGTACGGACATTATTCCAAATTCACGCAAAATCTTTCCAATTGTATGCCATGTAATAACTTTCCTCCGCCTAGTTTAACTTACGAGGGTCATCCGGAAAGTAGTACCCGTTCGTGAAGTGCTGACGACGCGAGTAGCCGCTGGACGAGGTCAGATAGCTTCAGTGGCTTGTCTGCCTTCTCTGAGCCAAGTTGCGTGACGCTAGCATTGCCTGTGTTGTTTCTGTGATTGTTTAAAAAAATTGAGAACGCCGCCAGTTGTGAAGTGAGGGCAGTGATTAAATTCCTCAATGCAAGAAACGTTCGCCCATGTGATATTCATCGCCAATTAAAGGAGGTGTATGGAGACAATGTAATGGACGAGTCGTCTGTTCGGCGGTGGTGTCGCAACTTCAACATGGGGAGGGGGAACACACACGACGATGAGCGTTCGGGGAGACCGTCTGTCATTACAGACCAACTGGTGAGCTCAGTTGACGAATTCGTGAGGAACGATCGGCGCGTCACAATTGATGACATCTGTGAGCATTTTCCCAATGTTTCTCGAACAATTGTTCATGAAATTGTTAAACACCATCTGCATTATGCAAAAATTTGTGCAAGATGGGTCCCTCGCATGCTTACAGATGAGCACAAAACCAAGCGTATGGCTGCAGCACTGACGTTTTTGGGACGTTATTCTGATGAAGGAGACTCTTTCTTGACTCGCATAATTACTGGTGACGAAACATGGGTTTGTTATGCATCACCTGAGAGTAAACGACAGTCAATGGAGTGGCATCATGCTCATTCACCAAACAAACTAAAAAAATTCAAGACAGTTCTGTCCACCAGGAAACTCATGGCAACCATTTTCTGGGATCGACGAGGTGTATTGCTTATTGATTTTATGGCCCGTGGAGACACTATTAATGCCAATGCGTATTGTGAAACATTAAAGAAATTACGGCGGGGAGGTCTATTGTCTACTGGTGTCATTCTCGTTCATGACAATGCCAGGCCTCATGCAGCTGGGATAACACAAAAACTTTTGCAGCAATTCAAATGGGAAACTTTCGACCATCCACCGTATAGCCCGAACTTGGCCCCTTCAGATTTTCATCTCTTTACAAAGCTTAAAGACTTTTTGGCAGGAAAAAGATTTGACAGCGACGAAGAACTTAAAGAAGGAGCGACCCTGTATCTCAATGAGCTGGCGGCGAAGGACTATGCAGCAGGAATACAGAAACTTGTCACACGTTATGACAAATGCCTTAATTTGCTTGGAGATTATGTTGAGAAGTAGTTTAAAGTATCCTCTTTCAAATAAAATTTTTTATGTTTGTTAATATTTACTTTTGTGTCTTTATTTCACGAACGGGTACTACTTTCCGGATGACCCTCGTAGTTTATAAATGAGCCGTTACCTGTCGGCTTCAACCATCATTGTAACCTCTGTTATAGCATAGTTTACTCTAAATCTTAAGTTTCTCGTTTCTCACAAACAACGCGCACACGGATGAGAGGTTTTTTGGAATGCCATGGTTTTATCTTGTATGTTAAATGACCGGTTAGGGTGGGTTTTCGCTCACCGGGACGGTGTATGTGTGCCCGTATGGGCCGACAATGCACGCTGGACAAGAGGGTGAAGAGTGGGGAAAATGATTTCTTAGGGGATGATCAGTTTAGGCTCAGATAGGGAAAGGGCACGCGTGATGCCAGTCCAGTGATGTGACCACTAATAGAGAGAAACATGGAATATCGTACAATTACGAAATATAGTATAAGCCTGTTTCGTAGATTTCTAAAAGATCTTTGATAGAGTTATTTCAGAAATACTAATGATTATTTGCAGAAAATAAGATCAGATTCGATTGGCTTTCCATTATCACCTCTGCCGGTATACAGGTAATTTAAGTGGAACGAATGATTTAAAAAGGCATGGAAAGAACTGGAGATAGGAATGAAATATAAATATAGAATATAAATGTAGAATTTATAAAATCAGTTAGGCATCCTAAAGACCAAGCTTTCTCGTTCAAAATACAAGAGATTTCCTTGCTTTCTTTTGTGGATTTATTTCAAGTTGCAAAATGGACAATTTTTATCCCGTTAGGTCAAACAGATCGTGGTAGAATATTTAGTGAGAAGATATGGGTAATGTACAAAGGAGTTCCTAGGGTGTCTTGCTGGTACCAGAAAGTGAAACCACTGTCAGGAAATAAAAAGGTGAAATCTCTGCATGTTATTTGAGTTACGGCAGGTAAATTGCTAATTGAATCCAGAAAGTTTCGAGAGAGATGGAAGGAATATATGGAGGACCTAAAGGTTAAGATAAAAGTTTTAGATATGGCAATAGAATAGTACGCAGTTGCGAATAGCATCGATTCGGATACTTCATAACTAGATATAATGGGCATTAAGGGAATTGAATTGGACGGAGACCGTGGGGATGGATAACATTATGACATATATTTAATGATGACACTAAAGGAATTATAATGGCCGCACACTAATTAGGTAGATCAGACCACAAAGAGAAAATAAGGGAGATAGATTTCAATACAGATAGATTCAAATACTCATTCTTTCCCAGAACAATCAGAAATCTTAATAGTTAATCCATTTAGAAATATTAAAATCATTTAAATTGCAAGTCGAAACAAAATAAAAAATTCAAAGATATAAGGTTTAAATGTAGGTGCATGTGTATGTTTGTTGGTAGTTTGAGGGTTTGCATGTGTGTGAGGTAAAAGGGTTTTTGCATGAATGTTTACCATGTTTGGTTTGTGGACTATCAATTTGTGGCTTCTGCATGCGGTTTTTTCTTTCTTACGGGTGATACCCTAACACCCCCTGCCACACGCCCTTGCGGCGGCTTGTGGGATATTGAGTAGATGTAGATGACTGAACTACAGGGTGAATCAGAATCTACTTCCTAGTTTTCAGAAATCACTTTTAAATATCACTTTTTCTTGAATCAGTTTTAATCTAGTGGGAGTAGTGGCGTTAGCTGGGAAAAAACCATTTTTAGTAATTACAATGCAGCGGTTTGGTGAGCATCGAGGATTTGTCGTAGAAACGTTCTTTAAGAATAATGATAGTGTGGTGACGATGCAGAGGGTGCTGTGGTCTAGCGATGAAAAGCATTGTCACCTCTCTGGCTCAATAAATAAGGAAAATTGTCGTTCCTGGGCGACTTACAATCCTCGCGAACTTCAACTAATCCATATTCCCAAATTGACAGTTTGGTGCGCTCTGTCCTCCATATTAGGCCTTACTTTTTTGAATCTTGAGGCTCAACTGTTTCTGTGAGCTCTGTGCGCTTTGTGAGAGGCTGGAGAACTTTTTTCTCCCAAAAATGGAAGAGAATGGTGAGGTATATGATGCAAAGGCACTTTGGTTTTAACAGGATGGTGCCACGGCTCATACCGCCCGTCGTTCACGCCTAATTCTGCAAGAATAATTTCCCGGCCGCATAAACTCCTTACGAGGGGATGTTCCATAGCTCCCTCGCTCCTCGGATTTAAGCCCATGTGATTTTTTTTCTTTGGAAAAATATCTCAAAGGTGAGCTTTACAAGTTTGACCAAGAACCTTGGAATCTCTTAAGGACGCAATTACTGATGTCATCCCTGGAATAACGCAATATATTCTGAGAAGAGTTTTGGAATACTTTTTTGAAAAACTGAACATGTGCATTGCTCACCAAGGACGTCAACTGGATGAAGAAATTTTCAAAACCTTATGAACAAAAATAACACGGGATATAGTTTTCTTAAATAAAAATCTTGTTCAACTATCTATATTACAAATATTATTTAACTTTCAAAGCCTAATGAAAAAATGGCTCAGGTAGTTTTCAGAAATATATGTTTTAATTATCTAGGTAGGTTTTTTTACAATTTACCCGCCCAATCAGGAAGTCCATTCTGACTCATCCTGTACTTAAGGTTACAGGCACACGCAAAGTGAAGATGTTTATCAACAAAATATTAGGTTTAATGAGGTAGGAATTGGGTCGGAAGATTTCTTCCGATCATTGCTCCTATCTCAAAAAAGAAAAAAACAGCCATAGACGACTATAGAACAATTAGATTGACTTGACACACTAATGAAGTGGTGCATAGGATCATCAATAATAGATTGAAGAGAAGAGCATATGATTAATTAATGGAAGATCAATTGAGTCCAAGAAGAGTAGTAGCGAGAAGAGATAATACATAGGAACATAGAATAAAGTTTTTATGTAATATTTTGTTCGTAGATTTTGAGAATACCTTTGATAGATTCAATTTGGGATGATTATCATCAATACTTAGATGATCAAGCAATATTTTGTCAGCTCGTCGTACGAACATGAGAACTTGCGTTAGGTAAAGAAGCTTTCACATAACGGAGGGAATTGATTACGGTGACATCTATTAAAGGTTTTGGGAAAACACTCGTGTTTATATAGAGTATGGTTTTATAAAGCGCTAAAACGACGACCTTTGCGGTAAGATTATATGTGCAGATTTGAGACTTTTGAAATGTTGATATGAAGAAAAAAGGAAAAGATGGAATGAACAGAAAGAAAAATAAACACGGAAGTGCACAGAATGGTGAGGGAGGAGATTTTTGGTATGCTCGTAAATCAAATGGAGGCAGTAAAGTAGGTCGACTTTGAGATGATGAAAGATGACAGAGCACTTAGATAGCAGATGAAATGTAGAAGACAGCGATAGAAAGCAGAAGTTAGTTAATCAAGAATGTAGAAGGAAAAGATAGGCATAATGGACGGAATGAGGTGAAAACAGAAATATAGTATGTGTGATTGAAGAATAGATTATGTAAGTGTTGGATGTCAGGTTGTGCTTAGTTAGGAGAAGCAATGAGAACTAACTTTAATCAGTATTTGTTTATCTAAAACTCATCTTAAATGGTAAAATACCAATAATTATAATAATAATACATCTGAAATGCCTTCCTTTTGGAAACCCTATTTAAAATATCTAATGCAACGACCTGAACTAAAACTACTAATTCGACGTTTCAGACAAACGAAGCATTCCCCCTTCCAAAATGAAATTAACTAATTTTGTTTTTACTATTTAGCCTGTAATTTACGATTGTAAACTAATTAATCATATATTTTCTATTGGATGCTCAATTTGTTAAAATATTTAATTTGTTTTTTTTTCACTCGGAAGAATAGCCTTTAGATCTCTACTCTTTACATCTCACGGGTCAATGGATAAAAGATTGCATTCCTGGATGAAAGCGTGTGTTTTGAAGCGTGATAATTATCAAAAGGTCAAATAAATTGATAAATACAAAAATTATTTATATCTTTGGCAAAGCTTCCATGATTTGACAAACATTTTTCGAACTTTTCGGATAGCTAATTCAATCGGGTACATTTTTAAGTCACATCTGCTAATTAAGCATATAGTAGTAATGACTATTTCCAATTGATCAAAGTTAAATCTAAAATCACGTATTTCATGCGTCAATTAATTTCCATGAAAACTGTGGTACATGTTTACACTATTAAATTTTAGGAATATGTGGCAGATGAATCTAGGTACTTGACAGCTAATCATTCCACAGCGAGAGGGGTCCTTCAAATAAGAGCAAAATCAGGCAACGTAACAACAATTTACTTGCAGAAACTCCAAGTGAGTGTCTACAAGTGTTAACCTTTTGAATTATCCAGTCAGCCATAAAGCGACCAATATCATCTTATTATCTTCATTGGCCAGAACTAATTCATTTTCCACCGGTTAACACTGATTTTCGATTGTAGGTGACACGGTTCCATAAACTTTTAATGAAAATTCTCAAGGTTTCCCTTCCCAAACCGATATCTTTTACGGGTTTCAAGCATTAGAAAGTTACGATTATATTCCGTACTTCACGCCCTTGACATATTTGATACGTTTCGTTATGATAATGTGAAGTGAATTGGCGTTGATGGAGCGAAGCGCATTGGGCTCGTTCTCCAGATTCGCGTGGATGAATTTAAGTGAACCAAGAGGAGAACAAATAGCTAGCGCTGTTGAGAACTAAGAGATATGACAGTGTCGAGGCATTTTTGACGTGACGCACTGGATCGCACATAAAATACCAGGGGTGTCATATTCGAGCATCTCTTTTTCTCATAATCCCTTCAAGATGAAATTCAACAAAGAGTGGGAAGAACGACTAGATACAGATGTATTTTTAGCCCTTTTCTTACATCGCAAGTACAGCATGAAACAGTCTAGTTAAGAGAAATTTACTGGTTCAACTGTAATTGGAAATACCAGGCTAATAGAAATTTCTCTGGCTCAAAATTAGCAGATACATATTTTCACGACACAAAAAATGGCGTTATTTTGAAGGTTTATTAGGACAAATAAAAAATTGGAAATATTCCATCTTTCAAATTTGTTTCCTTTGTTTCAAATTGACAATTCACAGCAGTAGTTGCATATTATTAATCTTCTATGTAATATAGAATTAAAATATTAGCACTTTTAGCCATTAAATTAATCTTTCCCTAATCATCTCTATAAATTCTGGCATTCCATGTAACTTAGCAATTATGCCAAACGGAATATAATATTACAAATTAAGTAACAAAAAAGTCAACGTCAACCGTCAGTAGTCCCACTTATTTCATAAAATACCAGGTTTACCAGATTTTCTATGGAAAAAACTATCGCTTTCAATAAACAAACTTTTGTGTTTCAACGTAATCTCTTGAGCTTCATGTTTTCCAACGGAAAAATTATAAACATTTTCTTGGCGGTAAAACCAATATTCCTTGGTAAAAATGAAATGTGTAGGTCCATTCACCAATACACAAGATATGTTTTCTACCGCAGCGGCTGACCTACCCGGCGAGAAGCTCCTTACGTCTCACATTCCTTGTCGTAAATTCCTGGGCAGAGTCCTTTTTCCCCTAAGTGGCGATAATTCCTCCCTATTTGCGTGAAAAATGCTTACCGTCTCCCGACCAATATCGGATTCACCATTCCTGACTTTTTATGACACACTTCATGGCTTGCTCTGGGCTTAATCGCCGGCGCGAAGGCCTAGACAATACCCCGGAACTTATAACCAATGGCAGTCACTTCCTTCATACGACCACTTCATAGGACGCGACGAAGTCGGGAGCGGATAGCCGGCAGCGGGAGGTCAGGCTTCAAGAGGCGTCTGGAGAAGCAATAGTGGAAGAATGGGCGTGCCCCAAGCCCCTCGCCATAACCATCCTTCTTGTCACTTTTGAGAGCGTAGCATTTGCAGAAGACAGCCAGATTTTAGCAGAAGAGGGGCAAAGAGGATTCTCATCGCACCTACTCTTGCCATCAATGACTCTCAATTCACAAAGTAAATGTCGTTAGATTCAGGCTATGTGCCAAACTAAATATTCACAACTATTCCATTGGTACCCATATTAAAAGGAATTATTAGCATTTCAATATTTATTCCAAAACTTGAGTATTCCTTCAAATAGGAGCAAAATAAAAGCATTGTAGCAAATATTTCCTTGCAGGAATTCTAAATGATAGTTTATAAGTGTTGACGATAAGATGAATAAAGAAATGATAAGTGTCTTATATCTCCCCGCATGTTTGACCTAGGGTTCACACTGTGAGGTTTTATTTGGCTGAATTAAAAACATAATTATCTCAGTCCATTCTTACCTTATGTGGTCAAAATACAAGAAGTTTTTCTTAAATTCCGTTAATTCATCATGCACAAATTTAATATTACGTTACATAAAACGTGTTATACATCTGCGGTGCAAGTTTCATTGCATGACTTTACCATTGCGTCAGCGGCCGCCATAGCACGTTGAATAATGTTCAGATCGCCTACGGCAACGACGGGGGTAAGACGAGATGCTCCTTTGAAATTTTGAACTAAGCGTTAACCGAGAGAAATTTAATGCAACAGGACGTTATCTGCTCTACCGGATAGCAAGCTAGAAAATAGTTTTAAATGATTTAAGTGGGCAGGCAATCCATTTCACAAGAAAGTGGACCCAGAGTTCCAGTCACTGTTCTTACAGCCCTCGAATATAACTACTCAGTTTATTCCTAAACTTTCAACATAATTTCGCATGGATTTGTTATCAAATACTATTGTGGAATCACCCTTTTTACTTCTGCCCTGGCAATGGCCCTCAGGGGCCTTGTAAATGTCGCTAAAGATGGATTGTTCTTCTTGGTTTATGATCTCTAAATCAGTTTCGTCGAAACCCTAATTTCTGACTCCTTGAAAGTGTACATAAATGCATTTCCAATGTTTAATAAATTAATTTTCTACTATGCATGCCAATACGATTCGTAGTTCTTCCAACATGCTTCAAATAAATGATCATCATCAATTTCCTTCTATTAAATATAATCTTTGTTCCTGATAATGTACTCACGAGACAATTCCAGGAATAACTTTTGCAGCTAAATGCATGCTATAAATGAAACAATTAATAATATTAACAAATATGTTTGATAGCTCACTTACAGTGAAATAGTTTTATTTACTGAGGAATATAATACCCATTAATAAGCCAAAACTAATAATTTTATGGTGGACACTCTCATTCATAAAATTTTTAATGCCTAATGACACGGTATTTACGTAATGAGGCGAATTATTTGTACAAAATAGAAAAGGATTTATTGTTTGATTGCGAAGAGATCAAGTTAGAAATTTATTAAATTTTACCGGGCCGGTTAGGCTCTTAGGTTTGGCTGAAAATTGAAACAATTTGTAAAAAGCTAAAAAAACATCCTGAACATAATGCAGTCACAGCAAGACCATCGCTTTCTAGCAAAAATAGTATGTTAAAAAAATTGTAATTTCACTTAACAATATATTTCGTGTTACCGGAAGAACCTACCGGTCGGGTAGTTAACCGGAAACACCCCTTGAAAAAGGGGTGATTTTGGATAACTACCCGACTTGAAAAAACGAAGGAGCCACATAATCGATAGTGAGTGCCTGCACCCTGTCCCTGCAGTCAGTTATATTGCCCCCACCCCTCATTTCTCTCTTCACTTAATAACGCCTCTAACTCCTTTACCTAGCGAACCAACGCTCTCCTTCCTCTGGTACCATTTTACTCCTCGACCAGAAAACCGCCACAGAGCCATCCGCCAACGCTCTTTAATAATTGCCACACCCAGGCCACTCATTCTCATTCCATCTATCTATTCATCCCCTCATACTTTCTCCCTCGCCGTATTCCGGTATCAAGCCGACCACTATTCTTCCCATTGCTACCTTTTTTCCCGAGCCTCCACTCAACATTATTCTTCCTCCGTTTTACGCTCCATTACTCTCCTTTTACCGGCACACCTTCTTCAGCTACTCTTCGGTAATTTTTTCACCTTCCTCATATTTCCCAATCTCATACCCACGATATAATTGCCTCCACGTTACTCCTCACTTCACATCTCTGAACCTCTAAATTTTTTTTACCATGATTGCATACATTTCGAAAAAATTTTGACTATCCTCTTGCTCCGCCCCACATCCTTTTCCTTAGACTCATAGTTTTATAATCCTCCCGCAATCTCAGGCCACACTTATCCATACTCTTTTCCTGTGGTGCATACTCTTTCTCTCTCGCACTTAACTACTTACACATCATCTTAGTATACCTAATATATACAGAAATTCAATTTCGTGTTCAAAATGTAGTTCTGCATATATAGTATGAACTTATCGGGCCCGTACAATTTTCATATTCGCCTCTTCCAATTTTCCCCCTCTCGTCGTCTAGCCTAATTTATCTCTCCAACCAGCAGACACTCAACCGATTGGAATATTCTCCCTCGCCCAACTCCATTTCTAAAGTAAGTTTTCAACCCGCCGCGCCTTTTACAGTTTCCTATTATAAGGAACCATATGGCCACGCAAGGACTGTGTGCAATGCACTCGCCAAGAACTGGCCTGCAGATATTTCGCCCCCTGAACATTCATTAATTGAAAAGGATACCCCATTTGATGGTACAATACACCTTAACACTATTGGAATGATACAGAAGATTATTTATTAAGTTTAAGGCGAGAAAAGCTGCCTTTCAAAGTTCTCTATCCTGATGTTTTTGGGTGAATGATTGCGACAAAAGATGTTCTCTCTAATTGAGAAATTGAGGTAGAAAATTTTCCAGATTTAAAACTGAAATCATTTCTACAGCATCCAAATATACTAACAATATATTATGATTCATATTCTAAACAGAAAATCTGATTTCTATCTACTATGAAATACTATTATGGGAACTATGAAGATGTTTAATTCTTAACGAATATAATAGGATAGTTTGGGGAAATAATTTTTTTTACAATTCATTCTGAAGTAATGTTATCCTTTTCAAATAATACATTTTAGCATTTATGGCGACATATACAAATATCATAAAATCATTAGTTTATGATTAACGTTCCATTTATGTAAGTTTTAGAGTGTCCGCTGATTATTTCTACAGCGTATCTGTGCGCAATAAATGGAAATGAGTTACACGTATTGATGCCGTATAAATAATAACCTACGCAAAGTAGAAATAATAACTAGCTTAGGATATATATTCTAGTTTAGGACAAGAATGAATTATCACTAATGGCTAAAAAAAATAATTCTGGATTGCAAATTTTTGTTATAAACACCCCAAAAACAATTTTCTCCCAAAAGCCGTGCCTATTTTTCCTTCTATGAAGAAATCACTCTCGCGGTCCTAATACCATCAACCATCTTTCATAGTTGTTTCTCCTTCCGTCCCATAATACTTTTACCAATAAAACTATTTTCCTTCACCATTCTTGTTCTCCCTCTCTGCGGTTTTTTACATGTTCAAGAATTTCCTATACCCGCTCCCCTCCTTAAAAATCCCAAACCCCGTTTATCTTGTCTTTAGTGTGGCGAAAAGGTACGACGGGACAACAGAAAAAAGAGGCAATGCGGGGTCACAAATCGGATGAAGAGGAGGAAAGCTGGATGGGGACCAGAGGAAGGAGTCGTCGGCGACTGGAATTCCTGCCGGTGAGACAGGCGGAAGAATGTCGAGTTGACCCATTGTCGTTTTGCAAGAGGCCATTGTTATCCGTTCTCTTATATCTAGCAAAGACAACAGAAGAAGGACACGAAATGAGTATCAGGAAAAGCGGATGAAGGAACTAAAAGGATAGGAGATGGGATCTCGATAAAAAAACGGCGGAGTGCAGAAATTCGGTGGGCATAGGAAGAGGCAGAACGCGACGATGGACGTGGGGTGGCGGATGAGTGACTAAGTAGGTAGAGCTGATTATGCATAAAATCTCAAATAATATACAAAATAATGTGATAATAATTAAATATACAGAACTACTCAAACCTACCCCTGTTGGTTGATTATGATTTCATTTTGCACATATATTACGTATTATTATAATTATTATAAAGTAATCTACCGGTTAAGCTAGGTTTTTGGATGGAGACAACAACCAAATTATTATTTTGCGACTCCTAACATAAAGATCCCGCCACCTACTCTACTTCAGGTCCCTCTTCATCTCTGTATACTTTCTTCCTCCCTTCATCCCGTCAAACATCCCTATCCTCTTCCTGCCTTCCCTCTATTACAGTCTTCAACATTCCACTGCCGATCAATACGCCCTTCATGCATTTTTCCTGCAACCATGGGATTTCTTCCAAAAAAACCCCTCTCCTCGCCCATCATACATAGTACTTCCTCAATTTTATTCCTTTCGGTCCATTTCACCTTCTCCATTCGTCTCCACACCCACATTTCAAAAGCCTCCAATCTACGCCTATCCTCCTGCTTCAGCGACCACGCTCCCTGCGCCGTACAAAGCTACGCTCCGTATCAAAGTTCTTAGGAGTCATTTCTTGACACCCCTACTCAACATCCCTGTCATCAACTCCCTCCTTCTTGTGAAAACCTCTTTGCCTAGCGCAATTCTCCCAGCGCGTTGGTCCAAAACACTTCCGATATACGTAAAGTGTTCTACCTGCTCTAGTTTTTCCCCTCCTATTTTAATGTTTAGTTTAGCCTTTTTCTTTCGGGAAAATAGCATAACCCTTGTTATATTAATATTGATTGTCATCCCATATCTATCGCACTGAATTTCCAATTCACTCAGCAATGCTTGCAACCCCTTGGCTGACTGAGCAGCTAAACCTTGGTCATCAGCAAACCTAACCGATTTTACGAATTCCCCTCCGACTTTCATTCCTACCTCCAGTTCTTCCCATGCCTCTTTAATCATTTCCTCTACATATACGTTGAACAGTACCGGTGACAATGGGTAACCCTGCCTTACACCTCTTCCTAACACTGCCCATCCGGACTCTCCGTTCCCCACTCGCACCTGAGCAGTCTGAGACATGTACAGGTTGCGGATCAGTCTCCTGTCCCTCCAATCCATTCCTATTTTCTGCAATCCACGCATTAATTTTTCCCAATTCACTCTATCAAACGCTTTTTCGAAATCTATGAAACAGGCAAAAACGTCCTGATTGTATTCTATATTCCTCTCGACTAGTGATCTCATTACTGCAATGGCATCACGCGTACCTGTCCCCTTCTTAAACCCAAACTGATCACCCCCTAAGTTACCATTTGCCCTACTCTCAATCCTTTGGAGAGTACGGAAAATGATTACTTTTCAAAATATATATTTCATAATAAGTACTCGTTCTTCAATAACGATCGAACATATTGTATTGGCTTGACAGTTTCATTTCAAATATTTTCCGAAGAAAATGACAGTTGATGAATTTTAAAGGAAGTATCTAGTAAATGTGATTTAATTTAAATTAAAAGATTCATAATCATTGACCTGTAGAGGTACATTCATTTACATTAAGGAAAACTATCATTTCCCTTTCCCAATTTCTTAGCAATTAGCAATTGCCAAACATTTTCATTTTGCCATTGCCTCCCTAGTGCGTCAAAAATGTTTGATACTTAAATAAATAATTTTTGCAGAATAATAACATTTACTCTTTTTTGAGGATTCATATTTTCAACCAATCATTATTTTACAATTTTGTAGGATCCTATTTGTTTCCTAGAAACCTTTGCACATGCTTTTTTCGGGTTATCAATTGGAAAAGGGAAAATGGAGTGATTAAGTTTTGATTAGTTCTTTAACGTTTTCTAATGTGTCAAACAGTAGCTTTCAAAAATTAGAAAAGGAAATACGTGATGAACATACCTTTCAAGGATTTTGTTTACTAACTGACTTACTTATAGATACGTTTAATACATTACAGATTTCCTTCCCAAATGAGTTTCGTAATAAATTCACTCTTGAATATTTCTATTAAAAATTAAAATAAATCGCTTAAAATTCTAACTAACTCTAAAATTAATTCACTTTAATATGAGATTCTAAAGAGTATGACCATGGACTCCAATACTGAGGAAAAGACCGTTGAGAACCTACTTCGAATGGAATGCTTATTCTGAATCAGTTGTTTGCGGAAATACTACCGCATTACCACCTTCCAGGGACGAAGTGGTAATGGCGACCCTAGAAAAAATGTCGATAGAAATTCCTTAGAAACATTTTCACCAGTTGGCTGAGCATCATCATAAACTACCCTCTTTATGATGGAATTTTTTCAGCAACAAAAATGGAAGAGAAATCGTAAAAAGTAATGAGGAAGTCGGTAATATAGAGATGTAATGCGAAATCTTGCAGTTAGAAAAATGAAATGGTGAGATTTAATAGAGCAGATAAAGGCTTTTTTTTCAAATTTGGATAGCAATATATCTTTCCCACTTAAAGAATAAGAAAAATACGTATGACCATATTTGAAACCTATTAGTCGGTATTTCTTTTTAACACTTAGCTTGCCTACTATTCAGCCAGCAATATTTCCAGAACTCTCGAGTAAAGATATAACTCCTCAAAAGAATAATATAAATTTTTATAAAATCTTGTGAATGATTTGACGATAATGATTACATAATCTACCAATATAGGATCATCATCTATGCAACCTTTACACAAATATTTTTATCTTTACACTTCTAAATGCCCTTCACTCTCGCTGTCCTAGTTTGTTGTAAAATTTAATTCATACAAATAAAAGGCATTTAACTGCGAAAAGTACCTTTTAGTACGTTTGTAAAAGAAGATGTAGAAACACGTAGTGTATAGCAAGGTCCCCAGAGTTGACATAATACAGGTTCAACCTTATCGATTCAGAGGAACATGATAGCAAGACTAAAACTTTGATACCAATTGCTCGCTGTGCTTTAGATCTTGAAATTCATTTTGAAATTATAGGTTTCGAAATTCACTTCTAAAGTACTTAGTACGTATAAGACGATTAATCAACTGCGAATAAATTGAAAATAATATTTTCATCGATTGGTATTAATCGTAATAACAGCTTTTTTTTAAAGTATTTGGCTACTTCTCTCGCTGTTGTGATTTAAGTTGTGGGCTGGTTGTATATTTTATTTACTTACTGAGATCTCTGATCATACCTAGTCAAAATAAAACGTGAAAATTCTTTCATTGCCTTCTATATTGTGCTTATCTAGTCATTGATATTCTTACTAATTTAAATAAACTCTATGTCCGCTGAAGTCCTTTTTTGTACTAAATATTAAAAACTTTTTTATTTTAAAAATTTACATTTGAATACACAAGAATTGGGAATAGCATTAAGCTCTTGCTATCGTATAAAATACTTTTAAAAGAAACAATCAGACCTTCCTATCAGAGAGAGTGAGAGAGAGTTAATAGACTTGCAGTGTTAATCAGGTGATGATGACGTTCAAAATCGAAACCTAGGTCAGGTTTATGATAATGTGTGTGGAATTACTAAGTCAATAATTTCATTTCATTTCAATATGTAATGTAAATTCCACAAAATTACGCCGAAGACAACAAAAGAAGTAAAAAGTTTCTCTAAGAGAATTCATTATGCACTGCTCATGCATGTTATCTTCATTTTATTTCTTGGACTTCCCTTATAGTGGGCTGTAGGAAAAGCCATCAGAAACTATTTTTAAAACTGTCACTAAAACATGGAACAATTTTTGATTGTTTCGCTATATTTTCTAACTAGAAAAGGAACCGCTTCATTCCTGCCATGCGCTGTTTAAATAAGTGGGATTATTATTGAATAGGCATTGATTAAAATTTGAATATCTACAGATTATGTTAATTACCTGGGATTTCTCAATTTGAACATGGATTTCTCCGCCAATTACCTGATGTTATTTGCTCTTTTGTATCGCTTTATTACTGATGATGATGAAATAGTTAAATGTTTAAGGATTATTATCACAAAAAAGGTATTTAAATATTTTTATCACAGCCATGTATTTTATTCAATGAATGCGTGACAACCAATTTTTTTAACGAACAAATCAAATGTATCCACATAAACACGATATGAGATAAAATGAAAGTTCCTCAAACATGTTCAAGTACCGTGTTTATAACTCGATGTAATGACATTTTAATCATAAAATAAATACGTGTAAACTTAGGCACATGACTTTTTCGATGAGGTTAGATTTCTGCGCATACAGTCGCTAAATATTAATGTTGACGTCTAAAATTATATTTGACAGGTATTCCTGTCATATTGTAATAGAAAAATCTATCATTCTAAATAAAGTATCAAAATACCTTATCGAACAATTACGCTAAAAGGTCTGAGATGGATTGGATTGCCTGAAGCGATGTAATCTTTCGAAATTAAGGTAAAAATAGAAAAAAATATAAATTTCATATAGCCCCCTAGATTTCCAATAAATGTGTGCAATATGAGTTGATTGTAGTAAAATAATGCAACCACTAAGTGATTAAACGCGTTCTTAATTAAATGAATTTTCAAAAATTTTCGAACCTCTGCATTTGATGAATCAATACTTCCTCCTAATATGCTGAAATCTTTACAAAAAGTTTATTCTTCACCATTTCCATGTGCAACGAAGAGATAATGAAATTCATTCCCATCCACTATTCAAAATATAAATCAAGTTCTAGAGATGTTAAATGGTTTTTTAAATGAATATAAAATATTTTAAATTAAAATAATAAGAATGTTCGTAAAAGCTAAAATAAGTGAAAACTTACATACAAAGTTCAATAGTAACAATGTTAACAATGAAGGAAGCCTGAGTATATGGATCTTAATCTTTTAAATTTTACAGGGAGACGTTGTCATTCTGAGATACCAATGACACAGAAGAAAGGCAGGAAAGTATTGAGTTCATAACTTTCTCAATGCAAAAAAACAAGGTACAATGTTACCAACTACATCAAGTTTTTAAAGACTGGTATGAGTGCGAAAGCGTAATGAATGATTAACATGCAGTTGAAATCCTTCAAGGTAAGTTAAAAATCGGTTTAATTTCACTTTTGTTAGCAAGATATTACAACGTACTTTTTAATTCTTTAACAATAGATTTTCAAAGGGTTGAACCGAAGCCCATCGCATTTCTCAGAAATAGTTCAGCCACAAAAATTCATTATAGAAATACACCCTAGCATAAACAAGTCTATTATTTGGTCAATACAGATAAAACCACCGTTGTTTTTCCTTTCAAACTTGAATATTTCTCCGTAAAACGTCCTTCTGTATCGTTCTTTGAAAAAGAGAAGACACACAATAGTGGAATACGGAATCATTCATTTAACAGACTACGCATAGCATTTCTCTTTAGCATTAATATCTAGCAGCTAAATACATCATATTATTTCAAAGATTCGATGACAAACTTCCCTGTAAGGAATCCTCAAGTTACTACTTAGATTCTTCCACACCAAAACTTTATAAGAAAGCTTCAAGTCTACCCAATGCTCATTACGCACAAACGTAATTCCACTCCACGAACGGCGTCGACCCCTTTCCTTGGGGTTTCCAGCAACTAGGGGTTAAAAGGGAATTTTTGACTCTCTCGCACGCACACTAAACTATGACTTATGCGACGTGTCTCCGCATTCATCCGCCCGTCTTCGGACACATCCATGCGGAAGAGCGGGTTTGAAAGCATTGTGCGGGAGAACATCACTTCCTAAGGACACGTACACTATGCAAATGTTCGATATGCGTTGCGACGGCATGCAGTAGTACACAAAGCTTACCCCGGAGGTAGGGTGGAGGAGGAAGGCTGCTGTAGTAAAGTGACATTGAGGGTTGGGGTGGTGCTGCATGAGGGTAAGGTGGAAAAGGACGTCTGATTAATTGATAAAAGTTTCATGAATATTTTGAGGAGCTCCATGAGGAAGGAAAGCGACTTGCTCAGAAGATTGATGAAGGAAGAGCGATCGTGGAAAAGTGAGGGTGGAGTAGCTGGGTGATAGAAGGTATAGAGTGAAGAGAGGGGGAGCGGGGGTTGTGAGTGGGATAAAGGATGGGGTTGGTCACGGGAGAACGAGGGGCGGATTTTAAAGCGGCATTTTGAAGCGGCAGCGGAGTTATTATCGACGTCCATGCTGCCGTGGGTTTCCATGAAGAGAAAGGGAGATAAAGTCTCAAGGGGGGAGGGGTGGAGATTGGAAAAGGAGTCGGCATTAGGGAGGAGACTGAAATGAAAGGGTTGGCCTTTTGTGGGGTATGAGGAGCCAGAAGATGCATGCGAATGCCATAGCGTGTTCGTGGTGACTATGGATGCGTAGCGATAGCAACAATGGAATGACCTTCCGTGCTCTTTCCTCAAATCTCCGCCTCCCCTACTTTCCATGCCCTAACCCTCTTTCCAGTCCCCTACCTCGCACACAACCCGCCTTCCCACATCCTGTGCGGTGGCGAGCGGGAACTGTGGGGAGGGTGAAAATCATTTTATGCAAATTGGGTTATTGAAGAAGAAACGCGCTAAGAGAGCTACGGATGTGAGAGAGAATGAGAGGGGATGAGAGGGGATGCTACCGCCAGGGCGGAAAGGGTTTATATGTAGGAACATGTAATTGCAATGTGGAGTGCGGTAAATCTTAATCAATGTTTTCCAGGCAGATGACTTTTCCTAATTGAGCGCGTCACATGTAATCCCAGTCGCGTGGTGTTTCGTGAATAATTCTTAATTTCAGCTGTCATGTACAGCAGCTGCGTTAGTCATTCTAAACAAATATTAGCAGATAATGGTTTCACCAGTACACAAACTACCGTGGTCGCGATGAAGTTCAGACCATATCCCATAAGAAATTAATAGCAAAATATCCCATTTACTCTAGTATTTTGAGCGAGTAAATTTATTAAAACAATAAATAAATAAGCTATGAACAATTTTTAAATCAATCCATAAATAGTATTTTACAAATCTAAAGGAGAGAAAGTAGTAATCAAAATCATGACGAATGTTTAACGTGGGGATATGAAATAAGTTGCAGTAAGTTTTCAAGTAAGAAATGGACGTTAACGCTAGCTATACCCCAAGGCAAGTTAGTCTTAGTTGAATTAAACTACAAATGATCACATAATTTAAGCTGCCCGAATAATTATGTGATGCACCAAAAGAAACAAGCATTTTGGTTAAGAAAGAGAGACAAAAGACATTTACAAAATCTTGAACCTAAAGAAGAAGTGATTCCTTATAAGAAGGGCGAAAAAATTAGCGCAGTGGGAGATTCAGAGAATCAGCATAGAATTTAAGGGACATGTTCCTATGTGAAGTGAAACAGAAGAATTCGCAAAGAAATATTTGATAATAAAATATTTATTCATAAGAAAAATGGGCCTAACACAAAGGAACGTCTGAGATAAAGAAGAGGAATAATTGAAGATGAGATAATGGAAGGGGCGAGAACGGATTGTCAAGAAAAGGAAGGAAAGAGAGGGAGATAGACGGAGCATGAGTCAAAAAAAAAGAGAAAGAGGGTGAAGATAAGACAGAAGTAGGAAGCACTGTCCCCAACTTCTTTGAGGGGTGGACTTCTGGAGCCAAGAATGCACTCTCCACGACCCTCCCCCACTCTATCTTACTCTTCCTTTTACTTTCTTCCCTCTTCCCTTTCTCATAAAATCACCAGGCTAGGTGCCACCCACCTCCATCACTCAGTGCCGTCAAGAAATTACACCGCAAACATTCTATCAGTCGTGCGGTCTGAGCAAGACGAAAGTGGATGTGGGGGAAGGGGCAGAGAAGTGGGCAGGAAAGCAGAGAGGGCTTTTAGAAGAAGAGGAAGTGAAAGAAAAAAACGACACGGAAGAGCGCCCAAACGATAGTAATAAGCGACTCCCACGAACCCCTCCCACTCTCAAGGAACAAGCACATTCGCCGATGCCCTTACCCTTTTTATCCTTCCATGATATACGAATCTTTTTCCTATGGGTCTGTAATTTATTATTTTTAACTATCCGTTCTTTTCTAAGCTGAATGATAGTTATTGGTACATAAAATTACAAAAGCTTAAGAAGACATTTTTCTGCCAAATGTCCAGGGAAGAATAAATTTGCTTCATCTAAGGCTCTCCTTTTGTTTCTCTCGGCTTTTTTATCTTTCATCTCATCTTTCGAGCCCATTAACGGCGTACGGGTGCAAAAAAGACCAACTCCGTTTTTTATAATGCTTCCTAGACATGGCAACTCAAACAAAAAACAAACTGTGTTTGGCTTTAATATCGAAAAATATAATTTTATACCATAACTTAAACATAAAAATAAGCCCATTAAGAACATTTTGAAACATAGTTATGTATAAAATACATTTTCCCTCAGATCATTATATATTCTTCCCTCTGGAAGACCAATTTCGAAGCATGTAAAAACGTACTTCAGAATATCCTTCCGGTCCTCAGATGATAAAAAAATAAAGGGGCACTTTTCATGATGATAACCATGTTTTTGAACAATAGACATTAACTCATAGGCCTCAACAAAAATAAACCAATTAAATGTCATTCCACATTTTAGACAATTTCATTATTTTATTCTCACTATACAGTGTGTCTACATTTTAATTTCCTATTCCATGTTATAATTAAATGGGGTTCTGATTATTGTATCATACTATCATTGTTCAAGTTAAATTTTATGTGCACGACAATTTTTATGTCATTTATATGCAACGAAGTGATGCACAGATAATTAGATTTCATCAATGAAAGAACGTCTTGTTAAAATTAATAATGCTCTCGCCCTATCTGTGGCTCTCTGGTGGTCGCGGTGGATTCAGTTAGACCAGTGGTTCGCCCCCCGTGGGGCGGTGCTTTGCTCTATGTGGATGGAAAGAGGCTAAGGGGGCGGCAGGGGGGCGCCGGAGGGTTCTGACAATGTGTCATTTGCGAAGGCTCAGTAACTTAGCTTTTTTCTGTGTTTTTAAACTTCGGTTTTAAAATTTACATTGTTTCCCACATTTGAAAGTAATTTAAACTATGAGTTTACTTACATTTTAAGTAGAAACGATTGAAAAATATTTCGAAGCCTTTCTCGCACAAGGGAGAACAACAGAATCTGCTTTACAGTTTGACGAGTTAACTAAGCCAGGTAATGAATATGTGCTTCTAGCTTACGTAGGCTCCATTAAAGATGAAAATATATCTCAAGAGTTGCTGCTTGCAAAGGCAATTAGAAACTGACACTAAAGGGGAGTCAACATTTAGTATCGTAGGGTAGTTCTTCAGGGACAAAAAACATCCACTTTCTAATATACCTGTTGTTACGACAGACGGACCCCTGTCAATGACTGGTCGTCACCGTGGTTGTACTGAATACTTGAGAAAATATATACCAAATGTTTTTGCTATTAATTATGTCATTTATCGAACATATCTAGTGGCTAAAATACTGAGTGATCGCCTTCACAAGTCCTTAAACATTGTAATTACATCGGTTAAGAAAATCAAAGCCCATGCTCCTAATGATCGACTCTTTCGAGAGTTGTGTGATAAGAACGGCGAAGACTTCAGACGTTTGTAACTGAACATGGAAGTTCGTTGGCTATCAAAAGGCAATTGTATACTATAAGCCGCTTTTATAATTTTTTGACATTGTCGTGCAGTTTTTTGAGGAGAAATATGGTTTTCTCCGTGATAACCTTATAGAGATTAGGAGTGCCGTTGCATTTTTGTCTGAACTATTTGCAAAGTTCAATGAAATGAATTTACAATTGCAGGGAAATGGAACTAACCTTAAAAAGGCCAATTCTGTGGTGACTGTGTTTACTTCCAAATTGCTTTTATTTACGCGCAACATAGGTCGCCGCGAGCTTTATCAATTTCCTTCCCTGTTTAAGCTAGAAGAGCAAGCTGGTATAGGTGATGATGATTTGAGAGTCTTTTGTAACAATTTAGCCACCTTGCATAAGAATATGACGCAGCGATTTGAGTATCTTCTTTTGTTGGAAATTCCAGACTGGGTGATAAATCCGTTGGTAGATATTGAGGAAGTTGGAGTATTAGAGGAAGAATTATAATGTTTTGGTAACAGAAGGTATCCGATCATTATCCTGTGTTATGGATCGTGGTTAAAAAAACTACTTCTTGCATTTCAACTTCATATTTGGTGGGACGTGGTTTTACGCAGGGCAGTCATTCAGCTTATTTTCAACCAGAGAAACAGGCTTCAAGTTTGTGAACGCGGTGATTTAAGACTACTGTTAAGTGATATAAAAACCGGACATTGGCAAACTGGTATCAGATCATCAAGCCCATTAATCCCATTAAAACATTATTTGATAGAAATATGACATTAAATTAGTCTAATGAATCTCCTTAAAAAAACTTCTACACCATTAAAACCTTCAATAGTCACTTAATTGTTTAACTAAATTTAACAAAATATGATTGGTTATTCTACTTTTATAAATTGAAAATGTTCACGTCATATAATTGCTTCATTTTTGTAAAGAATGCTATGCAAACTTGTAAGAAAAGCTTCTTTTTTAATATCTGTCTTGAAGATTTATTTTTATGTAAAAAGTATTCTCTCACCGAAGTCCTTTTTATTGTGTATTTATTCTTTTGCTTAGATGTCATATGAAACTATACATCTACTAGGTTGTAAATAAACATTTGATTAGTTAATGTTTTTCATTTAATTATTTTAATGTTCCTCATTTGTTTATTTTGTTTTATGATTTTAATTATTATTATAAGGCTATGGATTGAGGGGCGTTGAGTATAGGTTTATGGCAGTTCGAAAATGTTTAGGATACACTGAGTTAGACCATAGGCAATACATGAAGACCATGATGGTATGCCATGAATTCAGAGCGAAATGACAACTTTCGTATCCAATAGAAAACATATCAGAAGATATTATTCTTACTTTCACCTACCTAACACAATTATTGCCTTTCCCTTTTAGAAACGAGTAGTGCTATTTTATTTTCTTCTAATTTTATCACATCTTCGTATCATTTGACAAAATAATATTTTCGGTTTTATTTTAGCTCTCGCTGTCACTTCTCCATTTTGCCCGTTATATCTCAAACAGGATAAGGAATGACTTAGCAGAGTAGACGGCCAAGCACTGACCCAAGACACCATGCGCCGCTTCCGATTTTCCGATGTTATCAGTCAGCCTTTCAAGGAGGCACCCCCCCCCCTCCTCGTCTTAAATTCTCGCTCCTTTCCCCTCCGTATATGCGTTTGGGAAGGACACTAATGGGCCAGTGAAAAAGTGGAGCCATGTTATTGAAGGGGAGATTAGGAATGTTGCAAAAGAGTGCCGGAAGAGAAAAAGGGAAACCTTTTCGGAGGTCAACTGGAATAAAATTCAAATGATTGCCATGACAGCTAGACATTTAATAGGGATAGAGAGAGGGAGTGTGAATACGAGCAATAAATGCAGATTACCTGGCGATGGAAATGACCTTGAAAGTAAATGACAAAAGCCAGCATCCGAATAGGTTGCGATTCATGAGACTAAAATCAAAGGCGATGATTTTTTACCGCATCATAAGTAAACTTTGTATTTTGTCCGCATGAAAAATCGTAGTTTGATTTAAAGACAATTAAAGAGCATGATATCGTGGAGTACTTTTCGGAGGTGAAAATACATGAGATAGTAATTAGGTATACATGAGGCAATAATTTATAATGACAATACGATAAATTACCCTCCGTAAAATTTCCTTATTATTTTCTGCGACATATATTTAACATTCAACAATTGTATAACAAAAGGAATGCAATGCAAAAATCGATAGACTATGCCCCCAATAACACGTAAAATAATTCTATTGGCTACCAAGGAATGCTTAAGCAAAGAGAATAGGAAAACTAACCGCATAAATAAATAAATATATACATATAAATGTGTGTGTATCTTGTATGAAAATCTCACGGATGTGAATGTATGAAAATCTCACGGATGTGAATAATAAATTAAATGAAAGAGCAAGATGGCATTAGCCAATAAAATTATAGTTCCTTCTCTCCCCCAAGGAAGGTTGTTCTGCCACCGAATATTTTGAACACTTATGAGTGTCCTTTTTTATGGTTTTCTATATTTCCATCTCGTTCCTTCGTTTGAATATAAATAATATATATATATATATATATATATATATATATATATATATTTAAATTCGCAATTTTATAAGAGTATTTGTGTCTAGTGTTGACTTCACGTGCTCTTTAAATAAGTTATTCCCGGTAAAGAATAGATTTGAAAGAAAAATAATATATACTCCAAGAGGGTTGGAAATCAATGGAAAGGAGAGGATGGCAACAGCAGAGGGAATTTAAATACGAGGAACAGGAGACTGGGTCCACAGTCCGCAAGAAATTTGGGCATTATGAAATGGCTATAAGGAAAAGTTGACAGGTAGAGATAACCTTTCCTCCAATATTGAACAATGGGTGAATATAGAGTAGGATATAAATCTCTGGCGATTTAATATCCAAAATGTAACTAAAGATATGCATTCAAACGATCGAAAGTCAGGTTTGACCATTGTTTCATCCTGTAATCGTATCTCTTAAATGCAAAATGTTTTTTTTTTCTTTTATGACGGATATTCTCCCTTTCCTTTAGATACACGATTTCTGTTTCAAGTTCCCCAAGTCCTATTTTTTTGGAGGTGTTTCTATTCTCTCAATAGTGACTATTGTGAGGCTATGTGAAACAAGAAATACAAATATAACTCCCAAAATTTTATATAATTTTAGATTGTAGATGTTTATTAATATATATTTATATATATAGTTGATTTTTCGGGTACCAGATCTTCCTGGGAAACCATAACCGGCACAGAGAAAGGAACTGGCCCCCCTACCCTGATGTGTGAATATTCACACGCCGTCGGGCTTGGAACATGGGTGAGATCTACCATCACTATATCTCTACCATCACTAACATTCTATATATATATATATATATATATATATATATATATATATATATATATATATATATATATATGTATATGTAGAACCCTCATGAGTTCATTTTGATAGGTTACGATAATAACTCCTCCTTTATAATTTCAATTTTAATTTGAAATATTTTACTTCCTAAGTTAACACTATATGTGTATTCTTAAGGAATATTACAATTAGTCTAAGTAAATACGTCATTGGATTTGTTTACATATACCCTTACGGTAAATCATTCATTCACTACTGGTCGGAAATCTCTAAAAATATACTTTTCCAACATTAAATGTTTTTTGCCTCCTTAGGGATAACCCTTCCTCCAGACTTTGTAAGACAAAGCGCCTGTCATGCATAAGGCGCAGTAAAATGAAAACGGAGCACATGCCATAGCACATATTCCGCGCCAAAGGTGGCAAAACTGTTATTTCATATCGATACTCCCATCGCTGTGGTAGGCGAACTACAAGGGTGGGCTGGGCAGTAATACACATGTGCTTATAGACCAAAAACAAATAGAGAGATCGGGCAAAAATTATAATTTTAAGTTTCAATTGAAAGTTTCAAAATCATATATTTATTTTTCAACATAGTCACTGTTAAGGCCAACACACATTACTCCCAACGTGTAACACGTTTTTTCATTCCGTGGGTTCGCAGATTAATTGTGCGTATGGTTTCTGATGAACTTGTTTCCCTAAAAGTGATGTGAATCGACTTGTGACTGAAAACATGGGCATGAGAAAGGTGTGTGAGAAGTTGGTACCAGGAAGGCTCTCTGGGGAACGGAATGAGTAACGGACTACCTGGCCCGGCACAGCATGACAACCCTGCCTCAGCCACCATACAGTCCTGACTCTGCCCGACCAGACTTTTTCCTCTTCCCCCGCCTCAAATTCGTGCTGAAAGAACAACACCACGGCTCGATGGAATCGTTACAACAGGCCATTACGAGTGTGTTTAACAGCATTCCGGGAGCCGCCTTCCAGAAGGCGTACGAAAAAACACTCGCAGCGGTGTGTGGATGCAAAAGGGTGCTACTTCGAACACTTTTGAGAGAATGAATGAATCCGGTCAACCTTTCTTTAGTCGATTCAGTCCTACTTCTTTTGGGACAGTCCTTGAGGACTGAAGAAGGACACATTATAAGGAATAAAAATTATTCTCAATTTGTTATATCCACTGAAAACTGTGATTAAAAACCAAGAATAATATGAAATATACATGGATAGAGCGTGGGACTACTGACTAGAGGATGCGGGTTTGACTCTTGGGCAAGCATCACTACGCACCCTCAGCTCCAAACAATCTGTGTGATTTTTCGGGTACCAGCTTTTCCTGGGAAACCATAACCGGCACATGGAAATGACCCCTAGTCTGATGCATAAATTTCGTACTCCGTTGGACTTAGTACTAGGTGATCTCTTCCACCACCTACCAACCGACCGTCGGATTAATTACTGGGTGTATGGTATACATATATATCTATATGTATATTATGTAAAAGCACTCAGAAGAGCAATAAAATATTTGGGAGGAACAATATAACATAAAAATACAATAGTTAACACGGAATAGGACAATCACATTCCAGAAAGTTAAAGCTTTCGGAAGGCGAAAGCTTAAATACTATATGTATACTATATATATATATTATTATAAGGAAAGCTACCGGTTAAGGTGGGTTTTCGTAAGGACACAACTTAAATAAATATTATGTGACTCATAACCCATAAAAATAGATGGAAGAGGAAAATGGAAGAATGTAAACACGGAGTTAGGCAAAATGAAGTACAAAGAGTTAAACAATAAATTGACACCGGCCACAAATAAAGCAAAAGAAGCATGATGGAAAAAAGCATGGAAAAAAATGCGAATGTATCAATAAAGGGATAGCGAAAGCCGAAAAAGAAACTATAGGAACAGTTAATGGGAAAAGGATAAGGGAACCATGGATGACGGATAAGATGATTACAAAAATGCATGAGAGAAGAAAATGGAAGAATGTAAAAGCAAAGTTAGGCAAACCAATGTTCAAAGAACTAAATAAAAAATGAAGATTGGTCACAAATAAAGCAAAAGAAGCATGGTGGAAAACACAATGCGAGGATATGGAAAGTTTACAGAAGAATTGTGAAATTGGTGATCTACACCGCAAGGTTAATTTATTATCGGGAAGTAAGAATGCAAGATCTGTGTTAGCAGTTAGACGTAAGTCGGGTTGGATAATAGTTGAAACAGAAAAGATCAGAGAGAGATGGAAAGAATATATAGAAGAACTGTATGGTACAGAACTTAGGCCAACAAGGTTAGACATAGAAAAGGAGCGTGAAGTAGAGGAAGATAGCTTAGGTCCAGGCATACTCGACGATGAGATAGAAAGGGCATTGAGGGAGATGAAGCCAAACTAGGCCGTGGGGGTAGTCAACATTCCTGCGACCCTACTGAAATATATAGGAAAATGTGGGAGGCAGGCTCTATATGGACTTATGCGTAGTATCTTATGTTGAAGGAATCTGGCCGGAAGACTGTGAGATCAGTGTTAGTTCCTATTCCGAAAAAGGTAAAGGCTACGTCATGTGAGGATTACAGAACAATAAGTTTGATGTTCCACGCAGCTAAAGTTGTTCTCAGGATCATCAGCAAAAGGATAGGGAGTAGGGTAAATGATTACTTAGGGGATGATCAGTTTGGCTTTAGGATGAAGAGGTACGCGTGATGCCATTGCAGTAATGAGACCGCTATTCGAGAGGAATATAGAATACAACCAGGACGTTTTTGCCTGTTTTGTAGATTTCGAAAAAGCGTTTGATAGAGTGAATTGGGAAAAATTAATGCGTGTTTTGCAGAAAATAGGAATGGATTGGAGGGACAGGAGACTGATCCGCAACCTGTACATGTCTCAGACTGCTCAGGTGCGAGTGGGGAACGGAGAGTCCGGATGGGCAGTGTTAGGAAGAGGGGTAAGGCAGGGTTGCCCATTGTCACCGGTGCTGTTCAACGTATATGTGGAGAAAATGATTAAAGAGGCATGGGAAGAACTGGAGGTAGGAATGAAAGTCGGAGGAGGATTCGTAAATTCGGTTAGGTTTGCTGTTGACCAAGCATTAGTGGCTCAGTCGGCCAAGGGGTTTCAAGCATTGCTGAGTGAATTGGAGGTTCAGTGCGATAAATATGGGATGAGAATCAACATTAATAAAACAAAGTTAATGCGATTTTCCAGAAAGAAAAAGGCAAAGCTAAATATTAAAGTAGGAGGGGAAAAAATAGAGCAGGTAGAGCAATTTACATATCTCGGAAGTGTTTTGGACCAATACGGTCAAAGTGGCAGGGACGTAAGGAGAAGAATTGCACTAGGCAAGGGGCCTTCTCAAGGAGGAAGGAGTTGATGACGGGGACGTTGAGTAGGGATGTTAAGACAAGACTCGTAAAAACTCTGATATGGAGCGTAGCTATGTACGGCGCGGAAACGTGGTCGCTGAAGCAGGAGGATAGACGTAGATTGGAGGCTTTTGAAATGTGGGTGTGGAGAAGAATGGAGAAGGTGAAATGGACCGAAAGGAAAACAAATGAGGAAGTACTAGAGATGGTGGGTGAGGAGAGGGGTTTGTTGAGAGAAATCCTATGGAGGCAGGAAAAATGGATGAAAGGCGTATTGAGGGGTAGTGGAATGTCGAAGAGGGTAATAGAGGGGAGAATGTTGGGCAAGCGAGGAAAGGGCAGGAACAGGATAGGGATGTTGGACGGGATGAAGGGAGGAAAGAAGTACACCGAGATGAAGAGGGACCTGATATATAGTAGATTAGTTTGCTAGGTGGGGAGCCACAAAATGTTTAGTTGATAGTTATGTCCATCCCAAAACCTACCTTAAACGGTAGATTACCTTATATATATATATATATATATATATATATATATATATATATATATATATGTCTAAAAAATAGATAAGATGTGTATTCTAATAATTTAAGGGTAGATTCCATTCCTTTAGAATGAGATTAAATATTTTTATTTTTTACTTCTTAGAGTTTCAAAACACTATTTTATTTATTTAGATTTTAAAATTAATAATATTTATTTTTTTACTAGCACGGAAGCCTCCTATTAATACATATGTATTATTAATACATAAAGCTTCAAATGCTGTCCTTAACGATAAAACCGTTTTTGTCACACATACTAATACTGATCGCATTTAAGATGTGTCGCAAAGATTTGGTTTAATATGGGAGAATCAACTGAGTCATCCCAAAAGAGCTACGACTATTTCACTTCATTATTATTACAAACCAAGTTGAATGATAAATCGTTTAAAAATTGTATAAGTTGGTTATGATAGCCTCGCACTCCTTGGAATGCTTTCTCTTTTCGATGTTTGACAGGTAGACTTTAGTTCCTCTTATATACACCCCCGGCTTATGATACCAAGAAAAACCCATTGAAACATCGATGTGATCTGCTTGCTTGCAATCATTCAAATATTCAATTACTAGGGTGGATAATTACTCATCAATGTCAGTGATATTAAAACTAGATTTCTTCCGCCTACTGCCAACCGGCCCTCAATGGGAAGTCAATTTTAGATAAGTCAAGCGGCACGAAAGAAAACGGTGTCAGTCAAACTGGGATCAAATCGATTACACGTGGCGAGAAATGGAGATAAATTGAATTCTATTTATTTTATCAACACAGTAAAGTTCGGTGAATGTGTCATTCTCAATATTAGCTTTCAGAAAACAAATGATCAATTGTATCAAATAAATATACGAGGGAAACCTTGGATTCTAATTTTTTTTACGACTGCCGGCTACTTAAAAAGTGGAATTTCGTTTCACTATGATCACATTGATATTCACCTTTTATGGGTATTTCAAGTGCTTTTTATGAGTTATTTTCACAATTTTATGATAGGAAATCAGTTACGATTCGTATTAGCGGTTTGGGTCCAACATTGGATTCCAAGTTTTAACAGAATAAGGGCACACCGACACATTTGAAAAATGAAAACGACAAAATTGGGATGCGGAGGTAAAAATGAATAAATGTTTTTACTCTTAACTTAAATTAATACCTTACTTCATGAAATATAAATATGCGCGATGCGAAACATAAACTTGGCATTCCTCTTTTCCTCTTTACTATTCCTTATCTCACGTTGAAGTGTAAATTATTTAGCAATATCAGTCGAGTTATAGTTGTTCACATAACATTTATGAGCTACTGTTCTTCTGTGGTCAAAATAGTTTATATAGGACTTCTATGCATTACGACTGTGAGATTTAAAAGTCGATGCTAACTGGATTTGGTACCATTCTTAAAAAAAATACCCTATTTTGGTAAATAAGTGATTTCAGAAATAAGGAAAGATGGAAGTGATTTGCTAAAAACGATTAATTTCATAAATCAATTAACGATAATACCATAGCCAAATTATAGCTGTTTTTATACCCTATAAAAATACTGAGGGGCAGTCAAATGAAAATCCGTTCATCCGCTATAACAACAAGTCAGCCCACCAACAAGGACATAACCCGACAGCTGCGTGTACCTTTGATTAGTCACTATTATCATAGAGATGACAGTATCGATATGTAAAAAGCTAGATTCTAGCTTTTTAAATGCAGATGAAAACATCTATTATAGGAATAAATATAATTAAAGAGATTCGCAAAAAAGTATGTGTGGCTTTATAAAAAGGGAGACGCGAATGGGTTCAAAACTATGTTGACTGAAAATTTTCCAAGGTGGGCAGGGCAAGGTTCGAATTTGAACCAAATATGGAATTCATTTAAAAGTATTTTACATGAGGGATTGGAAAACTTTGTCCCTAAAAAAATGATAAACCACAATGGTGACCCAGAATATTATAATGGATCAATACGAAGATTAAAAAGGAAAATAAGGATATCATATAAACGTAGGAATACAACCTCCCAAAACTTGATCAAATATAAAAAGTTGATTATGGATTTAAATTTTGAAAAACGTAACGCCCAAGAAAAGTTTTTAGTTAATATATTAGATAAGAAAAATACAAACAAATTCCACAAATATCTTAGAAGGAAAAAGGATAACCGGGAAGACATAGTCATGATTGTGAAGGAAGACGGAACTAAGATTTTAGATGATCTGGGAAAAGCGGAAGAACTAAATAAGTGGTATTCTAGACCCTATAAGGAAAGTAACGAAAACAGTAAGGTGGATGGGCCCATTAACAAGGACAACAGGATGTTAACGACTTTCGTTTCGAACGATGCAGAGTATATAAAGGTCACTGATATAGAAATCTCTGGACTAATACGACATCAAAGAAAAAATAAATCAGTTGGGCCTGATAATGTATCAATCGATGCTTTAAAATTTGGAGCAGAGGCTATAGTTCCATACATTAGATCACTTTTCTATGCCACCATTAACAACAGTAAATTACCTTCAGACTGGAAAAAAGCAATTGTTATACCAATCTTTAAAGGAGGCGATAAAACGAAGGTTGACAATTACAGACCTATAAGTCTGACCTCAGTAGTCTGTAAATTAGTCGAAAAAATAATAGTTAGATACATGCGCAACTATTGGGAAAAAAATAACTGGTTGGTTAGGTACCAACATGGGTTTAGGGAAGGTTATTCCTGCGAAACACAATTACTAGGCCTATGCCAAGATATAGCTGAGGTAATAGATGATGGAGGAGAAATAGACGCAGTTGTAATTGACTTTAAAAAAGCTTTTGACACGGTCCCATATGATCTGTTACTAAATAAAGTACGACAGATGAACATTGACCCAAGAGTTAAGTCCTGGTTAAAAGAGTTTCTCAGGGAGAGAACCCAAAGTGTCAGGGTAGTAGAAGAATATTCTCAAGAATCAATAGTGACGATGGGCGTCCCCCAAGGTAGTGTACTGAGCCCGATACTGTTCCTATCCTATATCAATGACATAGGTAAGGAAGCAGAATGTAACATTCGTCTCTTTGCAGATGACTGTATAATATATAGAAAAATAAAAGACAACAGGGATATTGATATATTACAGGATGATCTAAACAGAGTATCGGAATGGATTACTAATAATAAGATGGGTGTAAACACAAAAAAGTGTAAACTAATAACATTTAGTAGGAAAAGGAGAAGGGAAAATAGAGATTATAATTTGCTAGGTGAAAATCTAGTAAGATTTGAGAAATGTAAATATTTAGGTGTCTATCTCACAGCTAACTTAGAATGGGGACATCATATAGATAAGGTGGCAGGTAAGGCTTTTAAAACTCTACACTGGGTCATGAGGAACCTTAAGGGGAGCAACAAATCCACTAAAGAATTAGCATACACTTCAGTTGTAAGACCAATAATGGAGTACGCAACAACAGTATGGGACCCTATGGTAAAGGTGCATATAAATAAGCTTGAGAAAGTACAGAGAAATGCAGCTAGGTACGCTCTAGGAAGACATAACAGGACAGATAGTGTGACAGAAATGTTAGAGGCACTAGGATGGACACCGCTCCGACTCAGAAGGAAGCTGAACAGGCTATGTGGGATGTTTAAGATAGTAAATAAAGAGAAGGGGTGGGAGGAGCTCTCAGAAAGATTAGGCAAACCAAATTACATTGGGCGGAAGGACCATCAGTTCAAAATAAAACATAGAGGGCACAAAACAAACATTAAAAAAAACTCCTTCCTCAATCGTGGAATAAAAGAATGGAATGAGTTACCTGAGGATATCTTTAAGTCCTTACCTTATTCATTAAATAATTTTAAAACGAGGTGTATGCTCTCCTTAAAATAATTATCCGTAACGTGTGAGTGAGAAATGTACGTGATAAAACCGTATGTACTTGTGCTATGAATAATGTGTTAACGGGACGCGATTTTGAACGGTATATGAAATTGAAGAGTACTTGATTACGGACGAAGTAAGGCGATGGACGTTGCGTAGTATGTACTCGTGTGGCGCACACCTAATCCTTGTGTGATGGTAAAGGAGAGGTCGGTAATCTTAAAAGTGTCATTGAATATACGAGCATTTTGTCTCATATCTGTTCTTCTTGTGTGTGTATGTATGTGCATTGTAAGAGTGACCAGTGATCACACTGGACCGTTGCCACCAGGAAAATTGCCTAATTGTAACGAAGTTTATGTAAATAAATAAATAATAATGGTAAGAGAATTATGGATTTTTTTAATTCATGAGACCAACGACAAAATATATGTTAACACCCGTTAAAGGGGGCATTTTGTTTTACGTGTGATACTTGAGAAATAACTTCTGACAATGTGTAAACATAAATATTTACTGCATAATTCGGGGCAACGCAAAATATTGGACGCTAAGTGCATATCCCCCAACACTTCTATTGATCCTTATTATCCAGTTTCCCAGGTGGGAAACATGAAACCGGTAGTCCATCAGGACAAAGAAAGATAGGATAAGATTCTACATCCAGCGGTCAAGTACATTTTAAGAATAGACCAATATCCTCAGCGAATGATAATTTTACCTTATTACGAAGTGTACATTTGTGGTACCATGCACCCTATCAAATACATGCATCATCACTTTAGGTTTACTATAGGCATACAGTGGTAGAAAAGGATATATCAACATCTGCGACTTTGAGATAGGCGAAAAATGGAAGGTTCAGATTACCGCTAATTTCAAAATCCTTATGTGAAATACTCAACAGGTATACTAGCGTTGTCCTATGCAAAATCCTTGAAAACCTCAACCAAAATATTAAAATATAAAGAATTTTAAAAAAAGTAATACAAATGGAAAACGTTTCTAGGGGATTGGAATAGATCCAAAAAATAAATTATTTTCTAGAGAGCAGTAGTGCTTTCTTTGTTGGGTTTAAGTTGTTTTTATTCTACGTTTTTTAGTTTTACTTTTTACTCCTGCCAAATAGCAATGCACCCTTCATCAAATTTTAAAAAAAATTGAGAGAATATTCTATTATTTGATCAAATAATTTTCTACATTCTTTTGTATTATTACGTGAAAACCACCTTAAATACGAATCATATCCGACCGTCATTGTACAAAATTCCGACTTCGTTCATAAAAATTCCTTTTGCTCCAAAATCTGGCTAATTAGATAAATGAATTACAATAAAAATTTTATATTTTAACCTATTTTGTTTAATGACTACGCGTCAGATATGATGGATGCATTATAGCATTAATGACAAATAAATGTTCATCAAATGATGGGATAAAATTTTTCTATTCCCTACCCCATATAACTTTATTTTCTTTTCTTTCGGACTTGTATATAACCCACAGTCACCATAAGGGGGTGAGAACCCGGTATTAATTTACGTGGGTGGCTGCACAAAGCTGTAAGTATATACATCCGAACCCGTGAAGCTTTTATTGGAATACTTTCGGAATAGGATTTCCTCACCTACTGTGATAGGAAATATGTGTCCATGTGTACATGAATTCGCTATCATACTTGCCCGATATCATAAAAATGAAATTACATTAAACTTTAATATAGAGACTTCCGTTTATAAATGAATTAACTCTTTTTCATTTGCAAGCATCTAATTTCTAGCTATATTTACTCAGGAAAGTTTATACCTTGCCAGTGCATTCATATTCCTGAGTGTCTAGACCAATAGAACAAAAGTTTAAGTAGGTTAATTACGTCGATCCATTAGTCTGAAACACAGTTTGAATCCCATGTGGCATGAAATTTTCAGTTTCCATCTGACCCTGTTTGCCCCAACTTGGACTTGTAAGTTGCCAATTACGATACTCTAACACAGTAACAGTAGCGATCTATTGATGAATACACAAATCAACATAACTGTGAGCAAATAATATCAAATATTAATTTCTGTAAACAAGATAAATAAGCCTTTAATTTGTTAATATGATATTATTATTGGGCTATTTAAGAGCCCATATAGACGAAACTAAAATCAAATAAATCTAGTGTAAATCATTCGTATCTTCAATAAACAGGAATATATTATGTCTTCAGACTTCGAACAAGCATTGTTTAAAAAACAATTAATAGGCTGCTTCCAAAGTATGATGTTGAAAGACTAACGCATAATCGGAAATATAGAAACATGTTTCAAATCAACCATTTCCTGATTATTTCGCTTTGTAAACAACTTTGCATTAATTCAAAAGAAATATAATCGTCTAATACTAGATGAATCAATAGCTTTTAGACAAAAAATGTAATTAAAAGGCCAATAACAACTGATGAGTTAAAGGCATACGATTCATTCAGAGCCTATTCCTCCGAAATTGGCTAACGTACATGCTCCCCACCGAGAGGGCCCGGGTTCAAATCCTAGAGACAACAAATATTTTTCAGTGCTACTCCAATCCCTACTTGAGGTGCATTGTGGGGAGCACTTTGAGTGAGTACGACGTCCGTCGGATGGGACGTTAAACTACGGATCCCTTGGCACCTTTCGACAAGAGTAGGTTAATGCCAACGTCGGGATTCTCTCCACCCTTCCTTTCCCATCCATCCCTAATGGCGCAAATGACCTTAGCTGATGGTCATCTCCCCTAAAAATTACTAATTCTACTCCGAAAACCAAAAAGCGTATAGGAATAGAAAGGATAACAGGAAACGCACATGAATATGAGAAAGCATTCTATGAAATCGCATCATGCTCAATTCAATATTCATTAAAAATGATAGTTATTATATAAAATAAAAACTCGTTTATTTGCGCCTTTGATTTGATTCCAGTATCTACCCAATTTCTACTTTGGTAGAGTACGAATTCGTTGGTGTAAAGTTAATCTTCCTTTAGTTCAAACTTTCACTTCTCATGTGTTTACCTTTCCCTTTCTGAAGTCCCTTTCTATCACGTCCTCTTCCCCTCTTTGGCTCCCGATTCTTAAACCATCCACTGAACGCCTCGCTTTATTTTCAGCAAGTAATTTCCGCCTCGTAGCTGAGCATAAATTATCGCCGGAGGAGAATCCCGTGTTGTACAGGGTACCTGTATCCAATCTTCTTCCATCCCTCTTTCCTTAGCCCTTCTCCCCGACGCCTTCCAACTCCATGCGCCCTTTCCTTAAATAAAATGGCTTATTCACAAAAAATATTCTGGACACTATTCTGTTCTTGATTATATACTTTATGAATTTTAAATTTATGGACAAAACAGTATAAATAATCACTCCTTTTACCATGATTTCTGAAAATAGATGATTCGTAGCAATCTTTCTTGTTATGCAGCTGAAACAATAACATTTAAGAAATTGTGAATAATATTTTGTAAAATAGTGTTCAACAGAGTTTGATTAATCAGCGTACACAATGCAGGAATCCAGTAAACGCATTATATATCGTATCTTCATTTCATGAAATTATTCAATATCAAGTTTTGAATATTCCATTCATGAATTTTTCAGGCCATTGGTACGGTTTTGTCAAATCAGTAACGGCACTCAAATAATTTCATTTCAATGCAGATAGCTGAGGTAAAAAGAAGTCAGATATTCTACTAAAAATGTAGAAGTGAGTATTTGCCACAAATTTAACTGGACGTGTATCCTTCGAACTTCCTTGATTCATACATGCTACTCCTTTAATTGAGCTATGGATTTTTTTCGTGTCAGACACCCAAAATTTCAGAATTTTACCATATTTGTGGCAATATTGTAAAAAGGGTATATTGATAAATTATTATAGCACTTTTTATTTCTTCGGCGCGATCCTGTCAGGCCTCGTGAAAACGTTATTTTTAAATCCCCACCAGAAGTAAATAACTCTCTCCTAGAACGATGGAACATTTAACGCTCCCACCCAAGCGGAAAAGATTTTTATCACGCACGTAAAATTTCATGAGTATGCTTACATAAGTTACGTGTGTGCTCCCTAATCCACACCTCACCCGCTCTCTCGACCGCTCCCCGAGAACATTTCACACTTGATACTCTTTCATCCACGTGATGTCTCTCTTACATTCCATCGACCTAAGGCCAATTCCTTTTCCGCTCAAGAGGAACAATCTCATTCACATCCGATCAACCTCCCTAGCGAGCCTTTTCGCGAACGCCTTCGGCTTTTCCTTCTCTCCTTGCTACGCCATCACACCCGCAACCTTCTATTTTTCTCGTTTTACCCTCTCCACCTTGTGAACCACTTTGGTCCGCTTCCTTCCAAACCTGCCAACTCCCTGCACACTCTCTTCCCTTTCATTGACTCTCCCTTGCATCCTACATGCTCATTCGCCTCCCATACCGCGTCCCTCCTCCGTCTCCACATCCCTTCCCCATTCATTCCGCCACCCCCTCACACTTCGCCCCCTCATATTTTATACCCACCTCATTCGCTTTTTATAAAATAATTCCCGCTCCTGTAGTGACGCCAGCGAGAAGATGAACTCACAAGAGTTTAATGGTCGCTATTTCATCCGGGACCCCCTGACTCGCGAGCCGAATAACATCGCCGTCTAAAAAACCAGGCGAGGGAAGAAAGAGGGAGGGGAGCTTTGGGAGGGCAGAGTGAATAGAGGAGGAAGGCAGTATGGGGGTGTGGGAGCGAGGGTAAAACGAGGTGGAAAGAGGTTATAAAAGGGCGCCACGGCAAAAGAAAAGAAAGGGGATTTAGAATAGAGAGGAGAGTGAAAGAGAAATAGATGAGAAAACCATCACAGAGAAGGAGAAAGCGGAGGGAAAGTTTGGGCAACCTGGAGAGTGGTTAGAAATTATAAATGAAACTTTAACTTTTTAACGGATTACATGTAGACAATGGAAGGATGCAATTACGATAACGGGAAATTGAATAAGAAAAAGATGAATCTAATCATTAGAGTACCCTAAACCTCCCTTGTTTCAGGTGAGATAAACCTAAATCCACGCACCTAAACCTAAACGCAATAGCGATTGTTTCTCAATTAACTTGAAACAAAGGTTATGAACTTTAATGGTGACGTCAAAATGTAAAAACTAAAAGAATAATCTCATAGAAAATAAAAGTTAGCTAAAACCGTTAATTCAATTAAAAATGCCTCCATTAATTTGAATAAAAAAATTCCATTAAACTAATTAAGTGCATATTCTTTTATTTTCAAAATTCCTAAATGAAACAGATGCCATTCGTACACATTAGGAAAAGGTAATTTTAAAATCATGTGTATAAAAGATAGGTAACAACAGAGGGGACATAGATTTACTAATTTCCTCAAATATTTATGGTAGAAATGTAGTCACACTCGTTTGAGGCTCCTACGAAAAGGTTTGGGAGATAGTAATGCAATTTTCTTCCTTGGCACCGATTAAACAAACAAGAAAGGGAGAAATTCACTACCGCAAAGCATTGCTTTTGAATAGAATGGTTATTAAATTACGATGCGTGCATGCAGAATGCACGCATGCATGTTCATGCAGAATGAAAACATAATAAACAATACAAAGAATATTTCATGATATGAGTACTTAAATATTTTCTAAGGCAATGTTTATTCAGTAAGATTTTTTGCATCATGTCTTTCCAGATTGTTTTAATGTTTTGTAAAACAGTAATCAAATAAATTGTCATTGTGAAATTTCAACAGACAGCAATGTCATAACTCAAAGATGAATACCGAAACAAAGTAAACACAATGATTTTGCGGAAAAATTGAAATATATTCGGTAATAAAAACGAAAAAATTAAAACACCAAAAGAGGAAATTAACGGTGAGATTCCTGGCCAAAAGCAAGAGAAAATGGAGCGAGAGAGTAATATGGGAGGGTTAACGAGATGAAGAGAGAGAAAAAGACTGGAGAGAGAACGGTGAAAGACAGGGGAGGGTATGGAGGGGAGAGGAGTGTGCTGATGAAAAAGGGGAATGAAATTTGAAGGTGGGAGGGGGAATAGGGAAAAGATGGGAGTGTGTGCCGTATGATAAACATAGCGCGCCATGATATGAGGAGGATGGCGAGTTTTTTTCTGTATGCAAATGTGCTAAGCGCCCTCTGTACCCTGATATAATTTTTCCCTACCTCGCGACAAAACCCTCCTCTTTTTCTCCGGTCTACTACTCCCCCTAACGTCTCCACATATTTTCGCAACTCACTTCTCCCCCATCGCCCACCGCCATCAACTCACCCTTTTGGGTTAGTCCGTACGTGGGAGCCCCATTTTTTCCGCGGGCATCATTTCTCGCCATCGTGCGATGCCATGGATACTACCGCGCGGGTGATTTGTCCAGCACCTTCTGTGTATTATGGGAGAGACGAAAGCTGAAGATAAGGCATTGTTTGGGATAACTGGGGTACTATTTGCGTACAATGGTGGTTTCTGAGCGAAGATACGTAAGAAGGCAAAAATGGCTAGGAACATAGATGGCCTTTCAGTTAATATTGTTACAGTCCTCCTTTTACTAACCATCTGCATGTTTGCATTGTATATGTTTGCGTTCAGGAACAAACGATTATTGATTAACATTCGAGTTCATATATTAATTTTTAATTAACCATTGTACACCAGATTTTAATGAAATTAACATTTAAATTTTATAATTTCCATTAACTAATATTTATCTTTGTCTAGTGCCGGAGACATAATCGTTTGTGTGCATGTGCGAGCATGTACGAGTGGTTGTGTGTGTATGTATATGTACATATATACATATACACATATTTACACATTCAAACACGAAATCTCGCCATATGGCGAACAAATATTCATTCACATATGGATAATGGATAGGAATACATATAAAGAACGAACACAGGAAGGGTGGGGAAGGCGGAATTGAGCAAATCACAAGCGTAAAAATATTTCATTGAATGGGATTTGAACACCAGATCTCTCGTCTTGCCGGGCCGATGCTCTAACCACTTGAGCCATCGAGGAAACGTTACTTTGTTTATGATTATATATATATATATATATATATATATATATATATATGTGTGTGTGTGTGTGTGTGTGTGTGTGTGTATGTGTGTGTGTGTGTTTGAATTTCATATGCCGTCGGGCTTAGTACAGGGTAAACTCTACCATCACCTACCAAACCGACCTTCGGGTTGATTACTGTGTTTATGGTTTCATGTGTATGCATGTAAAACGAAATTTGAATAAATATCAGTTACTTACATGACCACAAAGTCCTCCTACAGGTTATTTAAGAAAATCCAATCTCAATGCTACGAACAATTTAAAATTTACCAGCAAGGTACACCAATCGCGTATGTTTTAACAAAATTTCTCAAAGCAGTCTCTTTGCTTGCCCTACTTGGCCGTTGCAGCTTCTTCGACGACACTATTTTCCAATGTCCCTATTCTCCATCCTTAACCTAGTAGTTGCTGCAAAAACCCACAGGATTTTAGTACACTATAAACCCAACAAGTAAAAAACATAATTCCGTTGTTGACTATTAATTCAACAATATCCTGAGTTGTAAACTTTAATAGAAGACCGAAAAACTCGGAAGTTAATTGCTTTAAAAGTATTTTGCATTTTAGTTACATTTGTACACCAGTTAAGAAATGTTGAAATTTCCGCTGTAGTCAAAATAATCTCGGTCAAGGAGAATGACATTTATACCTATCAAATTGATGCACTTTTACGTTAAAATAGGCAAAAAACGTATCGTCACTTGATAGTATATTGTATCAGGATAGTAGATTTCATCGGTAAAATATATTCAAAATGATTCAGATTTTCATGACATCAATTTTATAGCATTTAAAGATAATTCATGAGTTGCTTTTGGTGACTGTGGAAGAGATAGCATAACTTATTTCTTTAATAGCCAGAAAATATCGTAGATAAAACTACGGACACGTCTATCTAGTAAAAATCGCTAATATGCTATTTTTTACCCCAAATAGATTCCTCCGTATCGACTGTCATTGACTTACACTAGGGGTCATCGTCAAGTGAAAGAGAGATGAAAACTGAAAGAAGCAGATACAGATAATATCTTCTTTCTATAAAATTATTCTCTTGCGCTAAATTCGTGTTTATGTCCATAATAAAGTCTGCGGCAGATTTAGATAGCATGGGACGGTCCTTTATTAATCCTATTTCATTCGCTGAATGGTCTCCATTATGGCAGACCTTATGTCTTTCATTCCACTTTCATTCCCCTTTTTATTTTGAGAATTGCGTTGCGGAATATTACAACTAACAACCTACAGAAATGAATTGACTAATCCCTGCGGCAAAGCGAGTCTGAGAGTTCAAGCTTCTTTCTTTCTCGTTTCCTAATCTTTCCTATCCTCAACTATAAACGTTTTTAACCTAGAGTATCTGCTACTAAAGATATTAAGATATTTTTCAATCTGCTTATGTTGTTAAATAATACTAAGGTAGAAATATTGCAAAGACCTATTTTCACAACCGCCCAGATTAAAACTTGTGGATGGCGCATTTATAAGTACAGTAACATGAGGAATTTTAACATTCTTCGGAAAAAGTCTAGAAATACAGTGAAGCCTAAAATTCATTTATTTTCAATTTATTCTTTAATGTCTCACGAACCCTGATAGATACGCTTCTCCAACTTCTGGAATTGCCCATCTCTTGTCAATGATCCAATGGGAAATTGTACAGTGTTAAAATATTTTATTCCACCAGAATTGAGGGAAAAAAGGGAATCATTTAATCATTATAATTCTTAAGCCCAAAAATTTTTCTATAATAATTCTTTTATAAATTGATTCATAAGGAAAATCTTTATGAGATTAAGCATGCGATTAAAGTCGAACGAGTAATCAAAACAGTGCAAGAGACTGCGGATTAATACCCTGTACTTAACCCTTATATTATTTGTAAAAAGTTAATTTACATTTAAACGACAGTTTAATTAACAGTTAAACGACAAACATCATGTCGTTCGCATAATGCGTTTTTCGAGTTAACTAAATATACTAAACATATATTAATTATAATACTTCATTATGACACAGCGCGTAACATAATTTTCGTTATCTACCTAAAAAGAGAACGGATATGTTCATTTCATCATCAAATATATCCATTCACCACGAAGATTAGTAATACAGCTGTACACTGACCCCAAAATGCACCGAAATTATGATCTGAATGATAATTAATAAGATAATTATCCAAAATTTATCACATTATTTTTAAGTATGCGTTAAACACATTCAAATAAAGTAAATAGCAAAAAGATACTCGAAATCAAGAGTAAAAGTATCCCTTCTTCTCCCTTACTTTGCTGCCTTCCCCTTCTCTTGAGTTTCATACAAAATCTCTGCCTGTCACCTTCACCCCCACTATCTTCCCCACTGTCTGTTTCCCCCAAGCCATGTTTTTTTCGTCCACACGCACACGACTTTCTGGGAGTAATCTCCGACTTTCTCTCTATTTCTCACTTCTCACTATCACTATCTCGCACAGTCCTTAACCAATCTTTACTTAGTCTCCTTTCGTCCCTAACCTCCGGGCACTTCTTCCCCGACCTGTCACTCCACCTCCGCTCCCCCAGCGAGAAGCCACTGGCACTATATCCAAGCGAATCTCTCGTCAGATTTCATAAAACTTCCGTTCCCGCCAAGAGACCCTTCGCCGCCAACCAACTACGTAGTATTTTAGGGCTCGCCACTGCCGCTCCTGCCTCCGCGTTCTCCGTGTACCCATCTCCCCTCGTATCTGCGATCTCATACACCCTTTCCTCTTGTTATATTCCACCACTCGTACCCTTCTTTATTCCAGTAACCTTCCCATCCAAGCTTACCGCTCACACTCGAAAAAACAACGCCCAACGTGAAACCATCGAGGGGCGATTTGGTGCAAAGTGAGTTCGTGTGACACATCACTGCAGTAGGTAATAGTGGGAGTTTCAAAGGTCATCTGATATGAATTCTCCGTCCGAATGCACGCATTCCCATTCCCGTTCAATTTCCCAGAACTTTTTGTATGCAAGACACATAGCATTGGTTTTTTTATCATTTCTTTCGATCCATTTCTCAACAATTATAATTTATAGTGTTTTTATAAATTTTTACTAGCCGTGAAAAGGTGATAATCCTAATGAACACTTGGCCAATACTGCGTACAAGGAAGATCCCAGAAGGCAAGATTTCATAAATTTCTCTGAACGTAAAAGAAGATGAGAATGAAGGGGCACGAAGGATATTAGAGACAGGTTGCCTCCACTATAAAAAATGTGTTTCGATAAATTTTGGGAGGAAAAGTATTTTATCCAAAAACACACTATTAGGGGAGCCAAAATAACATACGTTGAATCCGAAAAATACTTGGGTGTAACGATAACTACGGATATGCCCTGGGAAACACAGGTTTGTAACATTTGTGGAATAGTAAATCAAAACTTAGGATTCATAAAAAGAATACTTGAGAATTGTAATGAAAGGGTCAAGGAGATGTGTTATTTCACGTTAGTTGGGCCCCACCGTGAGTATGCTGGAAGTGCATTGTATCCTCATAAGGCTTAGTTTTGGAATAAGATCGTGTGCAACGTAGAGCAGCTAGGTTTGTGAAAAGTTGTTAATAACAAGGTAGCAGTGTCAAGGCACTATTGAAAAAATTAGGATGGGAACCACTAGTTGAACGTAGGCTTAACGACAGGTTAAATTTACTGCGTAAATTTGAGGCAGGTTACTTATCCGAGGATGCCAAAGACATTACAGGCTCCGACTTACGATGGTAGATCAGATTACCAACGTAAAATCAGGGAGACTTGAAATAGAACGGATAGATTTAACATCTCCTTTTTTCTCGTACCAATTGAGGTCAAAATAGATATGAATGTACTCACGTAGGAAATAATTAGAATTGGTAGTGTATACATTTGTCGATATCCCGCATGATTCCCTCTACATGTTATTCTTTTTATTTAATAGTTTTATTCAATAATGTTTATTTATGTTAATCTTTATAACACTTCTACAGCATGATTTGAATGTACGTATCCTGTTTGGTAATTTTCATTGCGTTTATTTAATCTGTGGGACATAGTGTTTAAACTTTAAATTATTAACAAAATGTTTTCACTGCAAAAGCACAATGAGTAGGAAAAATTGATTTGCAGTTTGCCACAATTGCGATTACTTCCGTCTCCTTAACGCCGGTATTAAGATTCTTTGTTAAGTTTCTCAGAAAGCTAGCTACTAGATACCCTAACAAACACACAATTAAAATTATATTACGAGCATTTACTAACTGTTAGATATAAAACTATGAGATATAAAATAAATTCCAACTAATATCAAATTTAATAGGCAGCTAAGTTGTTTAACTCGATTATTATCATCATGTTTGCATCTCAAACCACCGAGTTTTACGGTTACTCTTGCCAAATTTATAAGTATTTCAGGACGAAAAGCAATCGAAAATATATAAACGAGCAAGATCATCAAATGTTTCATAATAAAATTTAATGAATGTTTATAATGTAGTTGAAAACCATTTATTAATAACAAAATTACACCCACAACATAATTATTTTTCTTAAAATATTGTTGCAAAAAAGAACAAAGTGACTGTAAATGCTTTTGAATACGTTCTCATGATTTATGTATAAGAAACACCCGATGAAGTTTTCCACTTCTGATTCTCCTAAACACACTAAAATCACATGTCCATAATGTCCAAAACAACAATTTCAAGACTGATTCCTCTTACGACTGGAAATCGTCCAGAGCTTTCACAGTCATTTTGCAAAAACCTTAACCATGTTCAACTTTGACATTATTTTATGGTATCAATGTGTCCAACCGTTCATTGAAAGTTCTTAAATGCTGCATCAAAAATCGCATTAAAGACATCAGAATTGGGCCTAACACAAAGCCACTATGTAGTGAAATAAATTATATTGTCAACTATCAAACAACCTTTACTCTTAACAATTAATGTAATTTTTCTTTATGATGTCCTTTTACAGTTTTTTCAACAACCTTTTTGTCTAGTTATCATCATTCTCAGTCTCCACATTAAAACGGAAACGCAAAGTATTTTCATCCTTCCTTAAAAACTTACTATGGAATTCCACAAAGTATGGTCTTTAACTATTTATCGAACTACATTAACATGATACCTAACATAAAATCATAAAACATGTGGGCATCCATAAAAAACAAGTACTTGTACTATGTTATCAGTAACATAATGATATGAGTAATAATACAATAACTCGCTTCAATGGATTATGGACACACTTCCAGTTGAGTCCTTCCAAAGTGTGTCATCCTAAGATTAAATAAACTGGGCGTTTAGCAGAACCTAACAGAATTTCATAAAATACTTTTAGGCTCCTAAGTTAGTTAAAGCTAAAACTGACTAACAAGAAGTCATAATAGGGTCATTAATAATCTAAAGTTGTGCAACTGGTTTTCACTTCCAAAAAATCAATACCAATAGCTGGAATTATCTCCATTTCCATCTTGGTTCTTAAAGAATAAGAGTTTTTAACTTCCGGACAGTAAAATTTTTGTTCTTGGAATAATTGACATAAAATGCAATTCCTCGAATTTTTTCGAAGTTTAAATACCATAAGAAATTTTTACGTTGCATGTTAAATTTGTGACACACAAGCCTGTACTAGTTGCCTTAATTTATCCGTCGGTAGACAAATAGCATACAATTCGGGAAACAAAAAATAAGTTAACAAGATATGCTAATGCATTGACGTATACAACGTTTACACGTATTTTCTAAAGGAATGTTTTCAGCTTCACTTTCTTCACTCGTATCTAGTTTAATAATCGCTGTCTTGAGTCATCTAGATCAGAATCTTTTGTTGATAAGGGATCAAGAATCTCAATTTGCCTAACGCCCGTGTTTGACACAATTAATATTGTGAACGGCTGATTATTATTTTGGACATTACCTCGCTAAATCGCGGTTTCCTGTATACCATCACTACTGTAGTTAATCTTAATAATAGATGCAACATCAAAATCGTCCCCAAAAATAAATAGGCGATAATACCCCTCATCTTACCCTATTTTCCCTTTCTCCTTTATTACTTTTGGTGGGGCAAGGTCATTTATCTTTTCCAAATACGTGATTGGTTAACAGCTACTTGACCATTTTTGCAGTATCAATTCACTTTTAATCATTTCTTGCCTATTTTTCTTTTTATTTACGAACTACATTAAACAGGTACAAAATTAACTACATTAACTACTATTACTACATTAACAGGTAAAAAATAATGTATTATATATTTTTTTAATAGTCGCAAATTGATGAAACCTTGAAAAACTACTAGCTATAAATACTATAAATGTATCAATAACCTAACTTACAACATGCATATAGCGATAATACTGAAATACATGAGGACAAAATTCAAAGTTTAAAATGTATATTTCGATCCAATTGCAATGAATGTCACTCTAGCCTTTTCATTTTATGAGTAAAAACTTGTTCTTCCATACACCATCATTTCAACTTTTTTCCGGGCAAGAAATGAAGACTAAAAGTTAGACTCGTATTTATTAAAATATGTGATCATTCTTAATATAGCACTACATATCCCTGAAAAATTCAGTAGATTAAGTTTGAGTAAGTAAATCATCGTAACAAATTTAAATCAAAAATGTCTGTCTACCATATGGACTAAAATAAACATTCTATTTGTTACCAGCATCTATCTTGCGTGTGTACTGTGTTCTGAAAGTTTTGACGAGAGGCCAAAAGTCTTTTTCATGTAATTTTCGAAGTGGTTTCCTGTACAAAATTGTCAAATAAATAAGCTATTTGAAAGATGTGTTCAAACTCATTATAAAAAAGGTGGACATTTTGGTAAATAAATACGTTTGAACGTATCCGTTGTGTATTAACAATAATGATACGATAAACAACACGTATTAAATACTAGAACAAGGCTATTCAATATCTTGATGGTATTTAAGTACATACTATATTTAAGAGATAAATATCAATTTCAACTCATATAAACGCATTAAAATTAAAATAATCAGAACGAGTTTCCTTTAGATTCTCTTTTAATTCTCAGATTGACTTCAAAAATATTGTCAGAATGTGATATGGAAAGACAAGTACGTTCGTTATTTTTAAGGTCCCTGTTACCAATCTCCACTACCTATCGAATTTCAAACTAGTTGGCCGTGTAATTGTCCTACGGACACCATAGTATTTAACTCAAAGCTTGGTTTGATAGGTGAGGTTAGAGCTCATTAGGTAATTCGCCCAACTGACTGAGGGTGCCCAGAGGCATCAACTGGAATCAAACCTGAGCTCTCTGTTCAATAGTCAAGCGTTTTACTCACGGGGTTACCATGTTCCTACATTGATGTTTCAGTAGACGAATTTTGATCAAGAAACGGATTCATTTTACTAAATATCTAAATCCCGTTATTTGCACTTACGAGGCGTATTCTTAAAGTAAGTACCGTTTGCTTATATTTAAATATTGGCGCTTCAGAACACAGTTTTGCTCCTGCAGCGCCATCTACTGATTCATTGATAAGCTATAGCAGCATTTGTTTTGTTTCAGAAGGCGTTTGCTTGTCCGTGCATGCAAACAACAATGTCCGCGACAATCGTTGATCCCGCCAGCTGTGAAGTGCGTTCTGTCATACGATTCTTGTATGCAAAAGGATTGTCGGCTGCTGAAATTCATCGGGAATTATGCCTAGTTTATAAACCTACAGTTATGAGTGAAGGAAAGGTTAGACAATGGTGCTGTGATTTTAAAAATGGACCAACAAATATCCTGACGAAGAGCGAAGTGGTAGGCCCAGTATTCTGGCCGATGAAATTGTTTCGCAAGTGGAACAAAAACTGCGAAGTGATCGTCGATTGACAATGGCCTGGCTGAACAATTTCCTCAACTTGGACGCACTACTGTCTACAATATTGTTACGGAAAACCTCGGATACCACACATTGCGTGCAAGGTGTGTACCGAAAATGCTCACCGACCACCACAAAGAGCAAAGAATGTCCAGTGGACGATAGTTTTTGGGTCGTTGGGAACTCTTTAAGCCACCCACCGTACAGTCAGTCCTGACCTTACACCCAGCGACTACTTCCTCTTCTTTCATTTGAAACAGTGGTTCGGTGGACAACGTTTCGAAACCGAAGAGGAACTCAAGAATGGCGTTGTCGATTGGTTCAACCCTCAGGCGGCGAGTTTCTATGCAGAGGGGTTAAAGAAGCTGGTGAAGCGCTACGAAAAATGCTTAGAAGTGAACAGCAATTATGTAGATAAGTGAAGTAGGTTTGTAGCTAACTAAAAGTGCCAATAAAATGTGTTTCATATGAGTATATTTTTTCCTGTGACCAAACGGGCCTTACTTTATGAACACGCCTCGTAAAAACATTTGTGCTTAGGATTTCCCAGGATTTTAACTGATGGAAAAACAATGAAGAATCATAAGCCTTTAAGCAAAAATAAACAATATAAAAAAAAACAGATGACATTTTTAATTTAGGAATGAGATAGTTCACCTCTAACACAACTATAACGGAAACAGGGCTTCCGTCCAAAGTCGTTCAAAGCTACTTTGCAGCCTGTTTGTACCATCATAAATGAATAAAATATAAGCAAGGCAGTATCCACCGACCCAACCAAAAATGTTGACGCATTATTTTATAATAAGGTAATTTATTGTTTAATTTTAATTTCATATGTATTCTAGTTCAAGTTGCACTTCTGTTACCAATTTCTTAAATATTTAAATGAAAGAGGAGTGAATAATGTAATAAAAATAAAATGTAAGAGGCGTGGTTATGAAAACAAAACTATCATTCTTTTTCAATACTTATAGTATTTTTCGTGCAACTACAACTCCTGTACTCAAACAGAGAGGATCTTGTATTATCCATTTATCGGCCCTGATCTAAGCAACACATGAAATTTATTGCTTTTTATGATTCAGACAACCTTCCCAGACATTTTCAAGAGCCTGACGTCTGCTTTTGGAACCCGATAAGATAATCCCGGCATGTTATTTTGTTATCAGGTTTCCCAGGGGTAGAACCACTTGAGTTGGCACTACATCTATGCCCAAGGCGGGACGCGAAACCGCGCATTTTGAGTTGGACTTTCGGGGTGACACGGACCTGACTTGCTATGACAAATAGACAAACTATGCACATATGACGACACTATTCATACGTACATATCTGACGAACAGGCCAGCATTGATATCGAGAAGAAAGTTTCAGGGATTGTTTATTTAAGTGTCTATTTAATGACAACTGTCAACGTTGGGTTTCTGGTGACAATCCAAAACAATTATGGAACATTGCTAATATATTTAGATACGATATTTTCTTCCACATACTAGTATAAGTTTTGATACGGATTTTAAATATGAAAATTCTGGGTATTTAGTACATATTATTACATCGGTTAGAAAATGTTAAAAAAACGATGCACTTTAATCGAAAACAATGACAATATATGGAATAATTTTACAGAAATGAACGTAAACAAAAAGAAATTAATTCATGCCAAATCAATTCGTATTTCCACCGTCGGAATCAATAATTCTGTTGAAGGTTCCACTGTTGAACAAGTTCTTTCCAAAACCAATATACATGGCTTGTCCAAAAAAACCTAGAATAATCATTTCCGCCGACGTGGATGACTGGAGTGGGGCGATTTGTGGTGGGATAAGTGGTGGGAGGCCTTAGAAGAGCAACGCGACCCGCATCAGTCGTCTGTGAGCCGTTACAGTGTGCTGACCACTACAAAACCGGATCCCTATTCGAGGGTCGCGTCACGAATTCAGGATGCCAGATTCCATGGAGTAACGATACGCAAGAAAATTATGTACAAGCCCGAAAATTCGGGTACAGGAGATGCAGCAACGTCCCGAGGAATGTTTTTCCTCTGTCACAAGATGTCCTGGGAGTGCGATGAAAAAGCGCAAAAAGTTAGACACATGCTCAATTTTGATTGACCTCCAAGTGTCAGGATGTTAGCTGAAGAGTGCAATATTCAGAAAACCACAGTGCATTGCATTCTTACAGAAGATTTAGCCATGAAAAAGATGTGCCAAGATGGTCCCCAAGGTGCTGTCAGAAGACTTCTTGGGACACAATGTAGCCTTGGATCACTAGGACCACGGTGAAAGTGACCTGATTTTTTTTTAAACAACTGGTTACTGCTGACCAGACGACGTGTCTTTGACTACAACCCCTTTGAATACCATTTTGGACCACTGGATTATGTCAAAGAGCCCATAACGGGGTCTTGATCGAGAATATAGGTTCTTTTATTGCCATACAGGAAGTATATCACAGTTGACGGATGCAACGGCATTGGTGTGTCGATAAATAAGGGTGTTCTTATGAATAATTTTAGCAGTTTTTATTTTGATCTGCAATGCATTTTTTCCCCAAATTTATTCTTCTTATTTTTAGAAAGGACCTTGTATGTCTAGAACCTCCGAAAAAAAATTGAATTATTATTTTTTTCATTAAGTTGTTTGTGTTGAATCAACATTATCTTGAACGTCCGCATATTTAGTACTTATTCACATATGACATAAAGAAGTACCCTACCGATATTTCTACTACTTAATTAAATTCTAAAACTTCTTAATTAAAAATCTAAAACTTAATTAAAAAACTAAATTTCACTTGAGAGAACCAACATTTTCTTAGTTGTATTAATATAGTTAAAACTGCACGTTAAAGCAGTCCTGGGAGTGTTAACAGGTTCATGGAAAAGGTCACCATCAAAATGAATCCAAAAGTGAAGCTAAATATTAAGATTTCAGAAAAAAACATAAGAATAGAGGTAAAAGTGAAAAATCTATGCTAGGAGAATGAACGAGAGAACAATTCCAAAATTATCGGTGGAAAATGAACTAAGAGAGATAAACGAGCCGAAAAACGACCACCAAAAGCAAAGTGTATTGGCGAAAAGTAAATTTGCAGAATCCATGAAAGGGAGAGGACGACCCTTAAGGATAGAATTTCATTACAAGTATTTGTGATCGATTAATATAAAGCAAATTACATTTAAAAGTCCAATGGAACTGATATGTGAATTATTCATTGAGTAATCAAAATTTAATTGGCCACGAGGAGAAAATGAAGCACTGAGGGAACAGTGTAAATTGATACATAAATTTCGCCATTGCACAGATGATAAAGTTGTTCCAATTAACGATTAGAATGAAATAACTTGGTAATGTAAACCTCTATTTGCCAAAATAAACACATGCTTTAGTTTTTAAGGGTTCCCTCAACAAGAGGTGAAACGGGAGGAAAGTCGAGATTTGGCGTATAATAAAATTTCCCCGGTATTTTTCCTCGAAAGCCGCTACCTCTTCCGTGGCAATATTCCCGCTCTCGCATTGAGCAGGCATACGTACGGACGCAAGAGGGATAGAGGAATAGAGTTAGGGGGAGTTGCGGGGCTGTGGGAGAGAGGACGCCCCCGCAATCCCCGCCGCTCGACGCATACACTTCCCGCGCGCTCCGCCGTACCGCACGCCTTCCGCAGTCGCTAATGGATCGTCTGCGATGATGGATGGGCACCGAGTGTTGTTTGGTTCTCCCCACCACTCCCCTTCCCTTCTCTTTCGCTCCGCGCCTCCGTTGCCGGCCACTGGGCATCGGCCGAACGATCGATCGTCCTCGCTCCTCCCATTCTTTATGAAAATCTCACCCCTCTTCATTTCTTACTGCTTAACCTGCCTTCCAGCTTGTCCTCCAATCCTGATTCCCCCTCCCCCCGCCCAGCTTCTTGTGGAATGAGGATGTCCTCATCGTAACAGTGTATCTAGTTCCTTTCAACGTTGTGGTATCTTTCTCACCTTTCTCATAAACCTCCTCACCATTCCTTGTTTACATTCTTATCCTTCGAACTAAAGTGGCAACTGAAAAAAAATTTTTTTTCAATTTAATATGGCGATAAAACATCGAACCCTTTCAGCTTTTTCTATTATGTACTGTTGAGTCAAAGCCAGGGTTAATTGTGCTTATTTTCGATTTTTGGTACCTAACTGTGATGAGCAATCCAGGGATCCCTGGTTAAAATAAAAGATAAGTAGGTATTAAAAATTGCTGGCATTTTTTTGGAAGGAAAATAGAAGGTCCAACTTAAAGTGTGACCAAATAACTTCTTCCATCAGGGAAAATTATAAATAATTACCTAACATTGTGGTTTATCTGGCGCCTTTTGCATGCACTGCCGTATCTCCAAGATTTTCCTCACACCTTTATTATTTAAATGCAATATAATACTGATTCATTCATCACTCTGTAGTAGTGAGCGCATAATTTGTAATGCTCAAAGTCTGTGTTCATAGCTACCATGTGACGATGTTCATGTCAAAGTAACAGTCGTTAAATATTTATGAATACAATACGTAAACTGGCAGACCTTTAGCAAACAATTTGATCGATTCTATTTCATTTCCATTAAAATAAATAAATAATAAAAGGAAGCGATTTAAATGAGATATAATTAACATATTAAATATACCTACATTATAATTTAATATATATTATATTTCACTAATAATGTAGGCATAAAATAACTTAAAATGTACCTTTATGTTATCTTAAACAAATAATGTAGGTATACATTGTAAGTTAAATTTAAAAATTTTAACAAAAAGATTTTCAGACATTTTCGTGCTAAGTAAAGGCTTTCCTAAGCTGGTAAGAGGATACTCGGTTAATGGCACGTGTCCCTTAATACACGTTTCTGAGTAATGGATGATGAAAGTAATATAATTTTTTCGTCCTATTCTCACCTTCCCCATTGTCACACTTTTAGTTGGACCTTCTGTTTTCCTTACAAGGTTGTGAAGGTAGACAATTGATAGCAGGAAACAGAAAGATTCCTAGAAAATGGGAGAGTGGAAAAATTTCGGATTGGAGGAGTGCGAATCGTTCACACGGCGGCAGATAGGAAAGGATTATCATGTGGGATGGTCGGATAAATGAATGATGAAGTCTCTGTAATTTCGTCGAATTGAGAGCCATGGGGAGCAATCTTACGATTCCGAGAAAACAAAGCAGCTGAGCACGGGTACGGGTTAGCCGAAATGCTCCGACCTGTTTTCCGGAACTGCTTCCGAAAACAGAACAGTAATTATTCGGAACTATTCATGCCTTCATTTCAGTGCGGCACAGGACGATTAGTACAAAGGTACCTATATTATTATTAGATATTCTACCGGTTAAGGTAGGTTTTTGGATGGGCACAATTATCAAATAAATAACTTGCGACTCCAAACAAAACCCAATCCAGCAACCTACTCTGCATTAGGTCTCTCTTCATCTCTGTACCTATATGTACATTCATATTATTAAATGTAATTAATTTGTTATACACATTATTATTTGGTAATCTACCGGATGAAGTAGGTTTTTGGGTGGACGCAACTACCAAATCAATACTTTGTGACTCCTAACAAAACTCAATCCAGCAACCTAATCTACATCAGATCCCTCTTCATGTCTGTGCACTTATTTCCTCCCTTCATCCCGTCCAACATCCCTATCCTGTTCCTGCCCTTTCCTCGCTTGCCCAACATTCTCCCCTCCATTACCTTCTTCAACATTCCACTAGCGCTCAAAACACCTTTCATCCATTTTTCCTGACTCCATAGGATTTCTCTCAGCAAACCCCTCTCCTCACCCACCATCTCCAGTACTTACTCATTTGTTTTTCTTTCGGTCCATTTTACCTTCTCTATTCTTCTCCACACCCACATTTCAAAAGCCTCCAATCTACGTCTATCCTCCTGCTTCAGTGACCACGTTTCCACGCCGTCAAAAACTCTACTCCGTTTTAATGTTTCAATGAGTCTTTTTCTTTACATCCTTCCCCTACGTCCCTGTCATCAACTCCCTCTTCCTTGTGAAAGCCACTTTACGTAGTGCAATTCTTCCCCTTACATCCCTACTACTTTGACCGTGTTGGTCCAAAACATTTCCGAGATACGCAAACTGTTATACCTGCTTTATTTTCCCCCCTCTTATTTTAATGTTTAGCATAGCTTTTTTCTTTCTGGAAAATCGCATAACCTTTGTTTTATTAATATTAATTCTCATCCCATATCGGTCAACTCAATTAGGAATAAATATAAAGGATATATGTTTCTGTCAGTTTTCCTTGTATCCTTGTGAATGAATATATATATTTATCCCTCCCATAGACTACAACCTTGACGGGGTAGAAGGCCATATACGTTCGGATGACCTCTAGAGCTCTACTGGCGGGAACAATGATAAGATGATAATAGCTCCTGGTAGAATCACCCATGCAACAAATGTTAGTAGCCAGACGAAAGGTAGCCCACACAGCGCCTGTTCCTCAGTGAGACGCCTGTAAATTTCGTCTGACCCCTGTGGGGCTACTATTGAGTGATGGTGTCAACTTGAAAACTATTTTGAGGAAGACAACGGAAAACCCCTTCAATTATTATTCCCAAGAGCATAATGATAGACAATATAGAGAATATCAGTCCTGGGACCTACAGGTGTGTCGTTCTCGGCTGCGGGAGAGGCAAGGCTTCCGCGGTCGTAATCTCACGAAACTCACAATAGAAAACCGACAGCATCAGGACAGAAGACGAAGAAGAAGACGAAATTAGTTAGAATAGGGACATGGAATGTTAGGACAATGTTGAGGACAGGAATATTACAGAATATTAAGCGAAAAAGGGAAAGAGGAAATATGGATATTTTAGGTTCATGCAAGGTGAGATGGCGGGGATTTATGGAGTGATAGTTATAGATTAACAAACAGCGGCGGGGACGTGAGCCAACGAGGAGAGACCGTAATATTGAATGAAGCGGTAGGAAGAAGTGTAGTAAACAAAAAATGACGGACAGGATATGACCAATAGAGATTAAATCAGAACCGACCAACTTGGTCATTTATCAGGTTACATGCCACCAAGAAATCAAAAGGAGGAGAAGTCGGTAGGATATACCGACTTTATAGGACAATCGCGTCTGTTCCTGCAGGGAATCACTTGATATTGATGGGGGATTAGAATGCGATGGGGGACTACGATTTAGGTACGAGGAATGACCGCGGGGAGAAATCAATTGAGCTGTTTAGGAGACGGAGGTTAGTCATTACCAACACTTGGCTTAGACACCACAAAAGACGTAGGTATGCGTGGAAAATGCCAGGTGACTCAGAAAGGTATCAGTTAGATTATAATATGATTAGGCATAGATCAGACAGATACACTGAACAAGGTGATCAATTCGCACATCTTCCCAGGAGAGGATGCGGACTCGGACCACCCTTTAATTCTTGTGACTGTGTAGCGTCCTTTTCAAAAAGATAAGGCAAGGGCACCGTGTTTGGAAATGGAATGTAGAAGCATTAAATGGAGCACAAGGATGGATTATCAGCAGGTTGTAGAGAAAATCATAGAGGACGGTGAAGAGCTGAGTACTATCTTTCTGATAATCTATAGGAACCGTGAACCGAACATATCGTTTGGTATATTTTCCTTTATAAACATGAATTACGGGAGTTAAAATACTAATGGTAAATACACAGAATGAAATAATGTGAATTTTGAGAGACACTGTTCCAGCAGACTTTTGGATAACGTAATAATTGTTTATTTATTTTGAAATGAATGAGAGTAAAAACTGATTAATGCGAATCGATATAATCTCTACTAAGAATGCAATGCCTGTTTGGAGACATATTGGAAAGCAGAGTAAAATGAAAGGCAAGTCGTTGGAGAAATGATTTTAAATTTAAATAATTAACTATTTGAAAAATTCATAAATAGTGCGCAACTTCAGGACTTTATAATTGAAATTATATTAAGTTATAAAGTACTAATTTATTGACTCACTAATGTGATTTATTCAGTCTAAATAATTTCGTTTGATCTTGATGTTCTTTCTTTATTTGCATTTAAAGTATTTAATTTGAAGGAATTATAACGGTATTATGCGTAAGCAAGGATGTCTCGGAAATGGATTGTAATTCTTATGGACAACTTAAGGGCCTACTGTAATACAATTTCCTGAAACACACTTCTCTAAAATATGAATTAATTTTTAATTTGAAAAATAAAATTTAGAAAAATGTATTGAAATTACTGAAAACATCTTTGAAATATACGGATAATTAACCTCCATTTTTAACATTATCAAAGCGAACATTTGCTCCCGAGTTGGTCTGCTCGCAACTAATTTGCATTGTTTTTATTTGCACATAAATTTTTCGTATCGCAAGCATAACGTTTGGCCCTGGCGAGTTTTTAGAAAGAAATGGCCCAAGAGCACAGACAATTTAACAAAAGTCATTAATCAAATTCGGAATTTTTAACTTACAGCGACGAGACAATGGACTGTTTTTCTCACATCCATAGTCTCTCTTTATTTGATATGGAATTGACGCAACGTGATGGTGTCAGAGCCCTCAAACCAACAGCAAGGGAAGTATTTTATAACCCCAAGCCCTCCAGCCCACGCCATACATCCCTCGCCAATCGCCCCTTCCACAAATAATGCCTACCCCCACCCAGCTGACGTCATCAGGAGCAGGCGTCCGAATCCATGGCACAAAATATTGTTACCCCACTCCCGTGATCATCGCTAATGCGCGGAAATGGGGAGAAGGCAGAGAGTAATGGGAAGAGAGAGATGGAGTGCGAATGGATGGAAGGCAGGGGATGGAAGGAAGGAGGGAGAGGATTTGGGAGGGAGATGAAAAGACTAAAGCTCAGCGGGTGGGGGTAGAAGAAGCAAAGTGAACAGGTCGAACTGCGGGAATGGAAGTGTATCAGAGAATGGGCAGATGAAGCGAGGGAGGTGAAAGAGAGGGGTTGAGAGGAGCGTGGGAGCAGGGCGGGACTAAAAAGGGATAGCGGCGGAGGAGGTAAAGGAATTAGGTAAACGCTGAAGCTGAAAGGAGATGAAGAGGGGTTGATGGAATCAGGAAATTATATTAGCCCAAGGCTTTAAATCGTCACCGCAGTGTTATTCCCTTCCCATTTGATAAAAATGAGAAGGAGAAATTGAGAAACCAAAAAAAGGGAACGAGAGATGTACATAGCAGTAAAGTGGCTAGGGAATTCAAAGTGGGAGGGCGGAGAGAGAACAAAGAGTGTGAGGTAGGAAAAGCTAAGTGAGGAAAATGGGCTGAGAGCGGAGAAATAGTTTTGAGTTTGGGGTAAATTTGAGATGACAAGTGAACGGACAGATGGAGGCTGTTGAGCGAGACCTTATTCAGACATGGTTAACGACAAAAATGATTTCTGAGAAGAAAAACACGCCTATCCACCAAAGCTTACTTTAATTTACCCCAATAACATTCTTGATTCAATGCAAGTTATGTGTGTGTACGAGCTTTTGTCTTTTCAATCATTTGACGCTCTTCAATTTCAATTATTAATTTCCCATCGCACTGAAGAACGAAAAGCAGAAAAATGTACGCTTTTCTGAAAATAGGTGGGGCAGGAAATAACATGAGGAAATTAGAGATGAATTTATCATTGCCACATGAATTTCTTTTTACAAGACTTGAGTTGATTACACCACTTAACCAAAAATAGTGCTAGCGAATTGGGAAGCAAAAATCATTTCCCGATAAGAAATAATGAGAACTATTGTCAACAAAGAAAGAATTCACATGGAAGCATTATATTTCATTTATATTGGTACGAAAATGATTAAGGAATTCATATTTCCCTCCTAATCCTTTTACTTGTTAGAGGCGACAAATCCAATGCAATAAATTTACTTCAGCTCACCGACCATCATTCGCGTTACGGGATACATCAGCATGAAATTAAGTAAATCGTTTTCTTGTTTGCTCATATAGCTAAATGAAACCTTAATGTTAAAGTATTTCGAACGTACATTCCTGCAAGTCGATGCGGATTTAAATTGCATTTAATGAGTTTAACATAAGCGGAAGGGTATGTGAATTATTCACAAACTATAAATAGGATCCTAAATTAGTAATTTGAAGAAATATGTTCAATAACTACTAATATCCAATAAAATTTTCATCCCGACCGTTTTTTTCGTCATAGCAGTTACACCTTTTAAAAATAACCATGGGTCGTAAGCAATCGGGACGTCCAAAAAGAATCATTACAACGAAGATCCAATCAGATTGCCCGGAGTTCCTAGATATACCACCGAAAACGAACTGCAAACTTTGTTTCTAACGAACTTTTTGGCAACTTTTTGTTTCTGAAAATTTCGATGAGAAAAAGTAATAAGATTCTTGTTGTTGTTTTTTTATATTTTTCTTTCAAACTCTTTTTCAATCTCTATATTAACTGTGATATGCATACCTTGAAAACGGAACTGAACCCTGCAAATCACTTCGACCTGAAGACGCTTCCAGGAGAGGGTTTGCATCTGACTTTAGTAAAAGCATGGTACAAGACGGCAACCCTGTAAGAAGAATGAAACCATTAAAAATACCTGTTCAGCAGCTAAATCTCTCTTTTCGGCTTCGTAAAAACTTATTGCTAATAGAATTCAAATTTATATTCTGCACATTGTTGCCGTATTTTTAACCTTTAGTCATTTACAAGTAAAACCAATTTAATTCATATTTCTGCATATCATATTTAACCATTATACTCCTTATAAATCTATAATTCGGCAGCAGATATGTGGCAGAAATCCCAAGGCGTGTAAGTTTCTTTCAAAAACCCAAATATCAAATCATTTTAGTTAAAGGCGTGGGATCCCGACTATAACGCACGTAAGTTTCTGTTACTTGGTTATTGATAACATCGTTAATTGTATGCTACTGGGGACCTAGTATTAAAGAGTTGATCAAAAGCGACACCTGCTTGACGATATTTTCAACCTCTTGGAGTGGACATTGCATCACTGCTTCTGCCTGATTCTTCTCTAATTAAATGAATATATAATTCTAAAAACCGTATTACTGATTACATTATACTGTTACCTTGAAATCAATTATTTAACTAATGGTTCCGAGGCTTTATGACCCTTCGAAAAAAAGTAGATGATTGAAAAACTGCGAAATATCCCCAGGAAAACAAATTTTAGATAACGCACTAGTGCACATAGAAAATACCTACTCAATTAGATGTATTTTTAATTGAAATAATGTTGAATACATTGCCCTCAAGTAAAAATCCTAGACAATCATGGCCTTTACCTTTAAACTACTTCTATATTTTAACAATGATCGCTTAGTGTTTATATCCGCATATATACTGAACAAAAAGAAAGAAAAAAGCTGTGAATACAATTTTCTCTCTAACATATGCCAATGTACATGTACAGCTCAATAGCTTTTGAATGAATACATCGATTCTTGTTAATCCTCCTTTAAATGAAAAAATTTCTCAACATCAGGGTTTTTGGACCGCTCCCGCGCTGTTCCATCTGGCTGGACGACGGGTTTTGCGATCAGCATCTACAGGCCCAAAGATGCTAACTGCAACGCTGGCGAAACCATCTTCTGTTAGGCCCTTTACATCAACTATAATTATCGGTTTCCTTTTCTCTACCATGGTTCCAACGAGTGATTCATTTCCTTCGGCTTCTCCCTAGGCTCCCTCCTCTTTTTATATCTTGCCATGGTTCTTTGATACATCTTTTACAGTTACGGTTTTTAATTCTTCACTTGTGCTCGTTTTAATATCATTCTCAGTTTCTTTACGTTCCATTACTAGCCAATTGCGATTCATAGTCCTCTAATTTCTTGATTTTAAGTGAATACTTCCGCAGCAGTTGTTCAACATGCTTTTACCCTCGAATTGGTTTTGTGGTACTCAATTTGATTCCTAAATCTCTTCTTCACGAGGATGTGATAATTTCGTCGTATTCTCGCGTTCCCAGAAATCTCCCCCGTTCATCTTAATTAAGTGATTCTGTAGCATTTTGCCTTCCACCATTCATTTGTTCTCTTCGCAGAAATCCAATAACATTTTTTCTCTTTCGATTCGCCTCCCATCCCATAGCTGCCAGCTCTTTCTTTCTCCTTGTCCTTCCCTACGATTGCATTCCAGCCTCCGAGAATCATTGAATTTTCTTCTCTTCCCTCCTGTTACTTTTGTATCGCTTCAGAGATGTTATCATACTTATATTTTATTCGCTCGCTACTTTTGCGACTACTGGGTATCCGTGAGTAGATTTAATATCATCACCATGATGGTCCTTTCGGTGTGCGGCAAGAAGGTCTTCACTCTCATTGTAGTATCTCTTCAGCAAAATTTGGCTATTTGCACCGAAGGATGCACTTCGAGTTATTTTGTAACTAATGTCCCAAGCTCTTTGTCCCTCAAGATCTGTATACTTACTTATACAAGAATATTTCATTTCATTCCTTGAGAATTTACTTTAATATTGCCTAACTTGAAGAATAGCTGGAGTGGTGCCGTCCGTCGTATATTGGATAGTCGGCCTTTATGGATAATATAGTATATTATCACATTGATAGTTTAATTATGCATATAATGGATTCTCTACAACTGAATATAAATAAAAATAACTGGAGCTGTCTAAATTTTTAGCTAAACTCTATGTACAGAAAACCATTTTAACATCATCAACCCGGTGATCGTACATGTTGGCTTTCAATCATATGCGTTGGAGAATTTAAATATTCCCTTTAAATTGGATTAATATTGAGATGTGCGTTTTTCCTGCCAATTCCCTTTATTTTATATTTAGCATTAAGCACAGAAGGCTTAAACAGGGAAAAATGCTTAACATTTTTATGGAATTATGAAGTTCGTTCATTATGGATGGACTTAATGATTTCATTGACTCATTTAACTGCATGAAAAATAAAATGAAATTATTTCAAGACACACGCAAGTTACAAAAACATCAACACCACAGTTATCAACCCGAAGATTCGTGTGATGAGTGAGGATAGATCTCATCTAGTACTGATATTCGTACATCATGGTGGGGGGCAGCTTCTTCCCCTCTCCGGGCTATGGTTTCCCGGGAAGAGCTGCTACCCGAAAAATCACACAGCTTGGGTGAACTGAGGGTGCCGAGAGACGTGTAGTTATTGCAAGAAAAAAATCAGCTGAAAAATAACATCTATAATGGATATGATTTCTAAAATAATAACCTAAAAAAGTATCTCTTAGCCACAGTCATACAAAATTACTTCACTGTTATAGTAACTGGAATAAAAGATACACTACGTTCAGTAAACTTCATAAATTCAGTAATCTATTTTCACTCCATTTTTCAAGAATTTATCGTCGGAGCAATTTCTTTAAGAGTTAAATGCAAGCTTAGCTAGTAATGCAAATATCTTAAAACTAAGCGCAATTTTAGAATGTGATAATAAAATATGCGTTTTGTGTCTTAAATCAAATGAACTTTTGAACACTTAACTTCTATTTCGCAAAGAACACGATGTTCAGCTAGTGCTTCCTCTTTCAAAAATAATATAAATGTTCCATGAAAAAAAAACTCAATAGTGTTGGTACTATCAAACACGATGATGCGAAAATTGATCCGAAATGAATAATGTTAATCATATTTAGCACATAATCCTAAGTTTAGTCATTTGATGCATGCAATATATCTTTATTCATATTTTCGGCATAAAATAACCTAAAACAAAAAAGCGAAGTAAGGTGACGACACTCAGCTTAACTAAACCTGCAAAATAGGTCGAGTGGCAAAATATGATAAGCGCTCATTTTAACATTCATAAACGCCCTACAGGTAAACATCTGAAAAATTGACGTAGGTGAGTTAGAAAGAGAGAGATTGGGGTGGAAGGGAATTAAACCGAGGGAGCCTAATCACGGAAAAAATTGAAGAAGGGGATGACGGATAAGGCAGGAGTCAGGAGTGCCTGTGGTGTGTGAGGAACGAATTATTGGAAGCATTCTTAAGGGTAGACGGAGATGAGGTAAGGGATAGAAAATAAAAAGAGCCAGGGATGTAGGAAGTTGGAAAAGGTGTGCAGACGGGTGAGGGGAGGCAATAGATGTCGGAGGAGAATAGGGAAAGGGAAGAGAAAGGGTAGGAGAAAGAGAGAGAGGGTGGAGGGTAGCAAGAGGGGGGATGGCGTGGTCCCAGCGGTGGGGATTGATAACACGTGACTCTGCCGCTGGTTTATCGAGCCCAGTGCCCCCCGGGCAGTAATTACGGCCAGCGTCGGCCGTTTTGATGGATGGCCCGCCGCAGGGTTTTCGTTGACTTCGCCCCTCTTTCCACAGTCCAACAGTCGTTGCCTCCATTCCCTTCCCCAACTCCTCACGACACCCCGCCCCATCCCCTCCGCCCACGACCGCCACTCCCCCTCACCTCGTCTCCATCGACCTCACAGACACCCCTATCTCCATTTCCCTCTCTTTCCGTTTCCTCATCTCTCCTCTACACCCTCTCCCCTATACACACTCACTCCCTCTCCAACCGCATACCCCAGCCCCTTCCCGCCGCCCAACTCACACCCGTAAACTACACCCTTTTGCCCTTTTAAATTCCTCCCTCTCCCGAACCACTTGGTCCCTGCCGAGGTTACCTCCGACCACAACTCTTGACGCCTGAAATTCTTTTCCCGATTGTCTTCCATCAACACACATTAAAACGTTAAGGTTATGCTTCTTGGGTAATAGGACGGGTGAGGTTAGCATTCTCATTGTGAAAATAAACGCCATCAATGCTCTCCAGATCTGAGTCACAAGGAATAAATTTGTGACTGAAGTGGCCTGAAAAAACATCACCGAAAAGAAAAAAAATACTCTATCCCTGAATGAAAAGTAAAAGCTAGAAATTTATGGTTTTCTTCGAAATATGACTTCTCTCGGAATATCCAAATCCAAGTATAAAGCTAAGCATCCAGCCTCCATTTACTATTCCATTATACTGATCCAGGTATATAGTAACAGACGATAAATGTTTACGACAATGACTGCATCTGACTACATCAATGATACTGCTTATATCTACCTAAATCAACGAATATACATGAAACTCATCAACATGAAAAGTAATGAGGTCACGTTCACCACAGGTAACCCCTAAGAGATTCAAATGACTTGACTAAGATTTTGACATGAATAATTATCGAAATTCCGTTTGTATTTGTAGTAAAGTATTCGTAATTATATGGAAAACTTCTCATTTCGGACTACGGTAAGGGTATTCACCTATTGTTTACTAATCACGGATTTCAGTTACATATAGAACAACTTACAGTTTATATGTACTTAAAAGCTCTATTAAACAAGTAACATTTTTCATACGGTTGGAACTGTAAATAACAAGAATTTAAATTCTTAAAGGAAACCGCCAAATATGAAAACTCATTTTTATATTGTAAAAATTATATTTTTGTTCAAACGTGCAACCATACACGTGTTGTTCCTCCAACCTTCTTTCTCCGCATATTTTCCATTCTCTCTTTGCCTCGTTCACATTTCCCTCGTCTCAAGACGTAGAATAAAATATCAACGAAATAAACTTGTATATTTTCGAGTTTGTGTTTTTCAAATGTATAGAGTAATTCTATGTTTAAATGTTGCCTGCATCAGTGGGCAACTCGATAATAAATGCAAATATATACTTAGTCGCATTTGCGAAAGCACTTTCGAAGGATTTTTTAAGAAGTAAAGCTGCTTCCAATTTGTAACAAGAGTTATTCTTAGTAAGTCACTGCAGTTCAATCTGATATGTCATGCTTTAAAATGATAAAAAGATTGGCAATTCCAACGTCAAGGTGATTGATGCCCTGGCTGTTCCCCTTATCAGTAAGAAAAATTTGTTTTTCTAATCTCTTTAACAATCATGTACTTATCTATACATGCTCAAAATAAAAGCTATTTTAGTATTCATTTCAGCAAACAAAAAACTATATTCTCTAACAATATGGCCTTATCATTAAATCATTTGTTTTTTAGTTTCAAATTAAGGAAAGCTAGACATCTGATGTTAGGTAGGGTAAAATATTTAAATTTTCATTTACCCAACTTGTTAATTGAAAAATAAACGAATAAAGTTTTCATTTTTGCTTTCCAAACTTTGATGATAACTTATGTATTCATTGTCATATAAACACAATTCATTAACTGCATGGATTGTTAAAAGAACGCACAAACCGAGAATTGAATTTAGCTGCGTTCGGAATCAACCATATCAAAACAAAGGCACATGTGATAGCTTTCATTTTTTCTTTATTTCCTGGACGAAAGATACACCTAATAATTGATAAGTAACCAGTAATTTGAACCAAGTGAAAAGTCAGTGGTTTATTGTTGGCGAGTGAGGATTGAATATCATCTGGCGAGGGGCATTAAAATTTAAAGTGCATATGCTTACAAATCATGGGTAAGTTGGAAGTTTTTCGACGGTAAATTAATGCTTTATTAAAGGTACAGGTGAACTAAGAGCTACAGGCCGACGAAGTTTTCCTTCCTATCCCGGAAACTTCCATCGTCCGTGAGTTTCGCGACAACCTTTTCTAATTTTTTTCGTGCATTTGTTTAAATTAACCAATATACACCCAAAGGAGCTCTTGTCGAGTGCAAACGTGTTTTCACACTGTTCTTTCTCCTCGCTGATTTCCATATGACTTTTGAAATGTTTTTCGCATTTTTTTTCGAGTGAGATCGTTCCTTCTCTGAGGGCTTCTTTTTCATCCCTTCATTTCACTATTGCACTATTAGTGAATTGCGTTTCTATCCGTTTCCTGATATTTTTATTCGTGGTTTTAATACTTTCTGCTTGCGAATCGAGTTGAGCATTCTTGATCTAAGGAGACTCACATTATTTCTTCATTATAAGTTAATCTTACCCCAGGTTGTCGCCATGTGAGGGACGTTGATCTTGGATGGGGGTAGGGAAGGAACACCACTGACTCCCTCGACCCTTCTACCCTCTCCATCAACGACGTGGAGTCAGGAAACAGATCTAGAGCCGGCGAATTGTCTATTCAACAGTTAAATAGATTATACTCTAATGATTCATCGATCTTGCTGCCAAGCTCTCCAACCATTCTACGACTAGAGGCACTCTACATTTGACACCCAATGTTAACGGACCAACTGAGAGTACCCGAGGATACGTCTCGGCAGTTTCGCGACCCACTACACCTTCAGTCAGTTGTGCTTCCGTATCCAATGGCAAAACTTCTCGTAGATCGGAAACTTCTAATTTTTAAAAAGGTTCCTATCTTGCAATCACAAATTGTAAGAAATGCACAATCTAGTTATTAGTGCTGCCACCTGAGACAGATAGCTCATTCCCTCACTAATATGTCTTCGGCAAAGATTGGACTTATACTCTTAGTGTCGAGAATAGTTCACTACATGACTAAGTCTATGCAGTGGATACGAATATCAAGCACGCGTCAAAAATGTCAAATGAGTGTGTAGCTATCTATATCACCAGTCAGGATTTAATTAATAGGTTTGTATATGAGATTGGAGGAATCAAAATCCAGGTCCTTTTTGTAAAGGCTCGATCTATGGCTCAAAGTGAGGGGAAATATTAATAGGTATAAGAGCCCGAAGAGTTCAACGGAAAATTATCAAAATCGTTAAAAATCAAATAATAAAGCCCCTCTTCTATAGGGGTTATTAGGTTCAATAACTTGGTCACCAATTATTCGTATTATTTATGACCTTGACTAATAGTATAAGCCATGAGAGCTTAGGACATTATTTTACGGTAAAAATTCGTAATGTGGATTACCTTGCAAAAATAGAACAGACTCTTCAAATGAGAATCGAAAGAGAGACGAAATGTTATGCATACACGGTAGGTAGTATCACTACACATAAAACATTTTGAAACGAGTATAACAACGTTTTCTGTAGCAATCAAGACTTGGAATTAAAATTTTGCTTGGCATTTTGTAACGTACAGTAGTACCAAGTGAAAATCAATAAAATAACGGATGGAGCGTCTATTCCTAAATTATTTATTTAGTCCTTGGTTTTATAGAAACAATCATCATAACTCTTCACTTTACAAATCTTCTTCCCTATTAATAATTCTATACCTATTATCACTTGTGATCTGCTCGATTCCGCCTTCCCCACCTTTGCTGTGTTCGTCCTTTATTCATATTCCCATCCCTTTTAAAATATAAATTATAGAAAACAAAAAAATTACTTCAAGTATCAGTTATCCACGATTTTACATTTGAAAACTTCATTTTGGAACCTAGTCCAACGATTACATTTCCCAACCCTTATGCAATCAACTTCAATTTTAAGAGGTAAAAAATCCTTCAATATATTTGAAAAATAAAAGTGTTTATCTAAAATTGCCGATGTGCAATTCGGTAACATATTATTTTGGTAAATATATATATAAACGCAGTTGACATTTTTTAAAGATCAATCAAATTTTCAAAGGTCATAGAACTTTTGAAAGTATTAACGGAACGTGTAGTCCTAAAAAACAACATTTTCAAGCCTAGTAATAAGCAGGCACATATGATGACGACCGAAGAGTAATATGAACAATGGCCGAAAGCCCCAGCGAAATTTGCGACAAAGTTATTCTCGAATATCTCTCCGGAATATAGACCAATTTCTCTCATCTTGAATATTCATATGTAACGCAAATGCCCCAATGTGCATCGCTCGGGAAAATTGAATAAAATTACTTTAATGTAATACTCTAATACTTTGGTTAAACCAATGATACAACGCAAGATAAACGCTTTGGCCTAGAATAATAACCTTTAATTGATTATTTCATTAGAAACTTAGTATCATACCCCCACTCCGAAAACAAACTGTAAAAATCTCCATTGTAAATGACATAATGAAACCGTTCTGGCACCCGATTTTTTCCTTATTCATCACTTTTCGTAAAATTTGCCTCCGGTAAATTCTTTCTCCCTCTCCTCATTCGTGTTCACACATAGACGTCCACTACACCGGATTTCCCACAGCCCACCCCACCTCTCGTTCTCTCCACTCCCTATTTCGCACCCGTTGAATATGCATGCCTCTTATGAAGCATCACTCCGTCCTGGTCTCTTGGTTCCTTTCCCCTCTGAGTTCTTTCGAAAGCTGTATCATTTCTCTCAGACAACCTTGCAGCAGTATTTCGAAACGGCTAGGGTATATACTAGGGCTGGCACATGCATGGCTAAAAGATGCACTATCGAGTGCTAAATGGTTTCTGCTCCATTATTGCATCGTCCCACTAATATTTCAACTTTTTCTCAAAACTATAAAATTTAATAAACAGAAATAACTTATTTCATATTCCAATGGCTGTCGTACTGATTTTATTTCTTATTCCCTTTCAGTGCCCTTATCCCATTTCTTACTCCCTATGCCAGTGCTTTCTCTGTCCCGCTCCTGTTCACCAAGAATGTAATAATATTACGTTCACAATGTTGGCACACAATTATATGGGATAACAGCCAAAAACAAATTCATGAAATATTTTCTATATATATATATATATATATATATATATAAAGCCCCAGCACATCAATAAAAACGTGGAAAAAGTGAAAGAAATGATTATGAACGATCGCCGAATCATAATTAGAGAGGTCGCTGATGATGTTGGCATATCGATTGGATCATGTCATGACATTTTTTCCAATTTTTTGGTTATGAAACGCGTGGCAGCAAAATTCGTTCCAAAACTGTTGAATTTTGAACAAAAACAGAGGCGAATGGAAGTTGCTCAGGAGTCACTAAATAAAGTAAACGACGATGTAGAAGAACTGAAACGTATTTCAACAGGTGACGAAACATGGGTTTATGGATATGACGTTGAAACTAAGGCGCAATCATCCCAGTGGATACATTCTGGCTCGCCAAAACCGAAAAAGGCTCGACAAGTGCGGTCGAACGTGAAGGTTATGCTCTCACTGTGTTCATCGATTTTAATGGCATAGTGCATCATGAATTCCTGCCGCCAGGTCAAACGGTCAATAAGAAGTACTACCTATAATTTTAACGTAGTTTGCGTGAAGAAATCCGAAAAAAATGCCCAGATCAGCGGAAAAACAATTCATGGCTTTTGCACCACGATAAAGCACCAGCTCACACTTCATTGCTTGTTCGTGAATTTTTGGCCAAAAACAATACTGTAACGATGACCCAGCTTCCATATTCGCCAGATATGGCTCCGTGTGACTTTTTCCTATTTCCGAAACTTTTGGAAGAGAATTTTGAAGGGTCGTCGTTTTACAGCCGTAGATGGCATTAAAAGCGTATCGCTGAAATAACTAAAGGCTATCTCCAAGATCGAGTTTGAGAAGTGTTTCCGGGATTGGAAGAAGCGCTGGCAAAAGTACATAATCTGCAATGGGGACTACATTGAAGGTGACAACATCACAGGTGGGATAAAGGGAGGAAGGAAGTACACAGAGATGAAGAGGGACCTGATGTAGAGTAGGTGCTGGATTGGGTTTTGTCAGGAGTCACAAAATATTTATTTAATAGTTGTGTCCATTCAAAAACCTACCTTAACCGGTAGATTACGTTATAATATATATATAATATAAAAATATATATATATAAAAAACCATAAACACAGTAATCAACCCGAAGGTCGGTTTAGTAGGTGATGGTAGAGCTCACCCATGTACCAAGCCCGACGGCGTGTGAATATTCACACATCAGGGTAGGGGGGCCAGCTCCTTTCCCTGTGCCGGTTATGGTTTCCCAGGAAGACCTGGTACCTGAAAAATCAACTAGCTTGGGTGGTGCTGCAGGTGCCCAAAGTGCCTTGCCCGGGAATCGAACCCGGGACCCTCTTGTCAGCAGTCCAACGCTCTACCCACTAGACAACCGCGACCCATATATATATATATATATATATATATATTACTCTATAATTACCTTATTTTAAGGACTGTGCACATCGTTCTGCTTAATAGTTGTCTTTTAATGAACGAAACAATACACATAAATATACATCCTTGTATGGAGCATTTAATATAGACTATATGACACGAATCCGCCGTAGTTGTTTTTTGTATGACACGTGTCATTTTTCTGGCTTTCACACAAAAAGTAATATGAAGTTAGAGAGAAACATGACTTAATTTTCATGCGTTAACGCCTAACAAAATTTTAAAGGAAAGTGAAACTCTAACTGGTGATAAATAGAAGGAAGGATAAAGACGGTCAAATGTCATCAGAATTTTGATGAATGAGAGTGGTTGGTCTCAGTGAATCAGGTGACAGTATGAACGCTGGGAAAGGCAAACGAAATATAAGCTAGAGATGAATCCTTTAGATAGTTACATGATGGATGATAATTTGCAGCGTTGGTGAAATGTGGAACTTTTTTAGAAATTGACAGCATTGATCAGCGGAGGTGAGAACTTCTGTTAACTAACCCCCGATGGGAATAAAACGTTTTCAAGGAACTTTGGGTCAAATCTCACTTAGTTAAAGGCGAAAAATCAGCACCAGACAAAAATCAGTTTATCGTTTAAATTCAACTGCTGCTCTCAAACATAATTTACCATCAAAGTATATTAAAAATCAAATAAATTGCCCGACAATATCTGACAATTCAAGTTTTCATTAAAACTGAATTATACCCCCACAAGTTTTAGAACAGTTATTAATAAGCAGCACGGAGAATCGGATGGATTTAAATTATAGGCCGTTATCATATGAGAGATTAATCAAAACCAAAATTAAAATAAATAGATTTCTGGCCTCGCCAAACTAATCGTCGAAAAGGAAAATGGAGTTCACCTTTCAATTATTCACTGATATCATATTATCACAAATAAAATTATTTCCAATTAAAATCTCTAACGTCACAAACAGTAGTCTACGATGAATTAAAGAAAAAAAATATCCACTGGGAATCAAAAAGAGCCAGGTTTAATGCAAATGAGAGACGAACCGAGCGCACGAATTACATAATTCCTCTTCTCGTCAATGCAGAGCACAAAACCTGTAAATAAGGGCGGCTATCGTACAAAATGCTTGAATTTGCCGCAGTTTTCACCGTAGGAGAAATCTAGTTTGAAATTAACGACCAGAGGATGAGGAAAGTGGTATAAAAAGAAAATATCTCACTAAAGCGTTCACCACCCAGATATTTCGTGGAATACCTTAACAGTCGCCCATCTTCTTCTAAAATTAATGAAAATTAGGCTCTCAGTGGATGCCTTATTAGCCCTGGCGCACCAATTAGCAGGGTTAAAAATTGAGAATAAATAATTTAAACCAAAAGGAATCCAAAAGCTAATTTAATGGCCGCGTAACAAATGGAGGCGTAGGTGGGGAAGGTTAAAATCTTTTTTTCCTCTAATTTTTGACGAGTTCAGTGAAAGAGAGAACGCGGGCAAGATTTTTTTAAAGGAGTTGTTGGCTAAGGGAAAGGGAATCGGGGGGAAGGAAAACTGGGTTGAGTAATGCGGTGCTGCCTCACCTCAAGGATGTGTTAAGGAGTGAAAGTGATTTCCCTGGGTGGATTGTGTGGGGTGGAAGGGGTTAGGAGAACGGAGTGGCGTGAGGAAAATGCGGCGAATGAATGAGGTTCCAGGCGTGGGTTTCGCGGGAAGGATAGCTGGCTTGAAAGCGTTGTGTGCGCACGGCGGAGGGATGAGTCCGGAATAGAGAGAGAGGTTTTTAGGCTGGGAGGGAAAGGGGTAGGTAGTGGTTTTGATGTTGACTCGAGTAGTAGAGCTCGCTCCAACTTTCCGCCCACATTCAAAATATCCTTCCACGCCTCTACTCTACGCACGTTCTAATTAAATCGGGCCTGACACTTTCTCTGTTTTTTTTACATGATTACGGTCAATTAAAAGAAAGGTTTGGAGGGTTGCCATGCCCCTCTATTTCGATTTATAAGAGAGCCTGACTCGAGTTCGTTAGTAACGATTGAAGCGGACGAGGAAAAAATCATTAGTATGGGGTGCGCAATACATAGAGAAATATATACAGCCAACAGAGGGGACCCTTATGCGAATATTAATGGCCATTTTTTATTTTGAAATTCGAATAATTAATTAGATCATATGATAAAAATTTACTTGCATAATATATCTGAGATGGATTTGTTTTATTTATATATGAATAATAATCTATATTTAAAGGTACCACTTACAAATTTAAGAATTTTGAAGTAAACCTCCATTTAACTTTCAGTAAACTTGGCATTTTCTCCTCTAAAACAGATAAGAAAATATCAAAAGTTCAGCAATTTCAATTTTATGACTGATTAAATATTAGCACATATGCTATAATTATTACGAGGCACACATAAATGTATTTAAGAAAGCCTCAAAGAATAATTCTACTTTCTTGAGTCTAGAAACTTTTGTGGGTCTCGGAATTTAATTCAAGCATTAGCTTTGTTGCTATACAATGAAATATCGATGGACTAATTTCCCAAGATGAGGAAAAATACACCCAATTTTATATTTTATAATCTCAAAAAAAGGCAGGTTTCAGCTATTAGGCAAGATTTTTAAACTGGCCTATCCCTCTCCTATGAATACTATCTCTAGGTAAATACAGTTATACAATATCGATCCCGAACCCTCCCATGCTACCAATAAGCTCTGACTAAATCGCACACGCTGTTCCCTTTCTGACTTCAAACGCTAGCTTTTAATGTTCTTTCCAAATATATGCATGTAGCACGCGATGATACACAAACGATCGAGCACACATACGTTTATACAGGTATACACATGTCATTACTGTTATCAATGCGTGAATTGGTTTGTGACAGATCTGTACTCTCCCCCGTGTGTACACTGACGCTCTAAACTATGCGTCAAAAAGTTTTTTATATGCAATTTTCGAGCAATTAAGATGAATATGTTATTTTTCTAGAATCTTTTTCTACAAAAATGAGTTTGATAGAAGAAATAATGCAAAAAATAATTATACAATAAACATGTACTTACTATTGATAAAAAAGTAATCAAATGGGCGTCGTAATTTTTTTCTTAAGTAAGACTCAGTAAGAAGCTGGTGTAAGAAGCAATGCATTGATAAGAAACCCGATCCTTAGTCCGGATAACCATTTGTTTCAGTCCATACTTTTTTATAAAAGTACCTCAGACGTCCAGTTGCAAAAACTAAAAAAATCCAAGAATTCCATGACAAACAAAATGTCGAGAGCGATCCTTTCTATGATGGGATAAGTCCCTCACTCCTTAGTAAACTGACAAGAAGATACGTGATTTATTTTACACTTAGAGATTTGAATTTAAGATTCAAAGTATTGTTGGCTTTGGCTATCAAATAAATTCCACCATAAATACCTTATGCTAGATCTTTTATTAATTCCTCCAATGTGCGATAAAGAGCATATAATTTTACGTCCTACTGCTGCATATGACATTTTTTTTCATGCCTGTAGTTAGCCCCTAACATACAGAAAGGACAATGTTGTTGATAAAATTCCATTCAAAATAGATGCACAGCTTAATATTCTCATTGTTGAACAAAAATATCAATAGAATGGTCGCTAGGAATTTGGTACTTAGATCACTAGATGGAAACATACAAAGACAATTTTGGGAACGAAAGGATTAAATGTATGCATCATAATACAGTTATAAAATAATACTGTGCCAAATAATGAAGTAAGTCAGCTTAAAATACTCAAAGAAGTAGTGTAGAAGTCTTTACTTGAATGGAATCAACAAAGTATTGTAAATTTCCTTTTCGCGAAAGCTTTTTTACAGCCTTTTTTCCACCCAATAGCTTACATATTCGTAATTTAGGTCTCTGGAGTTATATTAAGTAAAGTTCTAAATGGTTTTCACATTTAATGTCACAAGTATAGGAGATTATGATACTCGTGGAAAAGCATTTAATGTTGAATGGACTTGAAAAGGGGAAATTTTCATTTTTCAAAGGAAAGAGTTTTAAAGAACTAATGGAAGGAAGTGTATTGCACAGTTTGCTCCTATTATTTATGAGTTCTTCAAGGCAAGGCACGAGAGGCGAGAAGTGAGATAATTAAGGCAATAGGGGAACGAGTTTCGGAATTGGGAAAAGGTGTGAACGGGGAAGATAGGTTTTAAAGGATGACTGCAAGCTATGGAGAAATAAGTGAGTTTCAGTAACTTTGTTTTCGGCAATAATGAACTAGCTTATCGCTGATTTACGTCCAAGTGACTAAAGATCGAGTTAAAGGTGTGAAAGATAGCCATACGAAACTGAATTCTTCAGGTCATTGAAGTCCCTCCCTAATTCTTTACCTGATAATTTTACAATGCTGAGAATCGACAAAGATATAATATTCATAACTTACGAATCGTCCCTAAAATAACACAGGCACAGATTTTTCTTTCGCCATAAGAACTGAAAATTATGTTTACACACGCCGACTCGAAAGGAGGTGTTTAATACCAACAATACGCTTCTGACACGATCCGGGTGGGTGAGTTTTTTGGCTAGTCCAGATGAAGAAGACAAATAATGAATTGTGAGTTTCACTTACAACTCAAATTTTAACGAGGACATGTCCTTATGTTTATTGGGACTTGTAAAAAATTTCCATAGGTAGATACGAGATGTGCGGTACGATATCGTATATATTCCGACCACTAAAGGCATTATCCAACGATGGTACTCGTACCGTCTTTCAATACAAGGATGTAATAAGAGATATGCGATACATTCAGTCAAATAATATTTGATAAATAAAAATATATCGCCTAAAATTGTTACCAATACGTATTGATTTTTTCCTGGAATATGGTAATTGGAACATCTTAAAATGTGAAAGGTGGACCACTCTATTTCCGGTGGGATAGTATAATACCTATTGAAGCTTATTTTCTAGGAAGTACTATTGAGTTAACAGTCTTCTATTTAAGTAACGTATTCATTTCTTGCAAAAAAATCAAAAAGTATTCCGAAAACAATAATAAAAATAGCTCCACTACACACGTTACCATGAACAGAATTTTGTGACAATTTTGCGAAAAATTACAGAAATCTAAAATTTTGAACTGGAATATCAACAGTATTTTAGCCATTTTCGGAAAAATAATTAGTTAAATGATGTTGAGGTAAGGTTCAATTTTATGAATCATTTATGGAAACATCCATTCCTTTTTATGTATGCGTGTACACGTTGCATGATCTCATAATGATGCTTCTAGATAATTTAGCCATAACAATAAAAAATGAACTTGATCACTATTATTGTTGCATAATGTTTTTTATCCTGTTTCATGGTCTTTCCAGATGGACGGACAAAGACTTAACATCGCTGAATGTCTTCATTCCGTCTCAAAAGACAAACCTGACACCCGAGACTACAATAAAAGATCTTCTTCAATTCCACATACATTCTTCCAATCCTTCCGTCCAACATGCCGATCCCTTTCCTCCCCCTTCCTCTTTTTCCTGATGCTCTTCGCTTTTAGTCTTAAAAATTCCAATTTCTATTAAAATGCCTTGAATTCATTTTTCCTTCCTCATTTGGATTTCTCTCAGTATTCCTCTTTCCTCCTCGACAATGCCTAGAACTACCTCGTTTGTTTTCCTTTCCATCTATTTTATTTTTTCCGTCAATTTCCAAAACCGCATATCAAGACACTCCAAACTGATCCGATCGTCTTTGCTCAAAGACCTAATTCCCAAGCCGTGGAGAATCATACTCCATATCACAGTTTTATCGATTCTTTTCCTAAATTGGCCCTCCTCTCCACTCTTTTGTTGATGCTCATAAAGAGCACCCTAGTTGTGTGTGTAATCAAACTTATTGTTCTCTGTTTCTCACATAAGACTGCTTTTCTCTTTTTTTGGGATGGGAGCTAACAATGATCTAAAGAAATCTTCCAGCCAAATTCTTTCTCATAAATTCTACGAATTAACCCATTAAAAATTCCCTTCATGTCTTCTTAAGTTCCTAACTGGTTCTTCGAGGATTTTCTCTACCTCCATGACCTTATTTGCGTTCATTTCCCTTAATGTCCTTTCTATCCCACCAGCAAGTATGCCTGAATTTAAGGTATTCTTGCCAACGACATAATATCTTTCTTTTCCAAACTTGCTGGCCTTATATCCTAAACATATAGTACCTACTGGTACCTTTCCTTTTCACTTGTATCTTTTCTGTGTCAATAAATAAATTTCTTGCTTTTTCTTTGATAAAGCAAGGATTGTCCCTTCTTTATTCCTTATAGGGCTTCGCCATCCTGTAGAGTATCCCTTTCTCGAGTCATGTGCAAACTCACCACATTCTTGCATTATGTCCTCTAACACGTTTCCTTCGCCACATTAGTATCCCTCTTCAGATAATTATTAAAATCTTCATGTATCTTCTTCCTTATTCTTGAGACATTCTTCCCTTTCACTTTCTCATCTATTTTGCCGTTCATCTCACCTTTAATCCATGATTTCATTGTCATTTTCCTATTTTCTGTTTATATATTCCCGTTTACGACTCATCATGTACCTGTTTTGATATTTTTCTATATTTCTTGTACTTTATCAATTTCCCTTTCTGACTCTTCTGAATTTTCCACTGTCTTCTAGGACTCCTTCCGTTGTGTCCAGGTTAACCAGGTGCTTTTCACATCCAATTTCATCACCCATCTTCTCTGTTTTATCCTCTTTAATCTAAAGTGCCACTTTATCAGCGCTAAATAATGATCTGAATCTGCATGCACTTCCAGAAAACATTGCGATTTAATTCATTCCCAAATCGTAGTACCCTACCGCCCTTCCATCATTGCCTTCGCCCACTAAAGCCTTTCAATCCTCAACTTGTATCAAATTTTTCCTACTAGGAACACCCGAAATTATTTCCTCAACTTTATCATGTACCCTTTCTATTTCTTTCTCTCCATTATTGCCTTTTGACATCAAAACCTGAATAATCATCATATTCTTTGGTTCAACTTTTGCTTTTACTATTAATAATTTGTAACTTCCCTTGTCTTTGTTAACTACACCTCTCTTCACTACAATTTACTACTACCTTTTTGTTCAATACCGCTGTCATTCTTCGCTAATTCTCTTTTCCACAGCTGTATATATTATAAACTTCAAAAGGATTTCGAACAATAAATTAAATATTTGACAAGGATGTGCTTGGAGGCGTCCTTGCTGAACACTTGTGTTATTAATTATTGATGTTGGTGAATGAATCCTGTTTATTTCAGATGCTAAAATTAACTGTTATGAGAAGAAAATTGAAAAGACAATTGCCCTGTATTTAATAGGAATATTTAAACGTATGACCATATGATTTCATACGTTTATTTCACTATGTTCGATCATCAGTTGTTTTCTAATCGGTCCGTTGGTCATTTTCATCTGAATGTTTATACTCAACTTGACCGAGAAAACTATTAATCATTCTTTTCCCTAATTTCACCCTATTCTAACTTTATCTGGCCTTTATTTTTAATCCATGTATCAGGAAAAAATTCTATCTAACCAGAAAAAAAGACATCAATAAGTTTCTCGTCAATTTTCCCTTTTACTTTTCAATCACACATACGTTCCTAATGCCTGCTCAAACAGGTACGCATTTCACCATCCGACAGTTTTTAGAATATTTATTGAAAATCAGCAATAAAATTTTGTTTTTCCCTAAAGAGTAGATTTAGGCTAACGGATGTGCAAGCTCTGTACTCAAAGTATTCCCATAGTAGTTGCTAAATCAATCAGTTAATTATTCTATTCATGTTCTAACATGATTGCAAAAATACATAAAGATTTCTATCATAACACGTATTCATTTGAGTTACATTCGCGTTATTATGGTAACTATGCATTCAATTAGTTTCTCTTTATGAGCTTTAAGTTACCATTTATAAGTCATTCAGAAAGACACGAGAGTGGACACGACCATAATTACTAATTGTCTTTCCGTAATACGATATCACAGTTCCTTATCCTCCAGTCACATAACGGATATTGAAATTCAAAAACAGAGAATATCGGGACTCTTGTTTTAATGTCGAAGCTGAAAGCGACCTGTCTCATTATTTTTCGCTCCTTTTACTGGTGCCATTAATTTTTATCTTTACTCTTTATCGCCCCTTTTTTCTGTCTCTCCATTTTACTAGGTCAGAGATGCATGGATCAATGTTTTTGGATCTAGGTGGGTGTATTTAACCTTCAGAAAAAGGCAAGTCCACCCAAGTAATAAAAGATTCCGGATGTGGGACAACAAAATGAGGATAAAAGGAGGTTGCGCGACAACATCCGCCCACAGCAGTATTCCGCGTTAGTAGTCCACGATAACAAAGGAGTTCCGAAAGGCTCCTCTTTACACCAGCAAGCCATTTTATTTCCCGGTAGACCTTCGTTGAATACCTTTCCGCAATTCATTTCATTGCAGAACAAATACAATGACTTCCTCAACAGTTCAACATTCATTCACAAATGAGCTGCACATTTAATCGAATTTCATAGAAACGTGACGGGGATACGTGATATACACAACTAAACAACATAGCATTGCCTTCATGGCACAGTCGACTAAATTCAGTCCTGTGTTTAAACTAATTTTCACTAGCAAAAGTTTATGTATCTTCAGCGGTCAAACCTATTTTCGTTCAATTTTGGTTAAGATTATTTTCTACCTTGGTCAACTATTCTCCAAAGTAGTCACAAAGATACAAAGTCCTTATAACAGTGATAACCGTGATTTTTGAAAATAATTATAAATTTAATATCGAAAAGCCAAATCATCTTTAACATGATTTTTCATCCCTACAGGCAGTGAAAGAATTTAGGGTGCCAAGGTTTGTTCGGTCAACGAAATCTTAACACAAGCGGATCATAATTAACAGAAAACATGAGTTGCAGCACCCTTTGGAATACGTAAATGCCCAGAAACGATTATGTTGTGGCCAGCTGTGTTAGAAAACATTATATCATTATGGGGTATTGTGAAAGGCGAGATGGAGAAATAGCGTTAAATAGGAAGGAGATTCAAAGAAATTCATGCCGGAAAGAACTGTAGCATCTTGAGGAAATTGTGTCACTGAACGGAAATTGGTAAGTTAATTATTTGATATGCAATTAGTAATGGAAAATTATATTATGTTGCGTTTATTGGTTTTTTTGTGAATATTCTATGATACTGTGTATTTTTAATTGAAGTAAATGTTATCGACAGAGTTAAAGTAAACCCACAAAATCTACTTTGAAACCAGTAGTTAATAACAATTAGAGACATCAAGAAGAAGTGAATAGTTTGCATCATCAAAAGGAGCTTAAAATTGAGTGTTTTCTTGGGAGAAAGAAATTAAGAGTGAAACGAATGGTTGTGTATGTCCATTTGTGAAAGAAGCGCTTTATGCAGAAATGCACAGTAAGGAACATCCATCGCACGAATGGTATCACTAATTTTGTCATCCTCCTTAATGAAATCGCAGACGCCGCTCACCTTGTGATATCTGCCTTATCACTACCCCCCTACCCAAATTCTCCCTACATCCACCCCGAGACTTTGGTGCTCAAATACCACGGTGTATCTATGATTTAGACTTTTTTCAAAAGTAAACAGCGAACAGCAGAAATGCGTTAAACTTGTTTCATTTCTTAAAATAGGTTTACATTCGTTAAATCAGGGCAGGGGTGCCCACCTATATCCCTAACTCTATGACTCACCCTCTCGTTAAACTTACCAACCTCCCACTTAGTCCCAGTCTTTCAAAAAGTCTGTTTTTTTAATATTTTACGTTGTTCGAATACTTGAATAATTTGAAAACCACAGGTTAAAATGAATGTGAATTATTATAATTAATTCCACCCCTCTAAATATATGACGCAGTTTCTAACATTCTCCCTCCCCGGGGAAAAGTATGCCATACTATTAATCTGGAATTGGAGAGTAGTGCTAGTCAAATTGGTATACGGTTTTAAAACAAACCTTGGAACGAAGAAATGATGCGGAAAGAAAACATTGAGTTTTGCAAGGGAAAGGGGGCTCTCTTCTCCTAATTGAACCAATTGAAGGGAAAATTAGTAGAATCAACTATTACCGGTTTTAAGCACACCAGAAAATGGCTGTGACTAGGTATATACAATTGTATAATATCTCATTCAATATTAAATTGGAAAATTCACCTTTCATGAATTATCGAGTATGGTTCAATATTGTAAGAAAACTCTAGAATTATTAGATAGCCTGTAATAGCTTAGAATGTTTTCTTTTCTCTCTTAATGTGAGATGCAAATATGAAACCTTGATTAGAGAACCAGGATTTGGTTACAATTGGCTTGGAAAATTAAGAACTTAATTAGAATCGTAAAAGTCCTTTCTATCGCCTCAATTCCTTATTTCAAGCAATCTGGTTAATGAGTCATATTCAATCTTAGCTAATATGATACTTAAGAAGAAAAAATCTGGGAAAATACATTACATTTGCAAACTGTAAATGAGTATTTGTGTTATTCTTGACCAAAACATACCGGATGTTAGATTAACAGACTTAGTTTCCATTATTAAGAGCTGATAACTTATGCAAAAATATTCTTAAATCATGGCCTATCCCGAAGTTGAGGTTTTTCTATGCTCATCACTTCAAATGTTCTAGTTTACTGGAGTGATTGAAGTAGCATTTTATTTTTATTCAAAACGCAAAATCAAATTTTCTTTCTATTCTCAATCATAACGCCCGCTTTTTTCCCGCGTTAATTTGTAGTAAAATTTTTTAATTTATACTACAATTGTTTCTTGTAAAGTCATTAAACTATGATATATTGATAAGATTGTCTGTAATTGTATGTTGAATTGATTGTCTTCATTCTTTGTACATCATACGAAACTCGTATATGTGATGAAGATTATACTAAAATTGTCAATTATGCATAAATATAATTGAATAATAATATCATATTTTTCTACTCTTATTACATCTCCTTATCCCTCATGTTCATCTTTCAGATGAAAATCAATAAAGAATATGTATAAAAGTGATATAATATCACTTAAATACATATTAATTAATTAATTATTATTGATGCATTAAAATTAATTCGCTTTTTCATTCTTCATAGGTGTAGGGAGTGGTCATATAATATACTATACAGTGTCTCAGATGGAATCCTAAAATTATTCTTTTGAAAAGTGTCGATGACATTAGCACCAATTTCTTCACTGATGATAGAATGGCCTTCTTTCCTCGCATCTTTTTTTCACCAGAGCTCGCCATTATTCTTTACCCTAACACCTTTGCGCTGATAAACCTTTTGAAATGTCTCATTAACTCAGCTCCCCTCGCCGCTTCTCTAACTATATCTTCTTACTCAATCTAATCTTTAAACTGCTTCTATCTTCTTCCCAGTTTCTTTCACAGAATCTCATAATAGCCACCTCTTCACCAGACTTATTTAATGATCCATATAACATAATCCTAATCTTCTCTTTATTACCTCCTTGACCTGATACCCAAGATCTGAACAAAATGGTTAAAAAACTGAGTATACTACATTATATTTTTGATCTTTCTAGTTCACCGGAAAAATATTTTACGTGACGGAAAATTGTTAAAATTAATTACTGAGGATAATTGCGAAATTGCAAGCTTTTTTGTCCTGCCTGAGGTACTTCATACAGAGGTGTCCTGAGATGGTTTAACGGAGCGAGTCTTTTACGCGCCGAACTCCACTTTTCCTTCCCCCATTCCACTCATTCCTCATCCTCGCTATCTTCTAAGTCATTAATTTGGAAATTTCTTCTTTTTTTCGACGAGAGATGCGATCCTGAATTATTTCCAGGTTCATTAAGCGGTGCTCGATAAGTGAATTTAAGGTCTCGTCATTCCTCGCAAAGATTAAAGCGATATTTATGGATTAACTAGCCCTGTGCAGACTTTTTAATTCCGAGAGCACGAAACTTAACTTATGGGCCAATTATAGCGGTAATATTGCCGTAGAAATAACGACCTAAGAACCATTTGGGTGTACTTAAAATTTGCAGTACGTGTGTAGTTCTCGGTTGCTCATTAGCCATGCTGGTAATGTGTATGGCTAATTCCTAGCGCAAATTTAGAGTAAGAAACTAGTAAAAAAAACGATGGCATGACTTTAAACCTATGATCCAAAGCCATGCGAGCCGAAATGCCTTCACTTTGGATCATCGGGTAGCCAATTATCAGCAAGAAGGTGATCAATAACATAAGCGAAGCCAATAAATCATAACGGTCAACGGGAAAAGCACATGCGAGGATATAGAGGGCGATACACTAACTGCAACCATATTTACATGAGATGCCAGCCAATTATCAACAAGTGTTTCAGTAAGTATTTTCCAGAACTAGTTGAGATAGGATCGGCACACAATAAATCACTTTTTTCCTCTTTCGTGACTGAATTCATTACGGCAAGACGAAAGGGGGAGCGAGTTCAGGAGAGCGCATAATGAGTCTCTGATCAGTTTCCTTCCACAATCTCCCAACGCTCCTTCCCTTCCCCACTCCAGTCAATCCCTCCCCCACTACTATATCATATGTCATTCTCTCATTCTCCTCCTTCTCGCTCTTTCTCCTCGCCCTCCTACTGCTTGTTGCCCCTTCGGACTTCGAGAAAATCACTGAAGAAGAAGGAAACGAAACGAATGAAAGGACGACTAGTCGCGTGGGTGAAACCTCACGGTTTTATGAATGGCTTAGGAACGAACAGGAAAGATGGGCCACGCACGCAGTCTTTCAGGGTCAAGTCTAAGGCGGCAATGTTCATAAATGACAGAGGGGAGGTAAAAAGACGAGAGAGGACGAATATACTATGTGGATTCTCGGGGTCACGACTCAAAAAACCGATGGCAATTATCCAGCACTTTACAGCCTCTTATTTCCTCTTTCACATCTTTTGAAATCCCTGCCCCCAAACGACGTAAGCTCGACGCGGAGGTAAATAAATATACAACACTTTCTCATTCTTTACCCCTCCCCGGATCCCACCATCTATCCTTGGGCTCCCCTTCTCTCACCCACTGAATTGCACCTCACTACCTCCAAAACAACAGGCTAGAAACCATCCTCGGTGCCCTTTTATAGGATTTTTTCCTCCTCTAAGAGCGAATACACTCCCCTGAACTTCTTACTCCTTTCCCGGCACTCCCACCATCTCCCACCCATTCCAGGTGCAATTCTCCTTCCCCGTTCCTCAGCTGGAGTATGGGGTGCCGCGGGCGCATTTTGGCCTTCAACTGTCCAGGGTTTGTTGCAGATGGCGTCCGCTTCGCATTCATCATCATCGCTCGCTTGGCTAGGCTTCGCGGTTCAGAGGATTGGCAGCTTGGGGCGAGGTGAGGAACGGGGGAGGAGTGGACGGGGGGGGGAGTGGTGAGGAAGAAAGAATTGATGTTCAGCGGGCGGATGGAGAAGATTGCGGAATGGATTTTTTTTACTCTGTCCGAGGGAAAGGGAAGGGAGTGGAGATGGAAGTCGGGAGAAGGGGGTGTTGTTGGGAGGGGCATGAGTGATGGTCAGACCTCTTTTAACTCTCGCCGCGGCGTCAGGCTGTCTCCTGTATCCACCTTCCGCGGTGATTTCCTCCTCTTCTGGTGCACAGGAATGTGTGTGCACGCCAGAAACGGTTGAATCGAGGTCCGAAGTCTAGCGTCAGGGTCAGCAATTGTGACGATAGCAGCCTTCATCATGCCCCACGCCCTCTCCATAACTTCTTCACCCGCTTTATGGGTCTTCGTACAATTTTCCCTATATTTTCCTCTCCTTCCTGCCCATGGAATTTCCTATCTTTGGTTATCATTTCTGTTCATCTTACTTTCCATTTCTTCCCTTTATCTATGTATCCGAAGCATCCTCTGACTTCAACTAACACGTATTTAAACAAATGCACTACTACACTATGTACTCTCGGCATGATGCTCCGATGAAATTTCTCATTTTATTATTTATAAAAATAAAGTTCAAACAGAAGTTTGAATCGACATAAAAATGAGGTATACCGTAGATATGCCTATTATCCTACCATATCTATGTTATGACAAAACTAAAATCTTCAAATCGATCTGCTGGGTGGCGAAATTTCATAGGGTATAATGTAATTATTGAATGAAAAGAGGGTAAATGACTTCGAATTTAGATGTGCATTTACGGAGGCCAGCGTAAGCGTGATGTCGAAATGACGCAAGCAAATATTTTTGCGCATTTTGAATACATTAAATGATCAACTCATCCCGAGGGCAGGATAATGGAAAAGGCAGCACTGGCCAGAACGTAGCATAAATATCAGTTATGAAAACTTATATGGCAAGACTTGGCAAAATGCCTCCCTTACACTTGCGATTTAATTGGCGTACTGTGTAACTCATGAGAGTGCAGCTGCACGTGTTCCACACTCCTGTTGCCAGGCAAGGTAATGGGTAAATAATGACACACAAAAGACCTACGACTCTGTAATGTCTTGATCCGCGGCCAAATTGGTCACTAAAAGAAAATTCATAATTTTCAGTGTTAAAATTGTCTATCCGTAAAATTTGACAATACTTTATTATCCTAGAGTTGGCTATAATCACTGTGGACGGCAATTGGTATTCATTTGTTTGTTAAATTAACTATTAATTTTGCGCGTTCACCTTCTACCAGATTGATTCGAGAGATCATTTATTCAACGTATAGAAGTTTTGAATTTGAAAATAATTCTTGCGTTAGCCTAAGAATTTTAGCCTTAAGCTTAATCTAAGATTATACATGTAATATACATACATGTATATTATGTTACATTATATACATTACATGTATATTACATTATAAATTACATGCATATTATGTACCTTATACATGTAATTAAGGATCTTAAGAGAGGAATCGCTCTAGGTATCGTGAGAGAAAGTCGCCAGTTCTGGAAACGTGAATATATGCTACAGAAAGCATTCCTTACCAATTATTTGCTTATTCTGGGAAGTTACGACTTTTACCTTTAAGTTTAAATAAAATTTAAAGACAAACGAATTTTAAAGCCTAAAAATGTGACTTCTATGGTATTTGGCTGAACTTGATGAGTATTCAGGAAAAAAATTTGAAATATTAAGTCTTTGAAAGTTTCACTATATTTTATTAAAAATGACCGGTTTCGTCGAACAGATATCAGCAGGTATCATCACCTGAAGATGTCAACTGATTGAACTAACCTGTAGTTTCAAATAAAATTCAGCGGAACTTGCCATTTTTTTCAAGTTTTACGAAAACATTGCTTCATGAACGTCGCTAAAAGTTGTTTATGTAAATGAATCGTTGGTAAGTCCAACAATGTAACGGATCTGTAAATCTAAATGAGGGAATTTATCTCTTTTAACCGTCTTTTATATGAAAATATGGAGTTAAAAAGGAATCTGGTTGATATCACACAAAGAGTGCACCATAGTAGCAGTTTTAGGTGAGGCGATCGACAGCTGAGTTAATTTGCGCCATTAGCGATGTAAGGCGGAGAGAAACCCGGCGACGGCATTAGCCTAATCTTAACGAAAGGCACCAAGGGGCCCGCAGCTTAACGTCCCATCCGACGGATGGCATACTTACTCAAAATGCTCTGCACAAAGTGCCCCGAGTAGGGATCGGCATACCCCTGAATGCCATACCCTACGGCTTACTGGATTCGTATCCGGGCCTTCGAGGTGGGAAGCGAATACGTTACCTACCGCACCATTGCAATCCCCGGTGCACCATATTGAATTATCAAGTCTTGCTACAGATAGCCCACATTTTAAATATGATAACTGATGCATGACCACCTTAAACTGAACACGGTTAATCACAGATTTTCAAACCATAGGCTTAGATTAAGAACCCTAATTCTTTACCTAATTTCAGATCAGCTAGTACAAGCTAAAGTTAACAATCATGATAACCTTTAACTTTTCCCTTCGACTCTGGAGAAAGGCAACAAATTTGTTTTGACTGCGTGCAAAAAAAGCATAGCTTTAATGGTCTCAAGTCACTTGGTAAACTAGCTGGGGTATTACCAAGCAAGGCGTTTCTCAAATTGTGCAGATATTCAAGCACTTTCGACGAAAATAGAGAGATATAAAAAAAACGCAATCTCGCAATCGACTCCTCTTTTCCTTCGTGGGCAGCACGTAGGTACTTGAACACACGCATTGGAATGCTTTGCGGATTCTGGATCATAATCGGGCGTCCGCTCTATACCTGTTGCATCTCGACGGAATTCCAACCACTCTCTCTTTCCACCTCTCTTCCTCCACAGAGGAGGAGCTGAGAAAACCAGGGATAGTGGAGTTAGGTTGACAGGTGATGGAGCTGAAAGAGAGAGGAAGGAGTGGCGAAGGATGAAATGGCAACTTAACATTCCCAGGGCACCCAAACGCGCGCGCACACACCCATTCGCACACCTTTACCAATGGGGTCAGAACGATGCGAATAATCTTGCTCTCTCCCCTACCCCGAATTCGGTACGCCCCTCCTTAACTGGTCATGGCTGCACATACAATCGCAACTTCGACCTCCAATGACGAGAATTCTAAGCCACCGCGTCAAAATCACATTTACAAAATCCGAATCCTCCCTCCGCCAACGGCACTCGATACTCTAGCCTAATTTCGCCCTCAACAACAGACTTCTCTTTTTTCCTTTTATGCGACAAACTCTTCCCATTTCAATATTAGGAAGCCTGCCTGTTAAATGTTGAAGGGATATTAGTATCGATCAATCCCATCATAGAAAATGAAGACCATTTTCCTGTGTGGCCTGCTCATCTCTCCTCCTTGGTATATTGATCAACATTCAGTGGTTCATTCAGAGGATATACCAGAGAGTAGGTGCGATTATCCAGAAAGAAAAAAAAATAGCGGTACCAACGGAATGATTATAGACAATGAGGAAATGGATTGGTCTGCAGATAAATGTAAAGCTCAATGGTCCTTCGGCTCATGATTATCCTAGTCGTTATCTTAGGTGTTCCGTAAAGAGTTTTTCAACGCCAGCAATGTTTACAACTTACAATTTCCTGTTTCAGCCTATGCAAAAGAGTCTCAAAAATATTTTCAATGGGCATTTTCGAATTTCCATTTTATATTTTAGTTCGTTCTAGATCACTTAACAATTTTATTTCACGGAAATTACTCAATAACTGGTCTAGGATGTAAAAAAATCAGAACTTTACATTAAAATTTACCATGTGGATTCTCTATTTCGTTAGATTTTACATAGAAGTTTAAGTCATTTGTTTTACCCACTCTAACATGAGAAGAATATTGGTAAAACCTTCTTATAATTATTTTATTTAATGTCTTTTACCCGAGTAAAGTCCATTCTATTACTGCTAAACCAGATAGTATCCCCAAATGAGCCAATTAGGTAGGACGTAAATTACCTTTGATTGAACCCATGGGCTAAATACAGAAATGAATAAATTAATCATAATTTTATAAATTGAAAAGGTCATCATCATTTTACAGGTTTCGATGAAAGTATAAGAATAAATAAGAGGCATGTGGTTGCCCTTATTATATCTAATAAATATATACATATGTGTGTATGAATGATCGGATGTGTGAATGGACCGCTAAGTCTAGAAATAGTCAACACTGATGGTCAACTGGTAACTCCACACTTGATGCAAACAAGTACAAGCATAATCCTCAGTAGCATGGGTGTGACTACTCCCTGGATACAATACATTTCAAAAGTATATACACTGAGTAAATAAAAATTAAATTTTGTCTAATGTGAGATAATTACTATTGGTAGAAAAGATAGACTGCTGACGTACTTCACTAGAATGAAATAAACTATTGATAATTTCTGCCGTAAAACTGAGTAAAACGAGTTATTTTCCCGAAAATGACATTATAATTATACATTCATTCAATCATATTTAATAAACTAGAATTTATTTCTGAACTTTCAAAACCTCAATCGGAATAAATTGTCCAAATCAATAACAATTTGTTTTCACCTTTTCAACCAACAATTTGGATTGAAGATTTTGATTCGAGGAGAAAGCTCTGAACAATTTTCCCCAAAAATTAGTTAAAATAACACACCATTAGAATTTCAATCTGAAGATTGGTTGACTACAAACCTACATCCTTCCCTATCGAATAGTATCTTACCACTTCGTATTTATTCTGCCTAATCGCCATATTTAATCGGCCAGGCCTTATTCGTGAGGCTTTCTCATCTATCATATTCCTAACAAGTCTAAGATACTTACAAGCATAGGTATGGATATATCACAAAAATACCGATACTTTTTAAAAATTGGTTATACATTTACGTTGCTTAAAAATGTATTGGTGGCATTTAAGTATATAAAATACCCCAGGATATTGGGAATCTAGGGGTTTCAGGTCTTGGGGCCTTATCCTTAGGCTTATGGAGTAAAAACTGGAGCCGATTTTTTCGCCTTGGATCATGAAAGTTGACTGATGTCCAGTTACATTTTAAATTATTTTCAATTTAATTAAAGTATTCATCATTTTCCATCATTATCATTTCTAAAACTTGACTGCGTCGAATTATTGTAAGTTATTCGTTTTAATGTCATATACTAATATATTCATATATATCAAAAAAGACATTGTGTTGTCATGTTACCCTTATTGAAGGCATTAAAAATAGTGCCGATATGTTTTAGGCCGCCTTGGTGACGGCGGGGTAGCGTCTTCGTCTGCCAATCTAAGGGTCGCGGGTTCGTTTCACGCCTGGGTGGGTTTTCCTCCACCTAGCGTGTGGGTGTTTGTGGTCGTCTCCATTGTTTTCACTGTTAATAGTTCGATGCAAAAGGCCAAAAGGTGCTGTTTTCGGACCAAGGCTTAAAAAAAATGTTCTCACAAGTGTTGACTTGGAACGCAATTGGAATCAGAAGAGTAACACAAGTCAGTTCCAATACGATAGCATGTCTTGAATCCAAACAACAATCTACACCGAGCGGTCGTGTCGCGAGGTTTAAGGAGGAATTAAATATACCAAGATCCTTCTAACTCGTGAGATTAATGAAAATGTTTTTCCATGGAGTACTCAACATGGATAGTCGAAGCTTCTGCCCATCTTCGTCGAATATCGCGAAATATTTTTTTTTAGTTTTCTTAATTAGGATTTTTCCTACATATACTATATATCCCAATGTGTTATTTTAAGCTCTATAAATTGAATAATCAAACTACATATACATGTCAGTTTCTTTCAAAGCAAAGAAAACAATAAATTGATAAGGAAAAATGTTACCAATTTGATAAATCTAATTTCATAATTGGAGCCAACAAGAATGTATAATTCACGTGGAATATATAATTCCTAAAATAAATAGTACATCTACAAATAATTTCCTTAACTATATAATTGCAGGCTAAAAACAATATAGATATAATTTAAATAATGGGCGATAATATATTCACGGGATAATATCACATGTTGTCTGAAACCCGGAAAATAAGGATGATATATTCCACGCACCAAGCACCGATTCGTAAAATTAATAACTTCAGAATAAAATTATGAGAACAATTTTAGTACTCAAAGATTTGCAGAAACGTTCCTCTGGTAAGAGATTTTGAAAAGAAAGAAAAAGCGAGAAAAAAAGGAGGCCAATCTGAGAAAAGAGAATGGAAAGTCCGTCACTACATTCGAATTATAAAGGGTAGGCATGAGGTAATGGGGAAACGTCAACCCGAAAGTTTCTCTCACTTAAACCATTTCAGGGGAATTCACTTTAAATTAATATGCCAGGGAATGAGAAAGACAAGGTCTCGAAGACCCCTGGTTTGTATTGGTAAAAGTGATATAGAATAGAGGACGAATGTTATTTCATTTTTGTAAGACTGAACTCATCATGATCTATAAGTTTTTGAGGTTTGGGTCTACAAATTAAATGGAAATGATTGGGTAAAGAATTATTTGAAGATAAAAAAACGATTCGCTGATTGAGTCAAAAGGAAGTTGAAAAGTTGAGGAAAAGTAAGTTTTAGTGGTTCATTGATATTACATTAAAATGGATAACGTTCCTATATGCTCTTAACGTTCCTATATGAGTTTAAATTCCAAGGAAGTTTAAATTTTCAGATAAATTTATTAAACAATCATCATTTCGTCATTACAGATTAATAAATATGAATAGTTTGGGAAATGAAATGATCCCATTGGGTGGCATTTTTCATCGAATGAAAGAAGAATACTAGGTATTTTCCACAGCATTTTTTATTTGGTGCAACTAATACCTAGCCATGGGCGTCATCCTCAGGTACAAAACATTTAAGCTTATAACCCCAAACCAGTAAACCCTTTGTGCATGAGAGTAACACCCATACATTGAAACTAGTTGTCCCAAATATAAATTTTTGTATCAAATACCTAGCATTCTTCTTTCATTCGAAAATGAGTTTCTAGTGAAGCCTCATACCCTCGAGTGCAGTCTGTATGAAGATATACATATTTGCCTCACGTAGCAAAACTGAAACTTGACTTCTGATTCCACCAAATGTCCTTCCAAATTTCTACGATATTACTTTGTTCCTCCCTTCAATTGGTCAAAAACTCCTAGCCTTTTCCTAACCCTCCCTTGCTTTCACAACGTTCACTCCTTTACGTCTTCAGCATCAAATCAAAATGCTATGCGTCCATATTTCATGCCTCCTTCGAATTTATCCCCTCTCCTTCCCCGCCCATGCCTAGCATTCCCGCTTTTGTTTTCCTTTCTGTCCATTTCATCTATTCCATCCTTCTCTTACATATCTAAAGCCTCCAGTCTACACAAATTATATGGCTTCAAAGACCGTGCATCCGCTTCGTACAGAATCAAGCTCCATGATAAAGATTTATTGAATATTTTTCAAATCATTATAGAACGTCCTCATAAATTCCCTCATCTACCCTCTCATTCCCTCTCTATCAAATGTAATTCTTCACCCTATTACCCTACTACTGGCACCATTTTTTGGACCAAAACATTTCCGAGTTAGTGAAGCTATTTCACCTATTGCATTTTATGTCTTCTAGTTTTAATATTAAACTAAGCTTTCCTCCTCCATGAAAACAGCATAATCTTTGCTTTGTTTGCGTTGATTCTCATCCCAAACTTGTTTCAATGACTTTCCAAGGAACTCAGAAATGCTAACAACTCTTCGGCAAACTGGCTGGCTAAGCTTGATCATTCGCAAACCTAACGAATTTTATTAATTCCCACCAACTTTCAAACCTCTCCATCTCCAGTTCTTCCCACGTCTCACTCCATCTCTTCCAAGAATAACTTGAAAACATTGAGTTCTAATTGACCCCCTTGTCCTACCCTTCTCCCTTACACTGCCCATCCCGCTTCTCTATCCGCCACTATCCCGAGCAGACTCAGATATATATATATATATATATATATATATATATATATATATATATATATATATATATATATATTGGTTGCGGATAATATGCCTATCTCTCCAATTTACTCCTATTTTTTACAATACATTAATTGATTCTAACCAGATTTCTCTATCGAACGCTTTTTCTAAATATTCGAAACAAATAAATGCGGACTAAACATCGAACGAAGTGGTACACGTTCCCACCCACCCGTGCCTATCATATTTTCCAGCCAAAACCAATCAGCTCCTTCATAATCATATGCCTTCCCTTAACATTCTCTTATTTATGATACTGAGTATCACATTTATCTGCTTGCGAAATAAAATCTATAGTTATACAGTTCTCCCATCCATCTGCCTTTCGCTTTTTTGGGATGGCACCAAACACGTTATAACGAAATTTAAAAGAATTTTTTACAATGAGGTTCTTCTTTCATTTTCGCGAGCAGGAAAGTAATGAGCTAGCAGTCGATTTTGAAAAAAACCAGCGCTAAGAGAGTCAGAAATCAAAACAATAGTTCCGTTTTATGTTAAATAATTTTCCCATTTTAGAGATAAGAATGATTGTGTTTTACCTATTCGCCGGGCTCGGTGGCGGCGGTACAATTTTCTCACTTTCTCTCGGCTAATCCGGGATTGCGGCTTTGATTCCCGTCCATGGCGTGTTTTCCCCATAGACCCAGCACTTGTTTCCCAAACCTGTTTAATTAAAATTCTTTCTTACGTAACGTAAGAAAGAATTATCAACATAATAGTTTTAAACATGGGAAGACAATTTAAGCCAAAGATGAATATTTTAAACAACTTTAAAAAGATTTTTCGGCTAACGCAATAAATTGTTATCCCTTTTCTTGCGGAAAAATCCAAAAGAAATGGAAATTGTATAGACACTTGATAAAAGTGAAGAGTAGGTTTTGGAACGGATCGAGAAAATATGTAAGGAAAATTGTGTACGTTTACAACTTCCTTCCTCGGTGAGTTTTCTGCAACCGTGTGTTAGGAATACGGTTGAGTTCGGATAGATCAGGTTGAGGTGTATAGACTTGAGGATGGGGAAGAGTGGGCAAGGGAGAAAATCATGAGAAGGCTTTGAGGTTTTATCGTAGAATGTGGAGGTCATGAAAGGAAGAGAGAGACGAGTGTTGGACGGGGAGGTGGGGTTGACTGATAGAGGTAAAGGTGTTTGTGGGAGTTTACGGAGCATAACACGATAAAGGAAAGGAATCGCCCGGGAGTTTAGTCCGACCCACACGAGCACACTTCTCTCTCCCTCTTGCTCTTATTCACTCAGCTTCCCTAAGCCAATCCTTTTGGCGGAATCTGGGCCACTCGGCTCATGGAACGGCGAGGCCTTAAAAGATTGGCTGTCAAAAAATCGAGAAAGCCTATTTGGAGGCACCCACACTGTTCCTAGCTATGAGAATAAAATAAATGGACATGGACTGGTTGCACAAGCATTCTAGCATACAATTTTTCTGATACAAGTTGAGAACACTTTCATATGGCTCAATCGGAATAAGCTAAGAAAAAACTCATGAAGGGTAACACTTACTGAAAATTGGGAGATAAAAACATAACAAAGTGTAGCATTAGTTGCTATTGAGTCAAATGTGAATGAAATCATCACGTTTATTTACATTCACGTCTGTAGGTCAAGATAAATTGGCATCTATAAGACGAACCTAAGTAACACGATATTCTTTCTATTGTTTTTTGTACCTGATGATGACGCCTAAGCGTTGAAACTAGTCGTGCAATAATAAAGACATTGTGTTTCTTTATTTAATGAATACGATACTCGACCGCTATTCCTTCTTCTCCTAACCATGTATGCATTCCGACATTAGATATTTTCCAGTCTCGTTATTTAAATCTCATATCTGAAATTTTCTCTTTGGACACTGCTGTAGTACATATTACTTAAAACGCAAGTTGGAGCCAGTTAACTATTTTTTTGAGTAAAAATGACCTCAGTAGTCGGCGCCCCCAAATAAAAATATCACTCTCGCCACTGTAAAAAATTAGAAAACCAAGATTTCACCAAAATTGAATGCGTTACGATTGATTTCGGATGGCTGTTTTCTATTATTATGGCTGAAAGGTAGGTAATACGATTTCCCTGACCATTGCTCCTCCACTCCATTTTTATAGTTCGTCAACTATAGTTTCTCTCATCACGGTATATGGGCTTAGAATTATTTTCTTTTTAAATGTTAATTCTTAAATAACATTTTTAATATTTAAAGACTAGTTTTGAGACGATCGTAATTTAAAATTTTCAAATCTAGCATGGTGTTCTAACAGTCATGTCCAGGTTCAGGCATGCTGACATTTTTAACCTGAACACTCAATCTAATTAATTTACTTTTATTTGGATTAATTTAGAAAATAAATCATTCTGCTCGAGGTTCCACACTCGATTCTCGTCCCATATTCAATGTAACGTAACTAATATCTCACCTTTCTAATAAGAATATTTACTTGGTAATGATTTTCTGTTCTTGGGAAACCATAATGGGATTTTTCGGGTACCAGATCTTACTGGGAAACCATAACCGGCAGAGGGAAAGGAACTGACCCCCCTACCTTGATGTGTAAATGTTCACACGCCGTCGGGCTTAGTGCTGGGTGAGCTCTACCATCACCTACCAAACCGACCTTCGGATTGATTATTGCATGTATGGCGTTTTTTGGTTATTTTCTGAACCATGACTCTTAATGAGGCTCCTCAAATATTTCGAATGTTAGGTCTGATTAACCCCAGTATTTGTCATGTCATTTATTTTCTCAGAAGTTAATTAAGGATCATTTTTTTCATCTTTGCCTTAAGACTCGGGTAGTAGCGATAAGGTAATTTAAATCTCTTTAAATAGCATCAAAGCTCATATTAAAACATGATACAATAACTAACCGTATTATTAGTGATAAATCGAGTAGTAGTTCCATTCTTAACCAACTTAATTGTTCGATCCACAATATTTCCGCTGCTAAATGAGTGTATAAGTCGATTATTTGTAAAGAACCTATTTGATCCTAAGAATAGTCTTATTTTTCTACTTCTCGTGATTTCTACAGAAACATTTCCTGTTTTGGTTTAATTGTAATATAAATTACACATGCAAAACTTATAACTTTTCTTTTCCAGCGTCGGAGGAGTTAGAGATAAAATGTACATAGCGAGGAATAGAGCATTGCGATAGGGATATTTGTGGCCTGGAAATGACCGTTCTCTAAACTTCCTAATACGACGCTTCCCCACATGTAGGAAAAGTTACTCCTCCGTGAACGTTTGAGAAACTACCAAGTTCATCTCATGCTCCCTTGGGCACCCTGCTACATCAGGCGACGGTTATCCTCTGTGGCAGAAGAGACGAAGTAGGAAAGGGGAAACGATGCTGGAGAAATGCGGAACGAAAAGGCCACGAGAAAGTTAAAGGGGATGCCATCTCAAACAAAAAGTGTTGGAGTTTGCGAGTGGAAAGAAATGACGGGAGCAGGAGACTATGGGACTGATGAAAGGAAGTGACTATGTAACCTCGTTTGCAAGGTCTTGTCCTGCATCTCAGTCGTAGCCTGGCATTCGGTAAACATCATGTGGAGACCGGGTCTCGAGTTCCAAGAGCATCCCTATGAACGAATATCGTGGTCAAAATTTAAGTGAATCTGCCATTTAGGTCGAGGTTAATCTGGACGAGTTTTTGGGCCTCACCGCTTGAAAAAATGTTGTCCCGTAGAATTCATGAAATGTAATATAATTTTGCAATTCATTTATCCATATCAAACTTAAGAATCCATATATACATATATATTGGTAAGATAAAAGTAATTGAGTAATGGCACGAATAAATTAATGCAATTTTCAGCTCATTAATCATCCTTTCGTTTCTCATTGCTTCAAATCACATGACCTGTGTGGCCTGATTTATAGCAATGGAAGTCGTAAGCATTTTGTAGCCAAAACTCATTTTTATTATGTACCTACGCTTTTTATGACAACATATTCTCTTAATCGGCAATCATGGTTCATTTAGTGGCTGTGTTAATAAATTACTACTTCGACTAATATAATTCGTAAAGCCTTCCATATTTATACTATAATAAAGGACCATTGGCAAATTAAATATTAATATACAGATAATGCTGTGAGAGCGTTCCTATACTGCTAGAATTTTACGCCCATGAAAGGGTATTTCGGCGAATAAGACGAGGGGACCTCCAGGGGTATCATCGTCTGTTCGATGAGCATGGGCAAACAGTTGGGTGACCGTCCCTCTGACGGAGTAGGACGAGGCTACCAAAAGCGTAAATTATCTCTTGAGTCTCTGGCTAAAATGACATTACAGAAATCGTATATTAAACAGAGTCAGAGAAGTGACTGAGACAAGAAATAGCAATTCCTTTTTATTATTATAGTATTTCTTGTCACACCAACTGTGGTTCTAAACATGCCCTAAATGCTACCACAACTTTATGGTTTTGGTTTTTCAAAAAGTTGGGAAACTGTACTTTTCTACCACATCAATATTGCCTGTGCAAGTATCTCATAGGATGCGTAGTTGAGGTTGACAAAAAACCAGAATTATAATCTTTTATTTAATATTTAAATATTGTGAACTATTTCCGAATTATATACCTCAACTACGCAGAAAAAGTCGAGTAGACGATCGCCCTCTGCGTCCTTCAAATTAAATTTTCGGGGTTTTACCTCGTACTATAATCTCATTTATACACACGTTTCATTCAAAGAAAAATTTTAGGGACTATCAATTCGTTAATATGATATTCTAATGGTTAACACAAGTAATTCATAAGCCAATATACCGCATGAAAAATCATATGTTGCCTTCTGGTGAATGATTATACTGAAAGCCGAATGGTGAAAGAAAATCGAACAGCTAATTACTACAAGCACAAAGTATGCTTAGTTTTATTTCTATCCAGTGCAATTTCTATTGTGTGTCTAAATAAATTATATCCGCGAAGAAGAAGCTAAAAATTTACCCTATCATCAATCCATAAAAATCTTACAATAATAACGGTTCAATTTTGATAAAGTGAAAACTTTAGGGAAAAATATCAATTGAATTATGATGCGAAGGTTTTCTTAAAATTAGTATTTAAAAAGTCCCTGAAATTGTTATCATATTTATCTATTGGAATGGGATGCGTGAAAATTCCACGCTTTGAGTAGAAAAAATATTCAAGGTGATTTGAAGGAAAAAGAACTGAACAGAAACGTGACGAAACCCCGGAAATATGGCTTGAACTAGCTGTTTACTTTCTTCTGATAGGATACCCTGCCTTTTCAATTAAAATTTTAATCTCCATGGAAACATTGTAAAAAAATTGTACTCGTTATTTTATTCTAGCTTGATCAACATTTATTGAAAGAGATATTAAATCATAGATATGTAACATACTGTCGGACACTTGCCCAAACAATGGATGTCATATGATAATAGAAGTAAAGCTCAATTCTTCAAAATAATGACATTATGGCAAATCATCTCTATGCCAGTGCAATAAAGTTTGGTATAGATTAAAACGGAATTAATCTCCAAATATTCAACCATAGTGGAAAGGAAGACGTCACAATAATTTTCATCGCCATGTAGTTCAGATTTGGAATATTTAAAATACACATATCGTATTCCCCTCAATTTCCCTGACTCGTTTTTATAAGTTTCCCAATTTCTTATGTCTGACATGGAGAGATCGGTGGGCGTGTATGCGTCTGAACCACGTCGATCGCTCACCCCATTTCACCAGTTGTCTTTACATCACGTCCGTGAATATGACGGAATTACTTTCTAAGGCGAGGTTATTAATCCTTAAATGGGGGGTATTTTTTAAGAGATTAAATTCAGTGCTCGCGCTTTTCTCCCTTGCACCTGTGAACAACGGACCACCGCTAAGAAGTCTGGAGCACTTGAATATTCTTCTGCGGTCCGAATTTAAAAATTACTATCCATTTCTCACCTGTGAATTTCGAAAGCAGTTTCTTGGAATACTCCATTTCTTAATCGAAAAATTACTACCAACTGTTTGTAATCCTTTGCTTACTGAATTCCAAATTAAAATCTTTTAAATAGTGGAGTGGCAATGTCAAGGTAAATATCATCGAGTTATTCTTCTAGAAAAATGTTAGCTTGAACTTTTAAAGGCGATGTTTACGAAAAAACCTCTACTATTGCAGTGTAAATATTTTAAATGAATAGAAATATGATGGATCCTACGCAATATAAACTGCATCCCGAAACTTACTAATAACTTAATTCACTTCCTAAAACCAGTTTTAAGTAATTCAGTACATGGAGTTTCGATTATTTTCATCCAATAAAATGGGTACCTTGGCTTATGAAGTCACAAAAAATGATAACATTTTTCCAAAGTTAATATTTGTTTGCCAATCAATGGCAGAAAATATTTTAGAAATTTTTTTTCGGCTAATATGTATGAAATATTTGCATATTCAAAACATTTTCCTGAGCCAGGTGAATGATTCAAATGTATAAATTTCAAATTGTATCGTTTAATATGACCACTATCGTTCGTCGTATATTAATAGGTCAATACCATGCAGCACCGAGCATCGTGTATTGATAGATGAAATAGGTGTTCACTAATAAAAGATAAACGGATTTATTTTATAATATATGATTGCATGGAATAAAATTTTACTTAGTAACGACACACACACCATAAGTATTTTGTTCTCTCTTTTAATGTTCACTTCATTTCGCTGAAATCCTCTGCGAAATGAATACATTAAATCCCAAAATTCAATTTTCGACGTCATTCGCACGTATGCACGACAAATGCTAAAAGATTGTTGAAAGCATATTATTCATGCATAATGCAGGGGGAGTTTACGGAATCCTTCGTATTTGAATTTTAAAGCCTTGGAAACTTCATATTTTTTCACGTTGGACACTCAAATTTAATAAATATATGCCAAAATAACAACCAATATGAACCAATGATTATAATTGTTAAATATCGCGATTAATTTAAACGGCAAAATAATAACCGATTGCTTTTTCTGACTCATGCTATTTTAATTACATAATAAAAAAATGTGAAATTTTACGAGATATTATTTAAACATTTTTCAGTATTGAGTTAATTTCCACTCATATCAATCAGACGTTATATTTTATATTAAATAATAAATTGTTAGACTCTGTTACCAGAGTAACACAAGGGTAACATTAGCTCAGAATTTCTCTCTCAGATAATTAGAAGACTCATTAAAAAGGCATTTCCGATGGTTGACTAGTTCTTGACCTAAATATATAGAACATTAGATTCTGCGTTTTTGAAAATACAACATACATTGCAAGACAAAGACAGATATCGATAAGGAATGTATTCTCCAAAACAGGAAATGTCTCTCGTTTCGCCTTTGTATCATTTTATAAAATTTCAACTGAAATCGCGCAAGAGAAATTTGTATCATATTCGAACCGCACAATGGATGGAAATAAAGAAAAGACACGCTTTCTCCTTTCTTAAATTATACTTCAGGTTAGCCAATGCTTAATGGGATGATTTGGGGACTAGGGATAAGATTCATCGACACGGACGTCTCTTAAAAACGTGCAGGGAAAAGAAACTTGTCCTCAAAGGTCCATTCCAATCCTAATTATTAGTTTCACTCTTTGAATTCTGGACGTAGCCAAGGCACGTGCGGTCTGTCTGGTTGGTTCTCGAACCCGCTAACTCCCTGAAAGCTTTCTCTCTTCCTCTTAACCTCCTCACTCGCGCTTCCCCTGATGTTCCGTTATTTTACACGAGTCACGCGTTCAACGACATGCGGCGAGTGTTCCTCACCTTTCGCTGGCCCCTAACCCCTATACTTAGAGTAAGGAGGAGTGAGTGACACGAACGATAAGTACGCAAGATACAACCGCTGCGAAGAGTCTTCCAAGGTTCAGGTTAAAACAATAGGTTAGTGGAACAACAGAAAAGACTTGCGTGGTCACAAGTAGAACAAGAATAATGGTTATCGCATGCCAGAAAATGAAACAGTATTCGTAAAGAGACACTAAGGTGGCGCAAACCTTAAACTCGTTACAATGAATAGCAATACTCTCTAAAATAAAATTATATCTTTTCGACTACATACAGGAACTTTCAAGTTTGAGCAAATCTTAAATGATATGTAGTTAAGACTATATTAATTGTTACCAAGTATGTCACGAGAATTGCCTGTATGTTATCATTAATGATGACGCTGTTATTAAATTTAGATTGATAAAGTACTTTTAACTATGCAAATCACTAAAAAGTGATGAAGTAGTGTTTTATAAATAAATCCACGTAACCTCATCACATTTTTTATATTTATTCGATTTGCCTGCAGTAATTTGAAGATTCAAGCAATTCCCTTCGATTTAAAAATACATTATTATTAAAAAAATGCTTTGATTTACACGGCAGTTAACTTGATTTTAGGAAGCATATTTCGAAATCTATAGGAGTGCGCTAAGTGAAGGGTAGAGCGTTGGACTGCTGACTGGAGGGCCCGGGTTCGATTCCCGGGCAATCCTCTCTGGCCACCCTCACATCCAACTAAGCTATGTGATTTTTTGATAACAGATCTTCCTGGGATACCATAATCTTCACAGGAAAAAGAATACTATAGGCCCCCTATTCTGATGTGTAGTACCATACCATACTATTATCATAATAGTACTGGTTAAACCCTTACCAAACTGACCTTCGGGTAAAATACTGTGTTTCTGGGTTTTTTTATTTCCAATTAAAAGTGCACTAAACACATGTGGTAAGTACCAGGGTAACCTGAAAGTACTGCTACAAATGGATGATTTGATAGTTGTACTCTGGTGGCAGCAGAGTTTTTCATCATACAATTTCCTCCTGTAATGGTGCTTCCACCTCACTCTCGGGGACACCTGAGGCAAATTCGGAGAAATATACCCAGAGCCACCAAACTTTTTAACGGTTTTCGCTCAGCAAAACTTTCCGCAGAAGAAACCACTGGAAGTGTATATGTATACATATTTAAACTTTTTTAATTCATTCAATAATTTGGTCTTTTCGAGTGTATTTCGAAAGTATGGCAAACTTCCCAATTCACTCAGCGTTAATAGGGTATTTAGGCTAGCTGCAATGTCTATTGAGCCAATCGGAAACAAGGTGGATCGATATTGTGATTTAAAAGGGAAACGCGCAAAACACAATATTTACCTATGTTGCACAGAAATTCCAGTTTGAATGTCTAAAGATAAGTTTGAAAGTAACATGTAATTTCCTATTGGTGATCCGCTTTATATTATGTTCCTTTTAGTAGAACCGCAACTTGGTTTCTAAACTTTTGAATTCACCACGGAATGAATATAAAATCTATTTCAAGCATACAAAATCGTATTACGTTAGACGCCGGAGATCTTCTAGTACAATGAGTGAAGGATAACACTAATTTGCATAAAAAATGTCAGAAATTGTGATATATTGCTGCCCTAAGGTAGTTCAAACAGAAACCAACCTAAATCTCAGTCCGATGCGGCGGCTACACATAAATCGAAAGTTGCCGTGTCCACTTTAGCCATTCTCACTTGCCTGGTCCCCAATCAATGGCGTCTACGTTTAGCGTCTCAGTACGTGCTCTTCCCTTCTCCGGCAGTCAAAAGACATTTCCCTCTTTTAAATTCTACTATTGTGATTCTTGTCCATTCGTCGACTCATTCACTTCATCTGCATCATCTATCATCTTATTTATATTTCTTTCACATCATACCTCTCCAACCCGAAAGGTGTCAAGTTACACGTACTATACTGTACAATATTGAGCAACACAGGCACCAGCCACCCACTCCGTCTTGAAATGGACCTTGAATTCAAATTCTGGTATGATTTGCTCTTAATGGAAGCTCTCCGTTGCATATAAGTATGGGCATGTATCGTAAAGAGATGCATAATTACTCGAGGCGAAAAATCTATCCAAAGACTTTTGGCCACACCCCTTCACGTCCTGGGCCCTGAATACTGAAGAAAAGTAAGAAAAAAATGTCCTTAAAAAGGAAAGGATAGAAGAAGTTAGCCTGTTTTACTTATTTGGTGAATAATTTAGCTATACCGAAGCCATAGCCACTAAAAACAAACTGTATATACACCAGATGATATACAGGACAATTATTAGGGAAGTTAATCATAGAGCAAGGAGAAAACTTAACTTAAATGTTATAAAGTGATGGCCGTCCCTGTTCTTCTTAATATAAGCAAAATAATGGGAATGACAAAGGAGGTTGAATGAAAGACACAACTAGAAGAGATGAAATACTTGTGACAAGTGAAAGAATTGTCAAACAAATTCATCCATGAAGACATTAGGGAAAAAAATGTTCAGTATCAATGATGAAAACACCAACAGTGAAATTTTATCTCGATATTCCACTGCCAAGGAGTACGGAAATTTTGGGAGAATTTATTGAGACGCTTATATGAATAACAACTTAGGAAATACATTTTGGGGAGTAAATCAAAAGGAACATGGTCTGTATGTAAACCGCGGAAATGATAGAGAGTGTTGGAAAATTTTTCAAGATAGAGCGAATAGAGAACCTAATCCATCAGTTGAAGATGAAATATAATTACGCTTCCTTGTTGTACCGAGGGGAGAGGAACAATGAAGTACATACACATGCTAATTGAGTAATAAACACCGTGAGCTCTCTAATGAGACCACCTGTCGAAATCCTCATACAGTAGCCCAGAAACGCTGACTCATCTCCCTCGAAAAATAGAAAATCATATTTTACAGATTTAACCGCGTCTCTAAATGGAACTTTCCAAAAACTCCCGGAAGCGATATCATTCTAAACCACAGCGACCACGAATCACCAACGTGGAAACTTTACAACACTTCCCGTTCCATCCACCCGCCATCCAAAACTGGGGAGCTATCCCCAGGTGCCTTCAGCTTTTCCAACTCCCCCTTCACGCCCACAAGTACGCCAAGTCCACTCTAGTGATATAAGCGCTGTCTGTGGATACAGTGCTGCACGACAGCCTCCCCTCTTTTCTCTCTCTCACCCTGGATGTCCGCCACCCTTTGGTACTTGAAACTACGCAGCTTTTAACCCCTGCCCACAGGAGGTGGAGCGGACAGGCGCACGTACCGGACGAAGGCGGAACGCCAACGATTTGATCCCCAATCACCTGCTTCTCCCCTACGGCTAGGAGAGGTGGTGCGGGGCGCGCTCCATTTGTCGAGTGATTCGCTCGCGGGCTTTCCCGGGTGCCCGGCGATACATTTGATCTCCGTCGTCGTGATGCGGTTGACTATTTACCGGAATCACGATCCGAGATTATTTTAGTGGAGATGGAAGAGGTGCAAAAAAATCCAAAAGGTCAAACATTTCTCCTTTTTTGAACAATATATCGTCTGCCGCGGTAGATGTGTGTAAATATAACCTTTGATGGGGCCATGAATCCAATTAAGCAGTAAAAGCACGCCATTTCCGACTAACACACACGCAAAAACTATATGTTTAGGTTTTATATTTTATAGGAAAAAAACTTCTGAATATTGTAAACCTTGTTACTTGACATTATAAAAGATATCCTACTCATACAATTCAAGCGGGTGAGGTTATGATAGCTCTAGATTGCGAATCATAATCTTCTGCCAAAATTGCATGCATAATGCATTCACGAGAAAAAATAACAATTTCATTTTTGCGAGTGAAGCAAGGGACAACTTTAGATAATGATTACAGTTATACTGGTGCGATATTGCGATTAGCATTCAGGAAGTCTCGATAAAATTTGACTATTTATATTTTTCCTTGACGTTTATCTTCCTGTCAACTGTAATGGTAATGCATTTTCACATAGTAGTGTATAGATTTAAAAATCTGAATAGATGCATGCATATTCATACTGAATATGATATGAGGACCACAGTATGGGCTGTGGTGTAAATAATTTTAAAATTATTCGACTAAACTCGTATTTTGGAGCGATAAAATCAATATAACATTATAAATCAAGAAGGAAAATATTAAAATCAATAAAGTGTTTGGAAAAATTAATAAATTTAAGACTGATATGCTTTGACGAGGAAACCGTTACTGCAAAAGTGTACTGCAGTGTAAGTCGAATTAAAACTGAAGTAAATACATTGACATATGGATAATGTCGATAATGTCTGGATGAAGCAAACGAAAGAAAAACTCAATGAATAAATTGTTTGCTCAGCCTATGTTATAACTAATACATTCGGAATATGGAATCCAAACATTGATGTGTGCTGTGGTTTTAAAATTATTTTTCATCTCACTGTCTTTTCATCCCTCCCATGGACTACAACCTTGTCGTGGTGGAAGGGCTTGTGAGTTCCGATGACCCGTAGAGCTGTGTTGGCTGGAGTAATTATAATTGCTCCTGGTAGGGTCACCCATGCCAGATAGGTCGAAGGTTAGGAGCCAGACGAAAGGTAGTCCACGCAGCGTCTGTTCCTCAGTGAGGCGGCTGCAAAGGCGTCTGACCCCAGTGGGGCGGCCATTAAGTGATGGTGTCACGTTAAAAGCACTATTGAGGAGGGCAACGGGAAATCACCTCAATTATTATTCACAAGAAAATAATGATGGACCTAAGCTAAACATTAAAATAGGAGGGGAAAAAATAGAGCAGGTAGAACAGTTTACGTAGCGTAGTATATATGTAGCGTGTACGGCAAGGAAACGTGGTCACTGAAGCAGGAGGATAGACGTAGATTGGAGGCTTTTGAAATGTGGGTGTGGAGAAGGTGAAATGGACCGAAAGGAAAACAAATGAGGAAGTACTAGAGATGGTGGGTGAGGAGAGGGGTTTGTTGAGAGAAATCCTATGGAGGCAGGAAAAATGGATGAAAGGCATATTGAGCAGTAGTGGAATGTTGAAGAAGGTAATAGAGGCGAGAATATTGGGCAAGCGAGGAAAGGGCAGGAACAGGATAGGGATGTTGGACGGAATGAAGGGAGGAAATAAGTACACGGAGATGTAGAGGAACCTGATGTAGATTAGGTTGCTGGATCGGGTTTTGTTTGGAGTTACAGAATGTTTATTTGATGGTAGTGTCCATCCAAAAACCTACCTTTAACGTTAGATCACCTAATAAAAAAATGCCTTTTCATGTGTTCCTAATATATTTTACATTGCAATAGGGAATATTCCGGTACAGATTTACAGGAATAGATATTTAACATTTGACGCAAAATATGCTTGCACTTGAGGAGTTTGAATGGGTTGAAAGAAAATATGAGTTGTTCGAGAAACAAATGTATGGAACGTTTCATAGCCGTTGGCTAATTAGTGCCCGATAAATAGCACCAAAGTGAGCCCTACTCTAACTACTCTAAGTAATTCAAATCAGACATCCAAAATAGTTCATGCCATAGTCTTATTTCAATTAAGTGTATTTAATACCAGATATGATGGCTAATACAATTTTCCACTAAATAAAAATTTATTCACGACTAGTTTCGATGCACTGCACCACAGTTCCATCACATCACACTTTAATATGTAATTTATACTACGTTATCAGCAACTTTACTTTATTGATATCAGCAACTACGTTAATTTACATTCTGGTGCGATTATCCATTAGGATACTTCCCTTCATTTGCATATTTACAGGCCTGTACCTGTATTTATTTTAGCCCTTAGAATGGCTCACGTTATATTCGTTTCAAACGATTTAAGGGGAATGATTATTAAGTCTACCGGTCAAGGTAGAGTTGATGGCTCCTATACGTTAGCGCTGCTACATGTCTAATCCCCTCCGAAAAGACACTTAAAATATACTCCAAATTCTGGATTGCGATAAACCATTTTTCAACTTCAAATATTTCCTGATTCCTTTCTTTCCATACAATATGTCTATTCTTTTCCTTCTCCTCATCACCTTTCCAGCATTCTTTCCAATATCTTATACAATTACTTAGCTACTAAATATGCTCTGACTCCATTCATTTTCACTGCCTTCTTTGAATCACACCCATCAACATTCTCTTCTTCGTCTGCGTTCTTCGTGAATAGAACTTCTTCATAATGTAACAATTTCAGAGCGTAAAAATCATTCGTCTTGACCGGGATCTTCCTCAATTGTTTGTCTTGCCGTCCATTTTACATTTTTCATTATCCTCCACAACAACATCTCCAAAACATTCAATTGACAGTTATATTTTTCCCACAACAATAAAGTTTCTAAACAGTATAATACTAGGATTCACATCAGGGTTTTCACCAATCTACGATTCACACTCTCTCTCTCACACACTCTCGCGCACACTCAAGGTCCTTGTCATCCCCACTCTCCTCTTTTTAATAGCTTCTATACCCAACGCAATTTTTCTTTTAATGCCCTCATCACATTTTTCACCTTCTTTTGAAACAATTCCTAAAGTTCATCAGACATAAAAAACGCTTCGTGAAAACTAGGCTTTTCAAAATCGCAAAAAATTCAAATACCAGAAAATCACGTTCGCCGGAGTGTCAATTGCAATAGGTCACATGTGGAATAGGTCAACCGTGTCAATTGCAATATTGAACAGATAAAGATGTAAAAAGGCAAGGAAAAATTTATGTCTGGATCCATTCTTTCGCATTTTAAACAGTAAATTTTTTTTTAAACAGTTTTTTTCACAAACATGTCAACCTATCATGCTTATCCATTAAAAAACCAAACCGCGGACGAGTTACGATTCATGCTTTCATTTATGGAATATTTATTTTTCCTGCATCTAGCGAATAAAAATAAAACATTTAAGAAACTTTTTCAATTTTTTTCTCTTTTATTAGTGCCTTAGAGATTTGAGTAAGCAAACAAGTAAGTTAGTGGGATAATAAGTGCATCGAATAACGATGTATTAATTTTCAATGGAGAGTATGGCACAAGTGCTTGAATTTGAAAATTTACATCAAAAGAGATAATATAGAGAGAACAGCAAGTTCGCTGATGTGTATTTTGCCCGAGCCAAATCCTTCTGGCTTACTTCTGGATCACAGGTTCTATTATTTGAGGTGTTGACTCAGTGACCTCCTCCCCGAGTGACCTTGTATTGTTCTTTGCCCCCAGTCCTTTACTGTTTCGGAATTCCTCATTCCTTAGCTTTAAGCTTCCTTACTTATGCATACTTAGGGATAATATTCCACCAACTTGGAACCAACTACCATACGTACCTCCTACCATGACCTCTCATCACGAATAACTCAGAGCCTTTGACCAATAGAATAAGTAGGTCAGCAATTTTCAGTTTAAGTTCGCCAAAAAACGAGCTATTGTTAGCCGACACATAAGGCAGCCATAATATATTCCATTGAAATTTCAACGAAGCTGTTCACCTCGGCGTTTACCAAGTTGTTACTGCATCTATACCTTGGCGATGATGTCTGCGCAAAGTCCAAAAACTTCATATCCACGTTCCAAGATGTGGACAAGGGATTTATAACGCAAAACTCGACGGGATGGAACGTTGAATTAAAAAGCGAAGCACTGGAGAAGTTTCCTGATATCCCTCGCGGTTTAACATGCGTACGAAGGAAAAATATACACCTCAGTGGTGTCAGAAATTAATCCAGAGGGAATTTCAGTCAAAAAAGAGAAAACGGACACTTTCAAGATCAGCAAAGTTGTGAAATGAAAATTGAATAAACTTCTTCCCTTAGTTTCCTTATCGCAAGTTTCCACAAAATTGGGGCAATATCTTAATCTCGTAAAGCGCGCATCAAGTTATGTTATTTAACATCTATGACACTCCAGTTTTTTTATAATGTGTTTTCATATCCCACGAGAGAAAATGGAACGCTATTACTGGCTCGAAACGACCATTTTTTTTCTGACCCGCATAAATTTCTTCCAATCTTCGCCTCAGCGAACCGTTACCGTAATCTTTTGATGTAATCGAAGGTTGGAAACGCACGTTTTCGACGCAACCCATAAGAACTATGTACTAATGTTCACACACGTTGAAGGCAGAGGTTATTGGAGAATTATTGACGGAAGATTATGACCTACTACGATATCACCGAAAAAGATCTCGAATTTCTGATGGCTCTGGGCTCCAAGAGAGATGTATAGTGACGAGGAGAGATTGATGTGGAGGTCACTTCGAAAACCTAATCGGAAGAATGCACGTGATAAACGTGATGGTACGGTGCTCCAATTGGAGTAAAATAACCTTTTTTCCTTCTTAAAACCACTTCTACGATTCTCCTGACGTCATAGGAAATATTATTAATTGATCCAGTTTATTCCCCAGATGATTTGTGATTTTCTAATATCACTTGTTAAATGGATGACTTCTAAAAAACTTATAAAAAAGATGCATTTTACTATTTAAATGGGATGTATAGATTTCATGTATTCTGTCTTTAGGCTTTCGCATATGGCTAGGTATTTACCTTTCTTGTTTTTTGGATGCAACTTTTAACATGAAATGTAATAGTATGCATATTTTTTGCTAAATATTTTGGCAAATCAAATTTCTTGGTATTGATTTCCTTCCTACAATGATGTCAACTGTTCCCGCATCAGAGATGACTGTTATATTTTCATGCGATGGTTTTTATGTTTCTAACTAAATACCTCAACCTCATAATTCAATTTTCAACACTAATAATTCATTTCTCAAACCATTTCACGAAACTATGAACTACTCTGGTACCCCCTAGCTCTATCTTGAAATATTTTAATGCCTAACTGTAAAAAAATACTATTGAAGGAATTAGCCATAAATTATTACGTTTTCGCAGAAAAGACACCCGTGGTATTCCCGTTCTGAAAAAATAATAACGATCAATTCTCAACTGCATTTTTCAACACCTTTGTCCTTCGCATTCTTTGCTCTCTACTTAGAAATGAGTGTCCGCCTGCTTGAGTTTACGCTCTATTAAGCTAGGTTGCCACCCAAGAAAAGACTGCCAAACCGAACTAACCCGTAAACTGACTCGCATGCTTGTTCACCGGCGGCCCTTGAATGCCAGCAGAGCGTGCGGCTCATGCACTGCCACAAATCAACCCCCCGACCCCTTCAAATGAGCCCCGCGCGCCCGAATCACGAGAACTATGAGGCGAAGCGGCGTGTGATGGAGCCGCGTTGCATCACGGCTAATGGCGCAAGGCCCGGAGAGTTAAGCGATGGAATGGGAACGCGAGAGACAGAGAGAGAGATTGAGGGACTTGAAGGTAGGGGCCATTCCCGCAGCGGATTAGGAGAAAGGACAGTGGACATGACGGTTGTCCTTGACTATCGAAGCGTCAATTACGAAGGAGAGGGTATTTTCGGCCTCCTGAGGAAAAATATTTACCGCTTAAAGGCGGCCAGCAATATACGGTTTAACTAAGGTAAAAAAAACATTAAGTTACCATAAAACCCGAAACTAATTGCATTCACTCAGAACTAATTGTTTTCTGAAACGGACGAGTTTGAGTCATTAACTTAAAAGTATGAAATTTATCCTCTCATTTGTTGCAGTTTGAATGCATAAGTAACATCAATCTCTGAAAAAATGTTTTAAAAACATTAATTAACTTTCACAGTTATAAATGCCTATTTTATCTCCTATTAAACTAGATAGATAACGATTTATTTTTCCTATGCAAGAATATTCTCCCATAATTCCATTATCCGGGCACCAAAAAAACTTCTCCAGGGTAAATTCAAATTTTCTAACATTTTCACGCCTTCATTCTCGCAGCAATGAGATGACAGGCAATGGCCACCATTACACCACTCTACGGAATTAAATTATTTATTGTGGCCCATAAGTTATGTTTCCAGTCAACGATATTTTTCCTACATTGGGAATAAGGTACATTTTCCTCCATATTTTGACAATGTGTTGAACTGAAAAGGTTTCTGCAGAGATCGATGCTGGAGTTTGTCTTAATACTGCAGTTTATATTGCAGAATCAGATATTATATTTCCTCTAAGAAAATTACGTAAAATGTGAGTTTAAATCATTCTGAATAATGAGTAGGTAGTTTAAAGTGAGATAGAATAAATAGTTTTGAATTTCCAAAATTTCAATAACGATTATTGTTTACATTTGACTTTTCAATAATTTTGACATAGTTTATCCATTGCTGTCAGGTTTAAGGTACGGTTCCTTATCTATTTTATATTTAGGTAAACCGAAATCATTCCAGTTCCAAAAATGGAATAAATTTGGATTTCCATTCAAAGATACATTTAACGCAAGGATCCTTCTTTTCTTCGCCCCGTTTTCAGTTTCCGCAGTTCGTCTAAAATATCGTCATAATTTCAAAAAAAAAATATGCAATTTTTTTAGAGCTTAAAATCCAAATAAAAATATGCTTATGCTAATTTGATAAACTCACTGGCCTGTAAGTTGAAAATTGCATAAAATACCAATTCAATCTCTATTTTTCGGCAGAGAATAATATGGAAACTGTTGAAGAGGAACCCTTGACCTTTAGTTAATTTCCTATTTTTATACCATTTTATGACGAGTTGTTTATGTAAATACTCCATGAGATATAATTATATGTTATGAAGAGTTTAAATATCGGCAAAGAAGTCTGTATTTGCACATTAAATTTCCTAATTAAAGCTTGTAAACAAATAAAAATATCCATCTTCTCCACGAGTGGATGGCGATCGAACTGGAACCCATGGTTCTTCCGAAATAAGCTATTTACTCTTATGAGGTACAGCAGATATGGATCCAGGAGTCACGATGATTCAATGGTAAAATAATAGGAAACACGCTGTGGAAATGATATTTTTTATTATAATTGACGAGTTACGCCTATTTTAGGCAGTCATAGCGATATTTTTCAGGAAAATGATAATAACAAGACATGCTGGAACTTAATCCACAAGTGCATAATAACAATATCTGGAGATCAAGAGAGTAACTTTTGTGTTTTGATTTTGTCGATAAAAAACTCGTACGTTTTCATCGATACTGACGAGTCTTTAAACACTTGAGTCGCTTTCGGTGACTACTATTAGGAGGACGAATAAATTTATATACGAGTAAATTTATATTAAGCATTCCAACATTGTGTCACGAATAACGGAAAAAATGGATTATTGCATAATATACTCAACTCAGCTTTAGTGTGCAAACAAGACGGGAAGTTTCATTTTTCACGAATATTGTAATTCGACGCCATTAAATATCCTATGGTAGTTACTCAGACACTGTTAACGGCGCTACTATCGAAGAGAATAGTTTAGGTTTACACTATTCAAGCAATCACGACGCATCTGTATACGTCCATTTGACATTCTTGATGCTCTGCAAATTTATTTCTAAGAATTATCATTAATTGGCAATAACCGAAGAGGAGAATTGACGTAATTATTCTCCACTGAAAAGAAAAATTATGTCATGGATCTTGATCCCGATTGTGCTCTAAGGTATCGCTAACATCTCCTCAAAGAGATGATCTCTTCTGTTGATTTTCATTGTTAAGTGAAGGATACCATCCCACCTGAACACAAATACGCAAGTTCTTCTATCCGCTGCATGCCGAACATATTGCGTCCATACGAACCAGCTGACTCATGTCATCCTGCAAGAGCTAACGTGCGGTGAGCGGTGGGGGACACTAACAATCAAGTGCGAGTTCTGTCACCTATGCCCCAGAGAGCAGCCCGCCTGCTCAGAGCTCGCACTTTGAATGCAATGAATATGGAGTACTAGGGTCCTGAGAAAGAGATGACAACCTCAGTATTTAATCGATATATTTATATATGACAGCTTACTCGTGCAATCGCCCATTTCTTCCCAAAATTTAAAACTTCCTACGCACTTACCGTCAAATTTCCAATAAATCTCGGCTTCTTTCGAATCCCAGATTTTCCGGTTCGTGGACACCCTAAGTAAGTTTACTAATTTAATTCGGTTTATCTTTTATGTGTAACAATATAATTGGGTAGACCATTAGCTGAACTTGAGTATTATACACTTTTCAAGATTATGCATTAGAATGCAACAAGTGAAGAAGAAATCATTTGATATTAACAGTCACTCTTTATAGGATATAACGAGTAAAAGGAATTTGTGTTGTAAGATCATGTGTTTTCATGTTTCAGGAAAGAGTAAATGTGAACGACCGCCTATTCTGTAATTTTTAGCACATTCACTTAAAACGGGAAAGATGGATGACTTCTAGGCTCCGCAGTTTCAACCATACTTAATGATAGAGTGGAAACGAGACTTCTTGGTCGAGTCCGAAACTACCAGCCTTCATTGAATATTAGCCTTGAGGAGTGAGACTGACTTGGGCCTTTTTTTGCGGACCGCAATCTTAGGCATCGCCGTTGGACAGGAGAGAGAGCCGAAGGGGAGGAGAATCTGGCCTTGGTCCCTCTTGCGTCTCTTTCTCGTCTTACGTTAGTGGGGTTGGTTGCCTGGTGGCGATGGGCGGGCGGGAGAAGGGGTTGCGGGTGTGGGGGCGTAGGGAGTCTTTGAGGCTGAAGGAGAAGGTGGGGAAATGGGAATGAAGGGAAAGAGGAGGGAGAGGTGAACCGCCGGTCCATTAGCCGCCGTCACGCTCTGGGAGTCGTGCTGCTTGTGATGCAACAGTCGCGAAGACTACAATGAGATTGGAACACTAGAAAACAGCGAAATGATGGAAATAATTTTATAATGGAAACGTGATGTTTTTTAATGGACAATATTGGGCACATTTCTGGAACTTCCGTGCAACAGCGTCGGTATATAGGTCAAATGAATTTTACAAAAGACTGATATACCTAGGTAACTTTTACGGGACTAAATAATTGCTATTTTGTTTGCATTGCAGCGCTTAGTTACACAACAACTCAAATCTTCGAATTAAAATAATTCGTATTAAACTCTGTTTAAATAAACCCCAAAATGTTTCCTGATAAAAAAGAATAAAATAGAATTATGTTGGCATCCTTTTGAAATTATTTATATAACTTTCACATTCATGGCCCATGATATAACAAGAACAGACGTAATAAAATTTCCAGTTTCCCTAATTAGATTAAAACACTGACATGTTGCGTGGTTAAGTCTTATCCAAATCCTCTTTTTTGCAGCGAAATTAGTATTATATTAAGAAAGCATCAAGAGTTCCTTGGGAACTCCAAATGTTATAACTTATGCTACAAAAAATACACTACCAATATCATATATCTTTTGATCTTGTTCATGGTGAACTTAACGGAACCACCGTATTATTACTCGTGGCTCAGGGTGGAGAATTCAGCCACGAAGACGCCACTAGTTCCCCCTAGATATCATATCTTCTTGGTAGATATGGTATCTACAAAAGGTACCTCCCATGATTGCTAAGGCGAAATGGCCGAAGTGCTGTCAATGTTTTCATTTCCCGTTGTAGAAATAACATTTTTCCTTCACCTTTCAGTCTCTGTAGACTACTTGCACGAGCTAATTTTTTCTTGTAGCTATATTGCACTTTAATATTCGACATGAAATAGTTTTAAAAGGCAAGTATGTATCTAGAGTGGGGAGCCTATTCTCTGAAATCTAAGGGATGCGATACTTTCCTTTCTATAGAGCAGGAGAAAGATGCTCACATTTACAGTTTTCCATCCCGTAGAACTATTTAAATCATCTTGATCATAACTAATATCTCCCTTGGCATCAAGTCGGATTAAATCCGGATTGAGTATATTGGACTGGAAACGGAAACTTTGTGTTATGGTGTTATGAGTCTAACCGTAACACAACGTTTAATCTCCTTTTCCAATAGCTCCATCAGCACATTGTGTCCTAGTCTATAACAATATGGATAAACTGAGGTGAATCTGGGCTAATTGCAGGATGCGGACTATGAAATCGTGATCATTAACGAAGCAATACACAATCAACATGCATGCACATCCGTAATTCTTGATATCCAATGAGCTCCCCTGTCATTTCCCCTTTCCATAATTAATGCCAGCTAAATGGCCAGATACCTGGTCAAAGAAGCGGAATTAAAACCTTATTAGGAGGGCAAAGACTCTGAATTCTACTCGTTATTCCCGAAGCATCGGATTAACCCTAGCCAACGTAAGTCATTATTTGATATCCTACATTATATGTCTCCCAAATGTTGATGGCTACTAGCATGAGCGGAAAGTTGAGAAAATTCCCTACTTATACTTTTAGCGAATGAACAGCATGAATGAATTTCTGCAAGAAAATTTCTTTCTATAGATTTTTGTCCGGAGCTAATTAGTAAACACAAAACAAATAGGAAACAACTTTGGCATTGAATAGGAAATAAGAAAAATTATCAATTCTATTTGCATCCTTTACAGTTACAATGCAAAGAATATTTGTTTAGTCAAATTGCAGCATGAGGTTTTTAATGCACGTAAAAAATATAAACATGTTCAAACGTACAAAGAATCAATACTGTCCCATATTTCGGCGAGAAAAGAAAATATTACGCTTCACCAAAATTTTCATGCGTCCAGGAGAATAAATTAAATTAATGAATGTCCAAACACCTACTTACATAAATATAAAATAGGGAGGGATCGCTTAAATGCAGTTGCAGACGGTGAAACCAAGCGAAAATCACCGCAACATCCATTCATACTCGATCAGTTACGCTTCCGCTGAGGCGCAAGGAAAATTGATAGAGCTAACGCTACGACCCGCACAAATAATTGTTTCGGTAAATGAAATTCATTACCTTTAAGAGAACACAGAGGCAGCCACCCTGATTGGTTTTTCATAGATAGGAAATTAGATTCTATTTGCATTTCGGAACCAGTAACCTGCTTCATTACGTTTTACTCTGTTAAATGCAGGGTGCATGCACTTGGGATTATGCCATTTTCTCTATATTAACGGTCGATCGAATCAATGTGTGCTAGCGATGATAATTTCCCTTCTTTATGTGATAAAAATATAATTAATATCCTGATATCAATGGAAAATATACCTTTCCTAATATTAATCATTCAATTATTTATACGATAAGAGGTCAGCAATTTTCATTTAAAGATGAAAAATCTACAATTACGTCGGTGAAACCTATGCTTTCTCCATTATTCGCCTACGTTAAATCAATTGATGGAAGCAAATAAATTGTTTTGCATCAGAATGGCTACTCAATCAGTGATATACCCAATTCACTGCTTTTATATTTGAAAATAGCTTTTTTCTCTGTTTATTAAATACTCTTATGCATAGATATTGCAAATTAATTTTCTTTGCTGAATCATGGCTATAAGCAATTAATGGAAATATTCGATTGATAAACCATTTATGATCCACTAATTGTCAGTCATCGTTATTTCAAATAAAAGGTTCAGCCTTCGAGCGCAATTTAGATATCTATTAATCATTTTGTGACTATTTGTTTGAAAGAAGTGAATTTATTTTAATCAAATAAAAAAAGGCAGCGAGAATATTCCTATTTTCTGGATGTTAAAATTCATAGCTTCTACCGAGAGTAATTCGACAATACATGATTACAGATCAAGTTACCCTATATTACACGTGCAAACGATAAATCATTATAACGATGAAAACCACTGACAAGAGATTTGAGGCGATTACACGCAATTAATGCATCGATAACTCGAAACAAGAGAAAACGAAAACCACTATCTGCAATGCTGAATAACGGCCCCGCACTGGACTACTGATGCATGTAGTCTCTCCTGAGCAAAATAAGGTCAAAACTATGTAGTTACGAACAACGTTCACACGTTTCAAACAGTGAATATTATAAATTTCATCTCACCCTTCGTCGGATGATATGAAAATGATTTCCACACATCCTCAAAAATAGATAAAAATAATCAATATACCAAGTATGCTATATTAATAGTTTCCAAAACTAAAATTCATGGTCATTACACTTTCTTACGGATTCATGCTCTAGTGGTGGTGTGGTTTACGTGGGTACACACACATAGGACACACGTACAAGTGTGTATGAGTAATGTATCGTAGTTCAATTTAAACTTTAGAAAATTAGCTCCAATTAATATGTTAAAAAAATTATTATGCATGTCATCCGACGAAGAATTTCTTTCAACTACGAATTACACGTAAAACAAGAGCTTTTTTCAGAAAATCATAACATAGAAAACTGAAAATAATGCTTTTGATGAAGAAAATGAAAATATTAAATACTGGAATAATTTTTAAATGCGTATATGTACGTTAAACAAATCTGCTTTGCAACCTATAAAGACTTGGTTACACATCAACATTCCCTTGGAGCCGATGCCCTTTTTTTTGTTGAGAGAAGCAACTGTGCGGTGTTTTATATACTTTCACGGCATAGACCCAACCACGATGTTCTGACCAGAAAACAATACCGCCACCTCTCCCACAATTTCACAAAAAAATACCAACTGCTTCAAAGTTTTGCACCTATGATTCCTACCTTAAATTAGCAAACTACTTTTCAAAAGAACGTTTTTCTCCCCTCATTACTCCTTCAGTTACAAAATTTCAGAGAAAATTCTTTAAATTTTAGATAGATGTCTTATTTAATCGACCTTTAACAATATGATTACTTTTAACGAAACTCTATAAATTGATTACGTATCCCCATCGCCATATTTCTGTATGTAACACTTAGCATTTATTAAAATTTGGTAACCTACCGTTTAAGGTCGGTTTTTTTATGGTTACAAACTGTACATTTCGACAATGCTTTGCTTTGTCTATAAAGACAAACCTGACCGCACTAATTAAAATGAAGTGTGCTTCGACTCCGCATACATTATATTTTCCTTCATTCCGTTCGACGTCCCTAATTTAATCCTCTAACCTAACGTCCTCCCCTCTATCCACAGCCTTAAACGTTTCATCGCTAATCGAAATATTCCGCATTCATCTTTCCTGTCCTCATTTAAGTCGGCCCAAAAAAGCTGTCTCCTCCGACACCACGCTCATTACTTCTTCGTTTGATTTCCTTTACGTCCATTTTAACTTTTCCATCCTCCACAATTCACATCTCAAAAAGCTCCAATTTGATCCTATCATCTTGCTTCAGTATCCATTTTTCCTAACCGTAGAAGAACGGAGTCCATGCCATAGTTAAGAAGTTTGTTAGAGACGCTAGTTAAGGCCGTTTGGAAAAGAGCCGTTTTAACGCCCTCAACTAACTTCTCCGTCATCAAAACCCTGCTTCTTGCGAAAGGTTCTTTACCTAACTCTATTCTTCTTCATATATCCCAGTTACATTGGCCATCTTGGTCGAATAAGAGCCAAAGAACGAAAACTGTTCCATCTGTCCCAATTTTTGACCTAATCAACATATAATTTAAACCAACTATTTTTCAAGAACCTCATAACCTTTGCTTTTATAGATCTTCATCTCATGCTGATCATGCCCATCACACTGATTTTCCAAAGCACTTTGAATCGCTTTGCAAACTTTGGCTGCCTGGTTAATTGAATCTTTATTATTTCATCATTATATAAATTCCACACTGACATTCATTCCTATCTCCAGTTATTCTCATGCCTCTTTTACCATTTCCTTCACAGTAACCTTGAAAACCACGGGTAAGAGTGGATATCCCTTTTTTACTCTTCTTAAGGCTGTCCACGCCTCTTCAACCGCAAAATTCAATTGAGTAGTTTAACACATGCACAGGTTACGGAAAAGTCCCCTACCTACCTCTAGCCTACCTCTAGCCTACCCCTTCAGTTACTTCTAACTTCTCTAACACATCCATCAATTCTACTAATCTATTCTATCAAAGACCTCCTCTTAAACCATGAAAAAAACATAACCTGATTGTATTCTATTTCCCTCTCTATTAGTAATTTAATTACTGCTGCGACATCATGAGAGCTTCTCCCCTTCCTGAGACCATACTGAAAATTCCAAGTAATTATTAAGCCTCCTCTCCATTCTTTTACTTGTGATACTAAGGTCCACTTCAACTGCACACAAACTCAAAGTTTTTTTTGCTCTAGTCTGCACATACTATATGGATCTTATTCCTTTTTTTGGGAAATGGCAACCCCAAATGAAATAATTGATCAAGTGGAATCTCCGAAGTCCTCGCTAACATTTATCTTTACACTTGAAAAATGAGATATATCCGGAAATATTTATAGGATTTTTACAAACGTAGTACCTTTTAAAAACATTAGTTTTACGTACTCACACTACAGTTAAATGAAATCAAAGCACTCTTCACCAAGGAGACAAAATAAAACTTAAATTGGTGACTGTGAATTTTAATTCATAAAATTAAATAGTAAACGTCGCCTTTATCTATTTGGCTAAAAAATAATTCACAAAAGTGTCCACTTTAATACTGTTTTCATCTAGAACCTACAATTATTCATTCATGGTAAGAAAAATTCATTCTTCAAGAATGTTCGAGGTCGCATTCCCAGTCGGATCCCTTACCCTTAATATCCCTTAAACCAGCCTTCCCACACCCGTTCTTTTCCCACTCTCATCCTGTTTTTGGAGGCGGTGGAATACGTCTCTCGCTTCGCAACCCGCGCTACCATTCATCACCCCACATGGCTCGTATAAGCGCGAACTCATCACCTTGATTACACCTCGGCATGTCGTAAAGGCGGACGTAGGAAAGCCAGGGCGAAAACCAAAACGAAATAAATCGGCCAAAATTAAATCGCAAGGACGGGATTAAAAGGAATTCAGATGGTAGCGAGGTACTTGCGTCCCAAGTTTAAAAAAATATAATCACTTCTTAAAGTAAAACTCTGCAGAAAATAATCGCTTTTCCACGGCTTTGTTTCCAGTGCCTTTCAAAGCCAGAATTACAAACCAGGGAATGACACTGTTTCAGTGATGGAACTATTGAAATTTTCAACAGCATCCACAATAACCTGTACACTTTTACAGGCAAAGGAAGAAATAAATCCCCGACTACAAATTCCCACCAGGTCATTAGGGCATTTTTCCCGACCTAGCGTATGTATAGTTCTATAAAGGTACACGACATAAATTATGTGATAATGCGGATGATTTTCATGGAGTACGCGGGAAATTGAATCGTAAATGGTCAATTTCATTTTACTTTAACATCAACATTTTTATAACATTACAATATACAAATACAAAATCGACTATTACAGGTCTAGCATAGGTTTTTCCCAGCTAAATTACGAAATGCTACGTCAAAAATGTTGAAAAACGGCTGCTATGAGAGAGATACTACTGAATTTCTCGGGATATATGATATAGATTACTCTAATAAGTATTCTACAAAAGTTTGAGTAGAGGATAAATGATAATTTTTCTCACCAAGACCATGACAACCAACAATTTGAAATCCTAAAATTAAATAAAATTGTTAATCTTACCTTGAAGCAATTTGCAGATCAGGTTGAGATGATGGAATGGATTTTTTAAAATTTCATTATTCTTCGTATTATTGCTATCAGACCCTGAAAAAATTGGAATTCAGAAAATTGGTTCAAATAATAATCAAAAAGGAGAAAAGTTATAAATAAGTTAAAACCAGGACGAATACACCTGCAGTAGTGGGACTTGATTTAAGTTCATTCATTGAAATTTCCCTCCAAAGTCGGATTCTCATACTTGTGGAGGTCTAACGGTATCTAAAGAATCACTAATTATAAAATTAAGATGACCCACTTCTTTGATTAAAATCTAAGATAAATAATTATCTAATATTAATATTAAAAATATGACAAGTATTTCATATGAACAAGTATTCAGTAATTAGAAAAATTTGTAGATTTCATCAAACTTAAGACCGGTTTCATGCCATATTTCTGACGAGCGTGTGTCATTGCAAATTGGGATGGTGAGCAGTATTTCAAAGAAACAAACTTAGTTAATTGTATTTTTCAAATATAATTAAAAGCTGTAACTTCAGGTATTTACAAATCCGGGTGACTCTATTTGAGTTCTAGGAATCGAATTGTCATGATGCTGCAAATGCATTCAGCTAAGGCAAACTGTACAATTTGAATCGTTGTCAATTTAATTAACAATGCTGGTAATCAATTCGATAACAATAGCTATTTTGAGTGTTTCAAATAAAGAAAACTTTATTTCACGGGAGACCTGAAGCTGTTTATTCTTCAAATTAAATTTACGTCATCAATGACTAAGAGAATTTTATTTTTTCCTATTGCTAACAAAATGACTCTGGAAGTCTATGTGTTTGAGGAAACTCAAAAGTACATTCCCTGATGGTTCTTCTTCAGATGTCTACTAATACCGAAACACCAGTATTTACTACGTCCTATTCGGGGTATGAACGAAAGATACTATATTTTGGTTACCAGATGTTGAATTTTGCACAAAATTAACCCCGCCGACCATTATGTAAATTCAATATATTAATCGGAGCAGTGTCAAAAGGAGCATTGGAAGGTATAGAGGTGGAAGTGAAGTTAAAAGGTTAACTGATGAAGTGAAATGTAGTTGCTACGTGTTTGATCAAGCTCTAGAGAGTCAGTCTGCAAAGCTATCGAGCCATTAGCGATTAGATTATTAGCATTTTTGATATCTCTATAAAAACAACTATACACATAAAGGAGGAATATGAATGACTAAGAGAGAAGGTAATACGATTATTGGAATACAATGGCAAAAGGAGGAGGAAATAGTTCGCATCCCGAGGAACAATATACTTCCCTTAGTTATATAATGTCACAAAGGGTTGGAAAATAGCATTAGGAAGATAGATGCTAACAAAACAGGGTACCATCGGCATTAGGTAATAGGATAGTAATTTCATCTGAAAACAAAAGATATTATGGCTCCATACAGAGCGTAGATTCATGTGGCGAATATGCATGCGTAATTTCACGAAAGGGATAAGCGCAGAATCTAATCTGGAAGTGTAGGCCTCGGGAGGGATCTATGAAGATGACGTATCAGTACGAGTAGGACAACAGAGATGACGATGACAGAGTAATAATAGGTTAGTAAATTTCAATAGGAGAAGAAGTAGATTGAGAAGGTTGTAAAAATATGATTTGCTCGTGGAGAGTATGATAAAATAGTAGGTTAGCGCGAAGGTCGAGAAAATAACTATACAATCCCCATGAAGGGTGTTAGAAAGTATCAAGTGTGGTGTTTGTGGTGCAGCAGCCACTTTTAATAATTTCTTGCTAAAATGAATATAACTGTAAATTTATAAAGCTTTGTAAACACATTAAAAACTGAGAATTTAGGAAGAGCGTGTATGTTGATGATGTTTTCAAATATTATTCAGAATCGTCCCAGTGAAAGTTGGTTGAGATGCTTCGCCCTTTTCGCCACATTCGTGCAGTGAGAACATGTCCTGTCGGCAACTTTTTATGGCATCGTAAACATAAAATGGACTCATGAAAACATACTTATATTAGTATTTATGCAAAAGAAAAGGAGAGACTTGATATTTTCAAATTGTGAGGGCCCTCGTTCCTCTAAGCTAAAATATAAAAAAACCTGATGTATACAGCATATTGTTTATACTCTCCATACCTATCGTTTCTCTAGGTTGCCAACAAATTTTACGTAATGATTAATAGACTAAAAATTATCAAGAAAATGGTTAATTTAAAGGAATTTTGTCCAATTTTATTTTACGGGAAAAATGAACATCGAAGTCTATTTATTCAGCGAAAGTTATCCTAATTTCTATTAACCCATTAATAGAGTTGAATAAAAAATTCAGAGCTAAGGGACTAAAATTTATTTTACACCCGCTACGTCCGCAGGTACTTTTCATTTAAATTCGTACCTTACGTTTGTTTTTCCTACTCGATTCAATGACGATCTGATCTCTGAAACCAGATCATCACATAAAATCTTAGATTTTTATTTAATAACTTCAAAGGTTTTTTTTCTTTTTTCCTCATCCCTAAAAGTTCTTCTTCCTCACTAATGGTCAATGACCCCATATTTTCTAACGCCGATGCTCACTTCAGCGTAAAAAATATTTTTCCTCTTCAGTCATTTGTATCAATGATGCCTTCGAAATAACTACGATTGACCTAATGCTCTACAGCAGGGAAACTTTAGAACATGTGTCCCGATAAGTATTGCGCGAATTTTTGCATCGATCCGTAGCCCTTTTCCGAGTATAAACTTACTTTTTATTGTCAATAAATATCACATTTGACGATTAGATTTAAATATACAGTAGGTATTATTTTACTACAAATCAAGCGGGTTTACCGGCTGCAATACTCTGAAGTCACTCAAAATGCACGTCCCCCAAATATAAGTTAAAATTACCTAATTAGTACACATTTTTAGGCATCCATGACTATTTAGCCATTAAATTGCTATTAAGGGTTAAATATAAATTAGCGAAAAAAATATTTAATACACTACCTGGGTATATATTAATTAATATAAATATAATGCCATGGAGAAAAATATTAATTCGCATAATTCACGACCAAGGTATTAGGGGATGAAGCACAAAGAAATTATGTAATACCAGTCCTCTTTCAATTCTTTCCTACCATATTTTTAAAAATATATTAAATTGTTTGTGATGCAAATATAATATCATGTAAACAACGGAATGATAAATAGAATGTAAAAATATACAATTAAAGCGCCAGTCTAATTCTAAGAGCTTATTTTTGTTAACATTCAGATGCTTTGGACGGTTTTATCTAAAACAAAATGTTTTCGATCGGTATTTAATAGTTATAATTATTTGCTAAGAGAGAATATTCAATCTAATACATTCATCATTCTCTTCTAATTAAAATAACTTCAATGGTTAGTTAATAATTCTAGAATGAAAATAATATGCACACGAGATAGCAGAAGAAATATTTTTTAGATGATTTTTTAAAAAGAATAAGTGACTGCATTAGCACCACATTACTTTGCCACAAATGGCTTTCATATATGTACATTGACGTCAGTATCACCACTCAGTTGCATGCAGGAGAACGCTTGAACAAGGCAAAGGTCCATGATATCAACTTTCTCAAATACTCGTTGAGAATGATATTACAAAGACATTATTTGATAGAAATTAATCCCACCAAAATGCCACCAGTAAATTTGGTTGGGTAACCATTGTATACGTTGCCTTTGATTTATTTTTTTTAAGATTCCCTTTACTTTTTTCTTAATTTTCTTTTTGAAGCGAAGAACCTGTATCAACCCACACGTGATCTTTAAGGGCTATTGTGAAATCATTTATGGGAAATCACTCCACGCTATATACCCGATTACGAGAAGCGATTCTTATCCCACGAGTTAGCCGTTTGTTCAAATTAATAAGCCTAAGTCTGCGTTACAATTCAATTAAGCAAGTATACTCATCAAATTAGTGAGAGCGCCAAAATACGACTGATTTTCTCCCCATAGTCTGCTTTACCATTGCTGTCATTTCAAGGCATTTTCTAGAATGTGCTGCGATGAAGTTGCTAAAGCCGAATTAGGAAAAATGAATGTCACCATCATCTTTAAAAATATAAATAAACAAGAGTAATCAACCAGAAGGTTGGTTTAGTAGGTGGTGGCAGAGTTCACCCAGTACTAAGTGCGACGACGTGTGAAAATCCACAAATCGGGGTAGCGGTTCCCTGTACCGGTTATGGTTTCCCAGAAAGAGCTGGTACCCGAAACATCATACAGCTTGGGTGGAGCTGCAGGTGCCCAGAGTGTCCTGCCCGGGAATCGAATCCGGGACCCTCTGGTCAGATAGTCCAACCTCTGGACCACCTTTAAAAATATATCACTAATAAATTGCTTGGTGAAAAACTAAAATCTTTCATGCGTATTCCTTCATACACGTTTATCTTTTATGACGATAGTAAAAGCTGAAGTATTTCAGTTGCTTGTAAATCATTCACAAATATTAACATTATTAGTTCCACATTTCTGCAGAATTACATTAATGATAAAATCTGTCACTTACACTGTAACTTGCTAAGAGGTATTATACAAGTTTTACCGTATTTTAACATTGGTGAATTAAAGCAGACACCATGTCTCAAAAGGTGTTCCTCATGAAAAATTACTTTTAATTGCTTGATCATGCACGCAAGAGAAATTAAGGCAGAATATCATCTCTAAAAAGTTACATGACATGAAGGCCAAATATGTTTGATTGCATTCCATCACCATATTATTAGTATTTAGCCTACTCCATTTGGATAAATTCTAAATTTTACATAATGCCCTAGTCCTGTGGACAAATATATCAAGTTAATATGAAGGGGAGCAACGATTTCAATAAAAATTATTGCTACCTAATTTACTTCTGTTTGATTTTTTCAAATGTTAACCTTGTTGCTATTCATCCTTAACTGTTTGTGAATACACACATTTCAGGGCATTTATTTGTCAATATACTATACACCGATAACCAAAAACTTCAATCTGAGATATCAAGGGAATTATCACGACCTCGAGGGCTTAGATAGCTGGCTAACTTTGTCGTATATTATTATTACTTGTTAGTATGAAAATCAAAATCTATTAATGGCGCCATATAGAAACCTTCTTCGAACGGGAGGTAGAACTTGTCCCTCAGTAAAACCAAGAACAACAGTCGTGACTCTCACCGTGTTCCATCATCATGAACAAAACTAATTCTTGTTTAAGTGTCCACTGTAAACGTAAAATCTGTTGCTATTATATTTTACAATGTGGATACAGGTACCTTATGTTTTTGTTAAGACCTCCGTCAAAACATAATTAATAATAAAATTATAATCATGATATTCAGTAAATCATATGCAGATTCCGATATATTGCCGTCTACGAGCTCGTAATTTGCTGAGGTGCTTAAATTTAGCATATTCTAAAATAAATTTCCGACCCTAAATAATTAACCACAATTTCTGTGTACAAAATGTACATAAACTGGCTATTTTATGATAAAAAAATTCATTCAGAGGCTATAAGATCAATAGTTCTATATTTAAAATGGATAATTTATTTTTCAATCATATTCTGTGAATTTTGCGTTGTAAATTTTAAAATCGAACATATAACAAACGACAATGTAAAAATGAATCTTTTTGGATAAGTTTCATATAAAAAACTAGAAATATGCTTTTTATTCATTTAATCTCTTCCCTGTTTGCCCTAACTACAGGAGTTCATTACCTCACCATATTCATATAAAAACATTTTCCAAAAAAAACTTATTTTCCAACAAACAATCCTATATACTCTGTCGTTATAGATTTATCGATTAATAAAGACCACATCAGTCAATTTATTATAATCTCGATTTTGCAGTCGATAGGTTATTAGTGAAACTCGATTTCTCACAATTTATACCGCAGTTACAGCTTATCTGAACGGAATTGCTTCCTCTTCTCTCTCTCTATCTATCGTACACACGCGCCTACTTATCTAAAACATGTACATGTGCTATGAATAAGTCCGCACTACTATTTAAGTCCAAGAAGTTCCGCTGGCCGCACACTATGCCGCTGACTTAGGCTTCTTAATAACGGCTTGCGTATCAGAACTTTCTCTGATAGAACGGTTCATGCCGCATTTGATGTTCACTAAATCTATGTCTCTCTTTCACTGCCATGATTTTTTCATCTAAGTCGATGGATGAGGAATACACCCTCCTACGAATACTATCCATTTTTGTGACATGATAAAACATGACTGGAGGAGGGGAGACGATACGAAGCGAAACCACCCCATTGCAAAGGCAAAGGTATAAAAGGAGATGGAGATACATATCTTTTACTATTGTGTATGTGAGCGCCTTGTAGATATGTGTGCGTATCTTCAAAAGCTCTTGTTCTTTGGGCGGAAGTCACGAGGGCTCTTGTGGCGTTAATATTGATGCGCTTGTACCTCGCATCAACTTATGCCTCGGCACCTAGGGATGCTCATATGTATAAACACAAGGTAAGAGGGAGTACTTTAGAGAGTGTGCGCATAAAGGTGAAGAGAGGAGAAGATTTGATTAAGCGGTTACGAGAATGGGGAATGAGAAGAATAGAGAGGTAGGGGAAGTTGAGAACAGGACGAGAATCTTGTCACTCTCTCGCCCTTTGTGTAGTCGTCTCTCCCCTTTTACCTCATTTCCGTTATATTTCGAGACCTTATCATTGCATACATCATTGGTATGCACAAGACTTGAACGTAAACTACGATAGCACAGAATAATACATATCACCGTTAATGGTTATCCAATAAAGTTCCCCCATTTTTTAGCATCATTAACGTTGATTTAACACAAGAAAACAAAACAAATGAAAACCTCATGAAGGTGGAGCAATCCATGCATTTGTGTAGCATTTTTGAGAAAAAGGTGCCTAGAACATTAGAAGGAGGTTTACATAAGCGAAAGAGGCATTTACAAGAAGAGAAAAACTGAAGAGAACAGCGAGTCAAAACGAGAACAAAAGATTTTTAAAGACTGATATCGAGCATCGTAGTTTTTTTATGCGAGACCTGGTATTTGAGACAAGGGCATTGGGGTAGATTGTAGGCTTTTGAAACGTACGTGTGGCATAGAATGGATAAAATAAGTTGGACAGAGAGGCAGGCAAATACTAAGTTTTTCAATGTTTGGGCGAAGGGTGGAAGTTACTAAGGAAATGAAAAAAAAGGCAAAAGAAAATGCATTTATAAAATATTGAAAGGTAGTATTACGATACGTTATGTTAAAGACCGTGACAGAAACGATGTTGGTTACGTCACTTTTTAATGACCTCTCATGATTGATTTTAATGACCTCTGATTCTCTACTTTTTAATGAATCTACTTGTGGAATATACTCCTCCCTTAATGACCTCAAAGGAAAAACAATCAGACCGGGTTGAACAATCATGCCCCTTCCAGCCAATACATTCAACTCACACATTTTAATTTGCCAAGGGCCTGAAATCCAAGTCTTTTATTGGATTTATTGTGCAATGCACTTATTATTCTACTTAATGAGATGTTTAATTTATTAAAAAATATAAAAACTAACCATTATTTGACTCCTGAATAACGTAAATGATAATAGGCATAGCATTTTGAAAGTGGTCTCATTTTTTCATGGTGAGGTCGCTAACTGTTGATCGAAAACTGCTGTCAGTTGCTGCGAGAATACAAGGATTTTAAGTTGAGAGAAATCAACAAAAATTAACAGCAGATTACTATAAATAACCTGATTATTATAATTTGATTTTAAAATAATTTACAAATTTGGGACGATTGAAATTAAAATAATGATGTTCGTTCTTCTGATAAAATGAATATTCATATCTACTAAAATATTACATATTATCTACTAAATCTACTAAAATATTAGTATTCATTGCAACATTAAATTCTTATCTGGCTTTAAGGTAAGCAGTATTTTAACGGATTGAAAACAAATATAATAGTTACACTGAATTTAAATTATGCTGCAAGGAAAATATTTGCAATTGTCCATTCCCATAAGCAAAATTTTTTGTACACGACGCAAAAAATACATGCATGTAATCAGTAGTTCGCATTCTTTGGATGGAAGGCACCAATCTTTCAGTATTGATATCTACGTGTAATGTGCACCTTCTCAAGTGAATGCGGATGTATCTCACATACAGGTACATGTCGCAAGTTGATGAAAAGTGATTACTTAATATAAATAAAAATTAAAACTTTATCTAAAGATCATATTAATACGACTGTGATAACCTTCAAAAGTCCTGGCAAATATTAATTCACATTTTTTAAATAAATATTATGTATTAACTTTTATGGCTTTTCTTGATTTTTTAGATGCTTTATTTTTTTAAGTACCATAATTTTCAATTCAACAAGCTGATAAGTGGAACAGAAATAGTTAAAAACAATTGTAACTGACGTCATTTATTGGCATTTGATTATCTGGTATTAGTAATGACAATTTTTTAATACGGTTGATGACGATGAGTTGCATATTACAATAGATAATAGAATGCCTACATTAAGTAGCATAAAGTTTTGTAATTCAACTCTTAAGACAGCTAAATTCAAAATTTAGACTATGGCCGTACCTATCAATAGAAAAGATACCTTAATAGGGATTTCATACGACATGGAGAAAATGAAGTTCCTCTCTACATCGAGAGGTTAGGCATTAATAATCAAGAAAATATAATTATCCGTATCACAATTAATTACTATAGACAAATGGGAACAAATGTAAATCATTGCATGTGCCTCACTAGATGCATATTACTCCACTTCGCACCCTTAGCCCTTACAATGAACAACGGATTATTTTTTACATACATGTATTTTCCCAAGAACACATTTAAATTTGTTTTCTAAAAATAACGTTCAATTAATTTAATGTCTATTAAGAGCTTAATTGTACGGAATAGTGAGATGAGATCCTTTTTAACCGAATAAACTGCAGTTCTTTACGGTAAATGATCTACTAATGCAAGTTAGACAGTACCTCTACAGCCAGATGGGATTGTTGTAGCGAGAATTTCAGACGACTGAATCTGAAAACCAGATGATAATCAATAATCGTAATAATTTTCTCCAAATAGATTGCTATCCAATTTCCTTCACGCTCAATTAATCTAGGTGCGTCTGGAAATGAATTTTATAACAGCACAGATGGATGAACCAATATTTCCCGTTAATTATTTCTCTAATAAAAAATTCCTTCATACATAGTTCCTGGGACCAGTACCGTCTTCAGCGAAAATATTTTGTGCTACTTTCTTTAATGCTTTAACACATCCATGGGCAACTTTTACTTCTTTTCTTTTCTGTAACGGAGAGTCATCTGTTTAAAGAGACTTTATAGTCACAATAGTCGTTCTAGTGTGCAACCCAGTTTTCCCTCATAAATCGACTCAACAGGATTTCACCCGTAGCAGTCCATCTTAGTTACCCCTCTCGATTGTGTTATTTCGTTAGATATTTCCTCATCTTTTGACAGACGCAGTAGTTTTCTCCATCTTGACACATTTTACGACTACATTTTTCACGAGCAAAAGAATGATGAACTCAAAGAAACCCTATTTTTTAACGCAATGTTGTCAACACTTTCTTTTCAAATGCAATTGTTATTTATGGCGTCCATAAAATATAGAAAAGGTGCTAAATATTTTTCTAAATCCCAAATGTTTCTCGTGTGCCCACCTATAACCGGTTCACATTCCCCGTGACATTGGTCGGTGATTTTACTTTTTCGTAACTAGGAGTGCAAATTCAAGGGTGAAATGATATGACGCTTTCCGTTGGGGCTTACTCATTAACGTGAGAAAGCAGTAACTTCAATCCTTTTTGTGGAAATAATTGCGCCATAAGCGCTGTTATTTATTTTGACTCAGATTTCTACCCTTCATACACTTAGCATTAATTTTCTTTCGTGAACCCCTCAGATCCTCAACCAAATTCATCGGACGTCGGCCTGGGGCGACAGGTCTAACCCTGCTACATACCTCTACCCCCAAATCAGTAAAGGGCATTAATCTCTCTAACTCTGTCTCACTCCTTATTTCCCTCATACTTTCTCACCCACACGCTTGATTCAACTTACATCTATCTCTCTCTACATCTCTGCCTCCTTCTTTTATATGCGTTCCTTCCAGTCCACTAGAGCGTCGATATTGCCTTATTTGGGTCACGGTCTTTCCATCCTTTCACCAATTCCCGCTGGGTGAGTGGGAAATGGCGTATGGTACATTCACCCTTCCAAAACTCAATCGCACTCCCCCTCAACCTTCTAGCACGCGCCAAAGAGCTTTTAACAACTCCCCCGCTCGCAGGATAAGAGGCCTTGGCGCTCGGTGCGATTCGAACTCGCTATCCTTCCCATGAAATTTATTTGATCCAAACTGAGGTCAAAATGCTTAAAAGTGTTTGCTTAAGTATATACCGGAGGCTTTTGCTGATATTCATGACGATGCACTTTAAATCGATCTCTCCAAAGACACAGGGTGAACACAAAACAATTCCCGTGTAGTTACTAAAATTCAGCAAGAAACCACAGTTTAAAGTAGCTTACGCTTTTTCGAAAACTGATATAAATCTAAAATATACATCCCCTATCTATGCAAGCGTGAGGAAAATTAGGACGGCAGCGGGTCAAATCGCGCAGATTCTGCCACTTCGAGGTTAGGGTTAGCAAAGGAGCCAAACTTTTTCTACTGCAAGCATTAAAGCGTTACCATTTTAGAAAACATTCATCGAATGACTTAGTGATAATATTTATCTGATTCAAAGTTGAAAACGTGTATTATAATGCTTGTCATAGATGAAATGTATAGGATATGCATGGGTATAAACGGACAATATTAGAGAATTAAGATTAAGGGTTATAATTTAGGCTACATTTGGTCGAGCACAAATTTTGGGTCAACACCATCGTCAAGCATAATTTCCCGAGAGGAGACTCTGATCATAATCTAGTACTACTGAAGTGTAAAGCTAGATCCAGGAGAATAAAACAGGGAAGACGATGAAGAAATTGAATTATAATCATTAACCGAGACGATAAGAAATGAGTATCATCGGACTGTAGAGAAAATTATGAGTGAGGGTAGGAAGACGGGTACAATAGAAGAAAAATTGGAATATATCGACAAATAGATACATACGTAAGGCTGCAAATGTAACAATGTGAACAGTATATAGGAAAGGACAAGAAAACCATGGATTACGGACGAGGTGATCAGGAAGATAGACGAGACAAGGAAATATAGATATTTATGTACAGAGAAAGGTAGCAGAAAGTAGAGAGGTAAATAATAAATTGAGGTGGGAAACTAAGTTGGAAGCGTGATGTTGGGGTGATAGAAGCGTGGTGAACGATACAGTGCGAAGATATTAAAATCAAACACAGGAAGGGTGAAATTGTTGCGCTGAATAGGAAGATAAGAGCACAGCCAGGAAGAAGGAAAAATCCGTGCACTTTATCAAAGATACATCAAGAACATTTATTACTTTATCCATAAAAATTCAAAAAAGATGGAAGGAATACATTAATCATATATATGGTAAAATATAGCAAGATATTCGGGCAACAAGCTTTGATATAGAAAGGGAATACGACGTAGATCAGGATAGCCTAAGCCCGAGGCAAGCTTGATAAAGAAATAGAAAGAGCGTTATAGCAATTGAAATGACATATGACTTGAGGGGGCATATTTAATATCCCTGCAGAACTGCTTAAGAGTTTAGTAAATAGAGACGAAAGAGATTTTACGGGATAATTAATGTATTGCACATTTAAGGGAAGAATTTGCCTGGAAGATTTTGTTATATCAGAGTTAGTTTCTATCCCAAGAAAGAAAAAGGCAAATATATGTTTGTACCCTAGAAAAATAATTTTGACTTCATATGCAGCAAAACTGGTAATCAGGATCATCAAGAGGATTGAGATCAGGGTAAATGAATACGCAGGAAATGATCAGTTTAGGGGAGATGCACGCATGATGTCACAGCATTAATGAGATCACAAAAATAGAGATATTTATTTGTTTCGCAGATTTCGAGAATACTTTCGAGAGTAAGTTGCGTAAAATTAATTAATTTAATCCAGAAAATAGGAATAGGCGACTTATCCACAACCTGTACACACCTCGGAATGTTCAGGCATGAAAAGCGGTTGGCGAGTCGGGATGAGCAGTGTTTTAAGAATGGTAAGACAGGGTTGTTCATTGTGGTTTTAAAGAGAGAGAGAGGAAGGCTAAGATAAACGTATACGTAGGCGGGAAAATACTAGAAAAGGTGGAACAGTTTCATACCTTTACAGGGTTTTGACCGAGATGGTCAGGGTATTTTGGGCATAAGAAGAATAACTGTGTTATGCTAAGAAACTTTCACAAAAATAAGATAATTTAATAACAAGGACATTGACCGCTGGGGTTATGGAATGACTGGTTAAAGCTTTAATATGGAGCGTGTTTTTGTACGGTTCAGAAACGTGGTCGTTGAATCAAGATGTTATGCGTAGAGTGGATGTTTTTGAAATGTGCGTTAAAAATATAAAAGGTGAAATTGTTAGAAAGGAAAACCAGCAAGGGAAACTAGTAGCGTGGTGATGGAGAGGAGATTGTTGTAGGGAAATGCAAAGAAGGCAGGAATATTGGATGCAGAGGAATTGGCAATGGAATGTTGAAGACCGTGATTGAAGGAGAAGGCTAGGCAAGCGAGGAAGTGGTAGGAATAGGATAAGGATGTTGGAAGGATTTAAAGAGGGAGGAAATATGGAGAATCAAAGAAGATTATATCGATGCATCAGATGTCAGCTTGTGACTTGATGAAAGATACAGTAAATTTGTTACTGGTCAAACTGTGTTCATCCAAAACCTACCGCTAATTTTGGAATATCGGTAACGGTGATTATAGGTATAATGTAATGTTGGTGCCTTGGGGTAAGGAATAATTGGTTGAATATTTTTCCCAATTTGCTAAATGTAAATCAATAACGTATCAAACATATTTTTGCACTTCATTAACTGCGAATAAATGTACATGGGGATGAGGAATCATTAAAAAACCAATCAAAAAAAGGAATAACATTGCAATACCTTGGGAAAAATAAAAGGCCAGTAACTCATATGCTAAAGACAATTGTTAGGGGATCGGGATGGTGCGGAGGCTAACGTACAGGCTTCCCGCCTCGAAGACACGGGTTCAAATCCTGGAGATAACAAATATTTTTCAGTGGTATCCTACTTGAGGTGCTTTGTGGAGAGCACTTTGAGTGAGTACGACGTCCGTGCGGATGTCCCGACGTTAAACTGAGGATTCCTTGGCGCATTTCAACAAGAGTAGGCTAATTCCGACGCCGGGTTTCTCTCCACCCTTCCTTTCCCGCCCATCCCTAATGGCGGGAATGACCTTAGCTGTCGGCCGCCTCCCCGACAAAACCAAACCAAAAGAAAACTGTTTCAAATATGTATTTATGAAAACTAATTGGTATCTAAATCAAATTGACGATATTAATTGAAATGCAGACATTTCAAAGTGTAAAATGTATTCGTATTGACCGAAATCCCGCTCAAGATGAACTATTTTTACACTATGAAATTTCTGCATTTTCATGAATGTGAGCTGTTGACTCCGTCAAAAGTTGATGTCGCACCACCTCCTGCAGTTCTTTTTTATTTCACTTTATTCAGGAATATATTTATTGCAGTGATGTAGAAGCATCGCGTCCAAAAGTTGGGCAATGGGATTTACGTCGCACCATTAGAAAGTAAATAGCATGGACTGAAAAATGAAACATGTAAATATCTTATCTGCATGGGGCCTGTTATAGAGTGAAATGTTGCGTTTTGCTTTGTTGGGAAAAATAAAATATTTATTTGGTAGTTGTGTCCAGACAAAACCTACCTTTACCCTTAGATTGCCTTATATTAATTATCTGCATTCTTGTTGCTTTTCTTTGATACGATTCAATTCATTACGCCAAGATCTAGCGAACATATATGTCTATCATAGTCTCATACATTTACTTATATGAGGGTAATCCAGATAGTAACCTCCGTTTTCATCTAGCATGAGAACTAGTGGAGAGAGCCGAATGTTCGCTGTATTGACGCACCCATTAGGTCAGTACGCTTTGAACTGCAGTGGTTGGAAGGTCGCCCCGTTTGTTGTTTGTTTACAGTAGCAGTCAAAATGAACAACACAGTTGTAATTCCCGCCAACCAGTCTGTCCAGAAAGTGACCTCCGTTATACAAGATACGCAGTAGTATAACTTTTCAGTCGTGTTTCCATGCAACAGAGTCCTAGTAACCTGTGGAAAACTTTATAAAGATTTCAGTTATCGTAAAAAGATTTTCACGAACTTTTTCATCAATTTTTAGGTGCAGTGCATTGTTCACCACAGGCCATCATGGAGATTTGCATTCACTCACAAACGAACGACAACACTGACGCATAACTCTTGTCACTCATCACATAAGGCCCGTGCATAGCAATAATTTTCCGATGAGTTTCAGCAGTTTTGAAGTTTGTTATCAGTAAAAACCTTATCACGGAACGAACTTCAAATTTGGCGGGAACTTCTGTTGCATTGTTCATATTGACTTGCTATTGTAAACAAACGACAAGTGGCGCGACCTTCCGACCACTGCAGTTCGAGGTGTACTGAACTACTGGGTGCGTCAAAACAGCGACCATTCGGCTCTCTCCACTAGTTCTCACGCTACAAGAAAACGGAGGTTATCCACTATCTGGATTACCCTCGTACAAATCCATTTAAGTATTTACCCTGCGAAAAATATTTCAATGCCATATAATATTTTTAAGGTTAATAAATGTTTTAAGTTGTGGCGAATCAATGACAGAGATGACCTTCCAATTTGCTATCCTCTGGGGACGCAATTCATATTTCACAATATCTCGGTGATATTTTAATTGTTTACTAAAGAAATGCCACTAGCAGTCAGCTTCGCCATAAAAATCACACCGTTTAAAATGCACGCCATTGAATGGCTCACCTGCATGTGATATTATGCAGCTTTCCGCTTACAGAGCTCTTTCGGTGGCTATTGCTCTCATTTATGCCGTCGATTCCGCCTAATGCAGCCACGCCCAAGAACAGCAAAGAGTCGGATCTCTCCTCCCCCTTCATTTTCTCCCTCTCGCTCTTCGTAGTTTATTCATGGGAAATTCGAGAGGGTTCACACGCTTCGGTTCCCACGTTTTGCAGACACGCGAATCACGCGGTCCCGATCATTGCACGCCGAATTGGATTAGGAAACGGGTGCACTTTTAGAATCTATTTGGATGCAATATCCGGATTTTACGGGGAATAACGTAAAAGAAGGAGGAGGGTATTTCAGCCTCGAGCTTTAAAATCAATTCGAGTGGTTCCAACACCCAGAGGTAACGGCGAAGTTCGTAGGGCATTTCGTCCGCTTTGTTTCACCTGGATTGTAGTTCCGACGGTTTCCGATGCGAACTTCAGTGTGAATCATTTATTTTAAATAAACCTGGGAATCTAACGCAAGTTTTAGTTCTAGGGAGTTTTCCACTTGAGCTCCTCTTCAGTAAAACTCATCCCATAATGAAATTCCAGATTGTAACCTAAATGTGAATCGCAATACGCACCACGGAACAAAAAGGAGTCATTTTCTCGCTAAGTTGTTCATTTACTTTGAATAACATACTTTGTCTATATGAATATCTTAGGTTAAGAGCGTAATTTAGCCTACGTCAAAAGTGCTGACAGCTGGAAAAGCAGATCAAAGAAGGGAAACTTTGGAAATACGATTCTGTGGATGACTGACGAAAATCACCTGGGCGGTCAATGTGAGAAGATACGTAGTAGAAGAGACGAGAAGCGAGCACGAAAGAACACCGGAAGATGTAAAACAAACATTGGGCTGGATGTGATGAATTCGTGAAAAAATCATAGAAGGAAATACAAAAATGGTCAATTCTACCAAAGAAATCATTCTTAAAACGATAATTTACTGTAATCGAGTGCTAAGCACATTCCAAATTCGCAAAGTATTAATATAGTCAATAATTTAGGACAAAATTAACCAAATTGGGTTTCTTTTACCCGCTACGTATCTTTCGAGGGAGGAAGTTTGCCCTCACTACCCCGAAACCGTAACATAAACGAAACAGGTCTTCGGGTTAAAGCTTGTCAAATTTGAATTATGCGGTAACTTTTGAGCCACAAGTTAATCCTAAAAGGAATTAAAGCCATTAGTAATTTCGCAACATTAGGAGTATATCAATTTTTAATGTAATATTTATCACTTTTAGGAATTTTAAGCTATATTTACTAACTACCTACGAGTACTTTTAGTTGGTTTTCACGTTACTCTAAGGAAAATGGCGTCGTGTAGACGCTGACTGGTACAACATGCGTTACCGTTAAATTTAATCTTTTAAGTTTCTTGTCAAGGGCCGCATTATTTAAATCACTATATAAAGTAGATCATTCAAAAATAGAGAAAATGCTGTAGGCATTGAATTGCCAGCGTAGGTGGCTGGATGGAATGCTCATAAGTTGAATTCTAGATTGAGAGCACTACGCGGTTTTCATAATTAAAATTTTCAGTATCGCAAAATAAAAAATTTTACTAGTGTATGAAATCCAGTTTTACCCAATCATAATATTTGTTTAAACTGAATTACCCAATTAATATAATAAATGACCATTACTATTCTATTAGCTTGTATAAGTTTATCATTTGTGAGCCGATAGTTTTCAAACGGAATACAAAATCATGTACGTAACCAACTACTTCAGCTCCATTAAATGAAAGTGTATCGTAAATTTCTCAAAAATTGATAAATGAATTTCTTCATATACCAAATAAGAAGAAATCAGGCATCAAACTTGAACTATGGAGGTATTATTCAGCTACACAATAATAATATTTAACATTACTTTTACCTCCGGTATATACCGCCCGTAAAAAAAGAGGTATTACGTAATTGTCGCGCTTTTCTTCATTCATTAATAGTGAAACAAAGTCATTCCTTACTTTTTTACCAAATATTGCACTGACAGAATCTTAGTCCATCCCAAACTTTTGCTTTGGAACAGGAAGTGGAAAAGCATGGTTTTTACCATTTTCACATAAAAACTTCTCCTAAACTAGCAATATTCAAGGGCTCGATCACAGATTCCTCCAAGCACGAATCGTCACCTTCAGCCGCTATCAATCATAACCATAACTGTACATGAAAGCGAATGAGCACTTTTTTTCATTACCTTTAGCTGCCAAGTAAGGTGTTTAAGTAAACCGACTCTAACTAGTGGTGAATATGAGCTTGCAGGAAAAATTCTCGTCGTTAATGCTACATCTGCAACCGTAGATGGAAGACAACATAGAGCATTTTACTCGACCCATTTCATTCAAATTTTATCGCAAAAAAAAACAAATATTTCCTTTTTTCATAATTATTGAAGTCCTTTTCGAAGTTTCACGCAAGTAAAATACTAGGATATCGCAAATGCCCATTCCACCGAAACCTTTGAATGCTCCATTTGGGTGGCTAGTCACTACTAATGAATGACGTCACCCATTTGCCCAAGGCTCAGATAGCACGCAAAACTGCATTTCCAGCTTCAACAACAACATACATGAGTGGATGACTACTCATGTACACCGAGAAAAGTGGCTGAAGTGACAAAATGCCAGTCGTGGATACAATAGATGATATGCATTAAGAAATCACTGTTTGGCTCTTGGAATGTCTTGGGAGACCGGTCGTAGATTAGAAAAATCTAGTGACGTAAAGATTGCTGGAGAAACAGGAGGTATACGCACAATACTGTTGTCTAACAATTTCGCTGGAATTTCGAAAGTTTATTCAAATTGCATTGTTCACCTACGTCTACCTTACGAGATCCAATGAGGGAGTGTGACAAGGGCATGTTAGGACCTCGGCCTCCATAATTGTGCGAAAACGATACCTGGTCCTAAAATATTGAGATATGACAAAAGGGAACTACGATTACAATTTCCGATACACTATACTTTCCCTTTGCTGGCGAACTTAATGTGTAAAAGGATGGGTTTTGAATTCTGTGGTATTTCTTTTCTAGGTAGTCTTTACTGCCAGGTAGAAGTTCTTCGGTATTAGGAAAGAACTCCCTACACCTATGTGATTCCTTATCAATAACCTGGGTCTCGTTCAGTGCGTGAAGTAACTGGAGATGAGGGTGATAGAGAAGAACTGTCCGTTTTCTATAGAATTCTAATGAGCAATTAAAACCATGAAGTAATAAATTGTAATTGAAAAGTCTGAATAGAAGCACGAAGATGTGGCGCACGATATACATTTTTGATAGTAATAATCATATGAGTTTAAAGCTGACGGAAAAAGTAATTATTTTAGCACCTCTTTGTATTGGTAGGTATGAATTAGAAAAATAAGACATCCGAACAGACCGATAGAAACACAGAATCCTGTTTTCTGACGCAATTCCTCACCACAACAGTAGATATAGATTTGACTCTCTTCGAAGTTTATCGAATTACCCCACCAGTGTAAGCCTGTTCTCGTAGCAATTTTCCACGTTCATATTCTTTCCACGTTCATATTCTTTCCACATTCATATTTCATCTTATTTGAGCTAAATCTAATTCCTTAATTCATCCTCCTCCAAAAGATGCCGAATTATTGCCATGCATTCTAAATATGAACTAGTGTGAAATAACACATCTCTCTTAATTTTTCTTTACTCATAATTATTTCCTGAATCCTAGTTAACACGAACTTAGGCTGCTGATACGAATATTATCTTAGTGGTTAAATTAAGTACTTAACATTTTTTTTATTCTCAGATACTTCAACGGTTCCTTTTTTATAATTTTTATAAAAAATGAAGTTACCCTTTTACTCAACTAGATGTTTAAATTTTAATTCAATTCTGACCTGTCTACAATTCTATACATTAACATATGATTTTCTCACGAGTTGCGACAAATCGTTTCCATTATTTTAACAATTGTAGCGTACTGTGAATAGGAAACGGAAGAAGTTAAGGTAAAAATTGTTTCATTGCTCTTTCCACGGCTTGATTCATCTATAGGAATTGGACCATAGGATTTTTTCCCCTGGAGTTCATCGGGATAATATCTATCCCATAAAGAAAGGTCACGGAGCACCAAATTGAAAGGAATAACACCCAACACTACACTTAAAATCAGGGAGCCCGTTTTGCATTCATGTGACACAACCTGCCCGGATTCTAATTCAAACAAGAGTTATTCGGAGCACGGAATGAATCGAAGTTCTTTTGTTCCAAGCTTTAAACCTTATCCTGCACGCTCCAATTTTTCGCACGCCTCCAGAGGCATGACGTAACCCTCCCATGCTCAAAAACCACCACATTTTATTCCCGACTCTTATTCACCCTCCCCCACAGACTTTCACGCCTTCCTCGCGTTTCCCCTCCCCCACTCCTTGCCCTCCTCTGCTCTCTGCCGTCACCACCAGAGGCCACCTCACCCGGCAACAGGTGCACCAAGACAAGGAATAATAAAAAAACGCATCGCTGCCTCTTCTCCGCACCCTCGCCCCCTTCTGCCGCCCCTAATTCCACGGGCCCCATTCCCTTCAACCCAGTCACGCCTCCACCTCCCACACCACCACCACCACTGCCCCCCTCCCGAGTGCTGCTGCTGCTTCTACTACTACTAAGGCCGCCGTGCTTGGTCGGCTTCGCTCGCTCTCCGGACGGAGGATTCCCTTCGAACTGTGTGGCGCAAGTCGCACCTGAGGAGAGACTCGGTCGGACGCGAGGTAAAATTCTTGCGTAAAATGGCAAAACAGGACCTAGCCTTCAGGGTCTTGCTTGCTCTTTTATTGATGCTATATAACGTCTCGCATGAAAGGAATCGCTATCAGAAAAAGTGGTATAACTCATGTCGAACACGATACGTGCGACTTGCTTCGGAGGAAAGGTCAACATACGATGAGTGGTTAAAAATGAGTACCTGCTTTTGGGAAATTTAACACCCTAGTTATTGTAAGCGCACTTTGTTCTAGACTTCCATAAATGTGAAACGCCAAATCCAGTGGGTTGGGCATCCACCCCGAGTGTGAGGGTGTGCGTGAGAGTGGCCATGGAGATAAATGAGTTTTTGTGCTATGACTGTCTGAAGCTTAAATCGCAATAGTATTTTGTCTTGCATAGAATAAAATGAAGAAGTTTCATTATATTTAATGATTAATATCATGCGGATTAATATGTCCACCAATTCTTTATTTCAACACAGTTTTGTTGATTGAGGTTTTACTTCAATAGTTTACCAGAGCAGTAGAATCTAAAAGAAGGGGTTGTTCATTCCCTGCTTCAGTCGTTTATGATTTCTTTTCCCCTCTCTTACCCTTTTCTATTACACTTTCTTACGATGGAATATTCTCTCCTAAGTATTTACATCTGCATTATAGAATTTGAATAATGAATTACTTATTTGGCCAAATTTGAAGAACACTCTCCATCCTTGAAATCACTAGAGTAAGAAAATAATGTATTTTATTGTCTTGCACTCCGTTTCATTTCCATCGTCGGGTGCTTTCTACGTGACGTCACACTTCCTGCAATCCCTCCTCATGTTGCGCTCTATCAAGTCCCTTTCCTCCTTCAGTTGTTCCAAATAAAAAAAAATACTTACAATACCTGTATGAGAATGGATTCTTTTTTTGACTTTTATGGTAAATTTCTCTATTTTGATTCCTGCCCAATTAAGATGCAGATCATGCCCGAAAAAGATATTCAAGAGAAAGGAAGACGAAACTAATAGCCACTACCCTAATTGTCGAGCGATACCAACGAAGTGAACGATCTAACGATATATTTTCATCTCCTATACGTATTGGTTTTTGGTCAGAGAATAATTCCTAATTTCAATACATACCTGTACTTAAGTCTTTTTCTTAAAAATTCAACAAAATAGTGTAATTAACCAAAACACAAAGGTTTCATACTGGTGTTTTATTTTCTTACACTTTTACGATAGCTAAGAAAGCCTGCACAATTCCCATGCCAATGCGTTCATGGATAATTTTAGTGCTCCATTCATGTCCGACTTAACCTTACGGAATTGTGAGCGCAACAATCAAGTCATTAAATGCCTTTATAGAGGGAACTATTTACAGTTTTAACCTGCAGAACATGCGAATGTATTTATGCATTCTTAAATTCTCATTCTTTAATAGAGTCAGTATTTATGCCTTATGAACATAAACACATAGCAAACCGACTTTCATTTGAAAAAATCGGACCAACTAACAGAAAAAAATCAGCTACGTAATAAGTAACTCGCAAGATTCGATCATATTGTGCAGCAAGTGATAACAAAGGATTGGCATATACGATCTAATATGCATATTACTTGGAGATTGAGAAATAATCAAAGAATACACCCGAACGATAGTAATGTGGAAGCATATCGACTCGATGTTTGGAGTCGATGTATTTAATTAAGATAACCCAATAGAGTGGATCCAGCATAAAGTAAATTATCTTAGTCATAATTTATCCATAAACAACTTCATTCATTTTTCCAAATTAATCATCAATAGATGACTTCCGATGATCATCCTACAATCAATGGATTACAGAAATACTCTAATAAGTTCCTTGTACAGTTCATCGAAAGGATCTATCTCAATCACTTTTGCATTGCCCGAAAAGTAAACTTATCATTACTTAAAATATTAGCTTTTCATAGTATTCTCGTTTTCCAACAGAGATCACTAAACAGAATGGAAGCTCTACAGACTAATTCACCACCTTTTTGATACTAGATGCCTAGCGAAATAGCTACGATTTATCTAGAGGTTAAGTAAATAATTTTAAGTGAATGTTCCTTCCTGCTTTTTCGCAAAAAAATAGGTGGTACCACGTTATATGTTCCTCTGGTATATTTCCATCGTTACTGATTCTCAACCAAACATTTTCTCCCAAACAACCACATCCCTACATCACGTTCGCTTTTGTTCCTATAAGAATCCTTCCGCAGAACGAAGATGAGCCGAGAAGGCAATTGTGACCTGCCCCGAAATATACCGCTGTCCCATTTCTGTTCCACCGACAAAGGCTTTCACCGCTTTGAAGAAGTCGGATATTTCATTTTGACGGACGTAAATACATTCATTGCCATATTTTTTTTCTCGGCGGGCATTAAACTACTGGGAGAATATTATTCTTCCTCATCATTGTAAGCGTTTGATGGATATCAATTGTCATTTTTTCCTCTAAACATCATCCTCAAGTGAAAGTTTTAATAAAACGTATTCATTCCTGGGATGTCTCTTGAGAGAGCGAGGTCCAGAGAGGATTTTTGAAATATCGTCGTACAGGTGTTCGGAGACGTGCAGGGAGATTTACGAGATAGCGTTACGGCAATAACAAAACGCATCAAAGAGTATCTTGTCTGGGTAAATAAAATGTCTGAGGGATATTTTTGATAAAAATATATTTCTGTAATTCCAAAATATAGTTGTAAAGAATTTCACTGCCCGTGATCATCATCATGGAAACTCGTTTCATACGTCCAGTGATGAGATGTGATATTTAGAAAGTTGAATTTGGTCAAGCTCTGTAATATTAAATTTCACCAATTATTTTCTCGTAATGACTTCCTTGTCCTGTTAGTAATTTCTAATCGATAGTATAAATAGAAAGTAAGTCACTAATGTTTTGTTTCACCTCATGATTCCATTATATAAGGCTAACCATGGTCTTAACAAATTCTATCGCATAAAATATTCCAGACAGCAAAAGACTGCGGAAAACATGAATTGATTAGAGTAATAATGAGACGGGGTTAGCATCTCTATAACAACGCACCATTTTCTTGTGTCTAGAGTTTGAAATATAAAGTTTGAATATGTATTGATTCTTCAGGAACTATTGAAATTAACCAGACTATTATGCCCTCTGAATTCGGCGCTCCACTACTTATTAACAGTTCTATAACGAAGCAAACATGTTCATCTAGCTGCACAATCTACACGTAGCAAGTTCGGCAATTTGGGATAGTTGGTTATAAATTTAGTTTTTGTTGGAGTACCAGTGTAACTCCTTTTTTACATTTTTTAACATCCCTATCAATCTACGAGGGTAGTCCCAGAAGTACCCGATTCAACATAGAAAACACAAAGACTTCGGAAAAAAATTTACTTTTGTTATTTTATGAAATGTCGAAAATATTTATTTTTCAACATGATTTTCTTTCAGCTCCATACACTTTTCCCGGTGATGTTCAATTAGTTAGATACCCTTTTTATAATAAGAACTGTCTTGCTCCTTAAAATAACCATTAACTGCCGACATCACTCACTTCTTCACGGTTGGAAAATCTTTGACCACCGAGCCATTTTTTCAAGTTTTCGAACAGAATACCAAAGAAATAATCCGAGGGGGCTAAATCCGGCGAGTATTGTGCATGAGGTGGCCATTCAAACTTTAATTCATGAATTTTGGCCATTACAATAACGGATTTATGAGCTGGTGCATTGTCTTAATGAAACAACACTTTCTTCTTAGCCAAATGCGACCGCTTTTGCAACATTTCTTCGCTCAAACGTTGCAATAAGTTCGCACAATACTCGCCGTTGATAATTTTTCCTTTTTCAAGATAGCCAATGAAAATTATCCCATGCGCATCCCAAAAAATCAACGCCATGGCACTGCCTGCATATGAAACGGTCTTCGCCTTCTTTGGTGCCGGTTCTCCCCATTGAATCGAATGTTATGATTGTTCTTTTGTCTCGGGTGTGAAGTAATGGACACATGTTTCATCCATTGTTATGAAACGGCGCAAAAATTCTGCTTTGTTGCTGCGAAACTTTGCTAGACACTCAACTAAAACATCTTCACGACACTGGTTTTGCTCGAGTGTTAACGAACGCGGCACCCATCTTGTACACATCTTTCTTGCAACGATGACTTTCTCCGAATTTTCGAATCCTTCGAATTTTCTCCATTTTCACAAATTCACTGAAAGCGTTCATAATTGATGGCTGCCAAACTTCTTCTAAGCAACGTTGGGTCTACAAACTTGAACATATGCTTTATAGATTGCGTACTTTCTAATACAGTGATTTTTCAAACAACTACTGCCACCTCTAGGTCAGGCCGGGTATTTATGGGACCACCCTCATAGCTTTGCAGAGTCCTGTTCTATATAACAGCATTCACAAAATAGTGTTGCTTAAAAAAATCCTAAAAAAGGATTTTCTCACTTCAAAGATGCTGTTTTCGCAGCAAATTACAATTTGTAAGCCAGCATAGAAGCTGTCAAGTGTTTTATTTGCTAATGGGCAAGCGAATTTGTTTCCAAAAATTTTTTCCGGAGTTATATACTCCACTTCCAAAACGTTTTTCAATGTGAACCTCCTAAATTAAAAAACAGAAATGAAATCAACCACGGATTTCCGTTGGAGTGCTGGCATAGCGAAGATATGCGCATTCCAGCAAGTCGCCACTAGAGTATATAGTATGGCAGAGGGGGAGTTCACCAGGGATCCATTATTTAATAGAGAAATTTTACTACAGTTGAATTAATGCAAACATGCATGATTGTTTCACTCCCAATATTAATGCAAAGCCAATCTTTCGGTCTTAGGACGATTTACGCTTACGCAACAGAAAATAAGTCGTAACATTTGAGACAATTAAAGACATTTCAAGATTTATTTAACTGTGCATTCAAGATGAGCTGAAGGTAATAGTCACAATAGGAGTATTATATTATAATTCTAATTGAACAAACACTGATTCAATGAGACCAAATACTTATTCCCTTGGGAATACTTTTAACTAGTCTTTTACCTTTTTATTTTCAAATATAATTTGAAACACATTCCCCATGAGTATAACTCTTTGCTCTTATATCTATCAATCTTTCCACTATTTTTAGATGAAGTGTTCAATATTCTTATGACATTTTTATACACAGAATCGGCTTCATAAATATCATCAGTTTAAACCATTATCAATGAGATATATCGCTAAACTAGTTTGTTAAAAAGTAATGCAAGTAAATTTACCGCGCCGTTTCTATCGGTTGGCGTGGGATCATATCACTTGGAGTAGATGGTATGACGCTAAGCTCTGCCGCAAAATTGGCCTCAGTGCTCTTCAAACTGTATAAGCGTCAAAATGTCAGTTATTGTACACCTCTGCTCGCAGACCGTGTTAAGAAAAAATAGAATCGACGATGGAGCAACCTTATGCGATTACCAAGTTTTGTGATAAACTGAAAAACTCTCTTGAGGAGACTAACAATATGATCCCTGATGTTTACGGGGACTCCGCCCTGTCCTACTCATAATTTTCGAGGTGGATAAAGGCTTTTAAGGATGGTTGGGAAGAGGTTCACGACGAACAACGCTCTGGGTGGCCGTCAACCAGCAAAACCGACAACATTGTGGCTCATGTTCGACAATTGTTGGAATCTTACCGTCGATTGAGTATCAAGATGGTTGCTAATGAACTGAACTTGTCGTCTACTGTTGTGTTTCGCATTGTTACTGAAGATTTATGGTTGAGGTAAGTGAGCTCTGAGCTCGTGCCCAAGGTGTTGTCTGACGACGAAAAGACAAACCGAACGGAAATTTCAAGTAAAATTTTGCAGCATGTGGAAAATAAACCTGGTTATTTGGACAACGTTATCATTGGTGATGAAACCTGGGTGTTTGAGTACGACCCAGTAACAAAACGTCAAAGCTCTGAGAGGCACACCGACCAGTCCCCCAAGTCTAAAAAGGCAAGAAGGAGCAAATAAAAAGTGAAAACAATGCTCACTTGTCTTTTGTGATAGTAAAGGAAAGGACTATAAGGAGTTTGTTCCCCAAAAGGCAGACAGTTTACGCTATATATTACGTGGATGTATTGGAAAGACTACGAAAAACGGTCATCAGGACGAAAAACGACATCTCCGCTACCTGGTAACTCCATCACGACAATGCGCCTTGCCACAACGCGCTACGAGTCCGCGAGTTCCTGGCCAAACACTAGGTGCCAACGATTAATATTAAAATTATTATGCAACCATTTCAGAGAGTAAAAATCATTCGCCTTGACCGGGATCCCGGTCAAGGCGAATGATTTTTACTCTCTGAAATGGTTGCATTATAATGCACACATAGCGGGTGACTCCGTTAAAGTTACTATTACAGTTTCTTGAAATTAAAATTATTGCTATGCGTTTAAAAATTATTTATTAATTTTGCATTACTAGTGTGTGATGGAAGTACACGTGGGGGTCACTTTTTCTGAAACACACCCAAGTGACCTAGTATGTGTTCCATATCTTAATCCCCTAATTTGTAACATTAACCGATATTAACCGATAACCTTTAACCGATATCCTTGCAATGCATCTTATACTATTTCCTTCACGTAGACTATGAAAATGATTACGCTTAATGGACATCTCCCTCGTCCCAAATAATCTCTCAATCCTAATTAATTTTCCTCGTCCCAACACGTCTCTTCCCAACAAAAACAAACACAGATAAATTCTGCTTTAACTCTATGTTTCTCTCTATTAGTGACCTCAATGCTGCCATGGTATCACGCGTCCCCTTGCTGAACTGAAACTGATTTTCTCCTAAGACATTCGTTTCCCCCTCTCCATCCTTTTTTCAAGCTGCTAAATACCACTTTAGCTGCGTGTAAAATCAAAACTATGTTATATAGTTCTCATATTTGACTGCCTTTTCCTAATTTTGAATGGCAACTAACACTGATCCAACGAAAACCTCGGACCAAATTCCTCCCTCATAAATGCTTCCAATGAGCTTTAAGTGAACATTAAGTAGTTCCGTGGGGATGTTATCTATCCCCAGGGCCTGATTTCAATACCTTTAATACCTTTTCAAGTACGCATGGGCTTCAGCTGTTCGCATTTATGTCACATTCTCTTTCATGCCTTAATTTTTTTGCCTAATAACGTACCGTATTCCTCAATGAATCATTTCTATGTCTTTTTGATTTTTCCTGATTTAAATAATAGTTTTTCTGACTTAAATTTGATAATGTTCACAGATTTTTCCGTATTTATTCCTAATATTACTTTCACCTTCCTATATGGGGCACTCATTTCTAATTTTTCGCGACAGTTTATTATTCAACTCGTAATTTTCTCTTCTAAATTCCGTGTTTACCTTGTTAAAATTCCTGCACTCATTTATCCTGTTTATCATATTGTCTGTATTCCTTGAGTTCATCGCTATTTTTCATTTGTCAGAAAAACTTACGTGAAACATTTAGAACTAGAATTTTCATCCCAATGGGCAGAACGCTAATGGGAACAGTTAACTTTTAATTGTATTTTCTCTGAAAATAAAGATGGCCGATAAATATAGATTTTTATAAGTTCTTGTCTATAAGTTAGGTAATTATAAGTACAACGAATAAGTATATTCATATTTTATTTCAAATGAATATAAACTCGTTAACTTATACTTTAAAATGCGGGGGAAAAGGCATTCAGGGTCAAAAACAAACCTTGAATTAAAATTATCACATTAAGGTTATCTTCAATTTAAATTTAATCAAATGAATTTAAGCAAAATCTAGTGAATTAAACATATTCGCATAACACCTTTTCCAGATACCAAAACCTTTCTCTTTATTTAATCCATGTCATATGAATGACAGTCATGTACCTGGGTGGTCCGAATAGTTTCCGACCTCAGAAAATTTCGGAAGAAATGTCCTGTACCTTTGTTTGGTCGGAAACTTTTCAGACCACCCTTGTACATCTCGTCATGCTGAACAGTTATTCCAAAGTTTTCAAATAAAAACCCTGGTCTTGGTGTGACGCTGTTCAATCCAAACTGGGAAAATTCTGTTCATGCACACTCAAAGCGATTTGGAAAAATTTAATATCACGCTTTGTGAGATTTTGCTGGCATTAACTGACATACTTTGTGTTTTTTATTTTTTCTTGATTTCTATCGACTCTAAATTGATTCTTATCAAACAATAGATGAAAATTTTTTCAAAGGTCATGTAAAACAAAAAATATAATATAAAGCATACAAAAATAAAGGCTGATGTCCCAGCATAACCTATAAAAATTCCTTCTGGAGGTCTGCAGTACGAGTATATTATGATATACAGTTGCAGAAATGTAAGGTATGAACATCCCCACGAATACATATTTGTTTGATTGAAATACAGTTGCAATTCATTCAAGGTGATTTCTAAAGATAAATAATCCTTTAATCGAACACAACTTATGCAAGAATTCAATAATCGTGACTAATAATCATTCTCACTAATTTCACAAATAGACCATAATATTTATTTAGAATTAATTGCCTAAAAGTGATAATTCACATAACAAAAATGCGAAGAAGACCATTAAGAACAACGCAGTTTTATTACCATTAGTAGAACTAGGTGTGACTTCGTAGAAATTATGGATAGCCTTACTTAAGAATAAAACAGCAGCTTCCATAGTTTTTTATTGGAAGTATATGTGCCAGTATATAGCACGTTTTGCTACAATGCAGCATAATTATAAAAATATGAGCATGCGGCTGAGTGGCAAAATGCATTGTGTCACTTCCTCACACTAAAACAAGTGTGGAAACTACTGGGTTATTTTTACATGATGGATACCTAGCATAATTCACGATAAATGTCCTTAGAAAATATAAATCTTGACGAAATGAGACCCTATTAGTGCTAACAACTTTAAACGAGCAGGACAAACTCAGTATAATGAACGTTTCATCTCTCTATCTGTATTCCATCTCACTATTCTACTCTTGATTTTTTTCACAGAACGGTGTATCGCCTAATTCCTTGAACTTCCCATCAACTAGCATTAAATCATTTCCATAATTGAAGGAAACGAGTCCACCAAGACTTTCGTTTCCTCTCCTGAAAATTTTCGGACATCCACTGTAGACACGTAACTCCCCTTCATCTTTGTCCCCCCGCTTTACCTACAAGCCCTCCCAAATTTTGGTCAAAGCCGAACTGAGTTTATTCGCGGGGACATTTTTTGGAAGTGCACAGCGAACCGTGTGATGCCCCATCTTCACTTTCATAAAAGAGACTAATAGGAAGGAGATGTGTGCGAACGGAGGCGGAGAGGGAATCGGCGATGCCATCGAGATGATGCCCGCGTCACCGTGTGCTCGCTCACTGGCAAGGGAAGGAAAGACAAGGGTGGGGAGGACGAGCGGGGGAAGAGGAGATTCTACACAGAAAGGGACATGGCAGCAGACACACCGTAGGCAGAACGGAAGGGCAATGTCGGTTTGGCAGGAGTGTGGCCACCAGCCCCAGCAAGAGAGAGAAAGCAAATGGAGGGGGTGAAAGAGGGAGCGCCTCCAGAGCACAGTGGGGGGACTACCCTGGGGGCGGAATTGAAACCATCGAGAAACTCCGGGAGAGAGAGGCCTGCAGGACCGGTTCCAGAGCTACCACGACAGACTCAGGTGTTCCGCAGGAGACCTACCCTCCCTCTCCTGCGTTCTCTTTTACGCTCCCTTCCTCTCCACCTCTGCTCGAAATCATTGACGGCGCTCCAGTGGCATCGCAAAAAATATTCTTGCGAAAAGATACAGATTTATGTAGTGAATCGCTTGTGAATTTTGTATAGGATGACGTTTAGACTCGAATTTAAAATGGATGTAACTCAGATTTCAAAAAAGTGAACACAATAGCTTATGTAAAAATACGGATGACGCTTTTAATCCATTGATGCACGGTCCATTCTAAAACTCTCAGAGCTTCTGCATAAACTTGAACTTGAAATTCTCTTTCATTGCATTACTTTCGTTTAGGTTTCTTCTATACGCATTCAGTGAAGCCGTAAATGTAATCAAATATTTCAGCGACAGTCCGAACTTCGTTGGTTGACGTTAGCACATGAGCGCACTTCACGACCTAACACTAAGTGTAAATCTTTTCTAAAAGAGGGACACTTCAAGCAATCGCTCTTAACTCATTTCCTTCCAGAGGCCTGGCAACAGCGCATACTCGAAGATGATGGTCTTATGAGCACATCGGGGAGAAAATCCATTTCCCATTCCTTCTAATTTACACCCTCGGCGGGGATCCGCGAAGGGGTGGAAAAGTCATTCTTGCTGATCTCCTCGTTAATAAGCAGTCTGGATGGATGCCCATCGATGGATTTTAAAGGATCCCATCCTTAGCTCGAATCTCGTTCAATTTTCCCCTACGTTCATTCGATGAGGAAACTGGGGGACCGTTTCAACCTAATTCTTTTGCCTCCTCGCCTTTGCTCATTTTTTCCCCCTCAGGGACCTCTTCTCATTTCCTCTACATCTTAAGATTTCATCCACAGCACTTGTTATTAGACTCACGAATACACGTACAAAACCAAGTACCTTTCACTTTTTCCAAAAATAATTTTGTGCATTTTTCGACACGGTACCTTCAAATGTTTATTATATGCCAACTTAGGTGTGACGACATGTTCTTCTTCTATAGAGACATACTAATTACCTGTTTTTAATGGACGATTTTTAGTTCGACCAGGCATGATGAAAGTTTTTCAGGGACAGAACGTGCAATTTTCTCTGATCCAGCTTTTCATCGACATCATTTATACAATATCCCGCAAGTCGCCGCGAGGGCGTGTGGCAATGAGATAAAAAAAACCTTCTTCGATGATAAAAAGGATAAAAAGCGTTAAATATGAAAATTACTCCATTATAAATTCTTCGTATACATAAACATTAAATATAAGTTATATAAAAAAATGGGATAAATATACCGTTGCGGTAAAAGGGCAAGTTGAAGCTTGCCCGGGGCACCCACCTCGCTCACTCAGCTGTGCACATGTGGCTGTTTGAATATCACTCCATGTATATTTTGATGTAACTCATTCTTTGAGAGAGTACATAGCAATGTGCTAGGAAGAATTCATAAGTGTAGGCAGAAAGGTTTTTCCATACTTTTGTGACTCCCCGGGCAAGTGTTAAGAAGTGTCTCATTCAAATGAGTGTGGGTAATTCCCAGTCTACTCAATAAACGACTTTTCTTTCATTTGAATATCCCTATTCACGGACATATTACAGGCTACAATGAAAGAAATAGAACAGTTTCTCCAAAAAAATTTGAAATGTATATAATATCTGTACACTTGAAATTTGGTGTGTGGCTCATAAGGTACTATAAGGTGTTTCTCATAAGGTAATACTGGTAATATTTTCTAAGTTGCTTTTAGTAGTTGCTAAGTTTTAATTTTTTTTACGCATTCCCTACTTTTTGATTTCCTTTTATCCTGTCGTTATCGTCATGAATATGAAAGTGTATTACATGGCCAGTTTCTTAATTAATTATGTCACTCATGACGTTGCGACTCGTTTAATCTGCTCACATTTCCTGTATCTCTACTACCTTTCCAATTTTCCAACTGTAATTTACATTCATTCATTCAGTTTACATTTATTGGTTCCATTCTCTCTCTCTAATTTCCTTTCATTCCTTAATTCACGTTTCTTGCCAAGTTCTTCAATCCATGGATCGCATCCCTCATATTTTTTTCCTCAATTCTCACATCGTTATTATATCTCGGTGCTTTATCTATCCTCTTCACATTTTCTCCATAGAACTACAAAGCATTTCTCAATTAGGTAAAACTAGTTTTCTTTTCCCTTTGTTCCTACTTCACTCATTTATTTAATGAAATAGCGAGTTATTCTATAGAACTCACTCTAATTCTTCTTAATCATTTTCAATTTTCGCAATGCTACATTACCTATTTACTCCATTGTGATTTTTTGTCGCTCATCAGGCACAATCCAATATTATGTTACATACCTTTTGCTCTTTTTTCTCACTTTTAACCTGTTCTCAGATGATGTTTTTTCGCCAATATTACAGAATACAATCCACTTGATCACAATGACTATCAGCTCTCAATGATTTGCGCATGCCTAAGATTACCTCATTTCAACGTTATCCGGTCTTCTCAAACGTTTACCTACCCATCGTTATCACACGCACTACTCCATGAGCTACCTCATTCTTATCTCGTTTCACTTACATGTTCGCTTTCTTTTGTCCAGGATTTACACTCGTTCTTGTTCCTCTCCTCCAACCTTGTATACAGTCCATCCTTCACTTGAGTTCTACCTCTTCCATCTCCCAGAGGGCTTAGGCATTTCCTGTGTGTCTCTCTCTTTCGTCTCCGTTTTTCTTTCAAACAGCCGCCTACTCCTTCCTCCCCTCCAAACTTTGCATCCCCCTCCTCCCCTGCCACCTAATCCATTCTTGCTTCCCCTCGCCCAACTCTTTTACTCCCCGTATCCACCACACTCTCCTAGCTCCTCCCTTACAACTCTCACTCTCTCCCCTCTGACGCCCTTAACCCCCCCCCCTCCGACATCTTTGCATCCCCCTCCACTCTTGGATCGCCCCATCCCCTCCTCTCAATTCACGACGCCCGCCAACAAACTCCCACCTTTCCCTCCCTCTACACCGCTAAGAGCGGCAGGTGAATTGCCCGTGGCTACGGGTGGCAGTGGGAGAACCGGCCCAGGGAGGAGATGGCCTCTGGCGGGAGATGTGGTTGGGAAAGACACTGCAGGGAGCGGGAAGGATAGGTGGACGGAAGGGAGGGAAAGGAGAGACATCGGGGAGGTTTGTGGAAGGGGATGGGGGAAGTGAAAGGGGGGGCAAGGGGGAGAGGGTAAGAAGCGGGAGAGAAAAACACTCCCCTTCTTTGAGGGGTGAAAGGGAGTGGGAGGGGGTCAAGCCGGTTGGGGAGGAGGAGAGGAAAGATGAGGTCTGTTGTGGAGGGGGTGGAGGGCGTATATGGAGGGAAAAAGGAAAAAGAGGCGGGGGGGGTCTCTTGAAGGAACTTCTTCTGATACCGCGGAGGCGTCGGGATGCTGGGAATGGCGTCAAAGAGATATCCTCCTCCTGCCACACTGCGGCTCTCTCTCAACACCACCCTTTCGAGACCTAGGCGAAGAGTATCTATTTTGGAAAACTCTGGGAATCGGTTGTAACCATTCGTTTGCAGAGACAGAATTTGAATCACCTTCCTCGCCATGTGTCTTGCCTTCACCATTTCCCCCATCGCCTCGAACTAAAAACCTCCTTGTCCTCTCTTAAATATTTCTCCCTCAACTCCGTGAGAAAGTAGAAAATTGACTGTCTTTAGCACCTTCATCTTGCTACGCAGAGCAGAAGGTGGGATGATTTGTTTGTTTGTCTTTGGGTGCGTTAAGAGAGAGACTTGAGACGTTAAACTCGTGTGACAGCTCGTTCTTTCTCTCACTTTTTCTTTTCCTCTCTGCCCATCCCACCTCTCCATTCCTCTATCCAGAACGATTGGGCTGGATGGGTCGATGATGGTGATGGAAGATGATGAAGGACATGAGCCTGTCTTCCGAGGCGATGAAGGGACATTCGTTTCTTACGATGAAATCCGTTTTGAAGCCGCTATAGACTTCTGTAGGGCTTCTTCATCTCCGAGTGCAAATTCATAGGTTTCAGGGCTCTTCAAGCAGGTTGGAAGTGTTTGCATGATTAACCCAAAAGTTAGGAACAGTAATCAAGCACACTTCTAGCTAGTGAAAGTTAGAAAGGAACTAAAGGAATATTGACATTGTGTAACACCTTCAAATTTAAGCTATGCAAGTTGATTTGCTTTTACATTGATTTAAGAAGTATCATCATGAATAGACTTGAGAGAATAATCAGGAGCTGAGTTTTATCTTCGCCATCAACCCATCCACCAGTTTCCAGGTCATGATTCATAATGGCACAAACATGAGAAATTATAGGTTTAGAGTTTAGAGACGCTCCCTAGGGAAATATGTTTTAAGCATGGTTCATGAGAGTTTTAAACTACAAGTTAAAGTTTTTAAATTACAAATCCAGAAGACATTTGCGAATTTAAATTGTCCATTATCCATTATGCATTGTTTTTTTCAAACAGATTCGGATATTTGGGTTAATGCTATTCAGATTTTCCCTTCCCATTTATTTTTTTCCCTTATTTGGCAATATACGACTATACGATATTCCTCGTGCATTCCTAACTTCTATATATTTTGTATGGGCACAATATGTTACATTTATTGATAATACATGCATACTGTGCCCTGGGAAAATTTTCACTCACGCGTATGTTTGATTATATATAACTATCGCAATAATAAATGTAAGGTACAATGCATTGTTATATTCATCGCGGTCATTAATTCCATAGTGTTATTTTATTTTGAATTCTTATGCCAGCATATATTCCGCTCACGTAATATGTAAACTAACTTCCAGAAATGCGAACATATTAGTTCAAGCGTATATAATGTGCCATCAAATCTCATTTCTAACAGAACCAGGAATATAATAACCCTCCGTTTTGATTATTTTGTTTTGTGAACTGCTCTGTTGGAATTTTATACCATAACGCTAGGGACAAGGTTAGTATATTACCCGTTACCTGTCGTTTATTCGCGTTCATGTCCTAAAGTGTTAATCTAATTGTAAAAAAATAACGACCCACTACAAAATGTGTTGAATTTAAAGGCTCAATTATGGTTTTATTTAGTATTAGCGCTCGTAGCTCCTCCAACTGCTAATTCCGGATGTAGCTCGCCTGCACTTCGGCCTAGGTCACTTAATCTTTTTTTTTTCAAATATAATTTCTCAAAAAATAGTCGTTTCTCCGTAGGAGACCAACTGGGAAAATTTTTCCTTTCCTTCATCCTCATGTGGTCCAATTTATATTATTATTATTAGGTAATCTACCGGTTAAGGTAGGTTTTTGGATGGACACAACTATCAAATAAACATTTTGTGACTCCCCACCTAGCAAACTAATCTATATCAGGTCCCTCTTCATCTCGGTGTACTTCTTTCCTCCCTTCATCCCGTCCAACATCCCTATCCTGTTCCTAACCTTACCTCGCTTGCCCAACATTCTCCCCTCTATTACCCTCTTCAACATTCCACTACCGCTCAATACGCCTTTCATCCATTTTTCCTGCCTCCATAGGATTTCTCTCAACAAACCCCTCTCCTCCCCCACCATTTCTAGTACTTCCTCATTTGTTTTCCTTTCGGTCCATTTCACCTTCTCCATTCTTCTCCACACCCACATTTCAAAAGCCTCCAATCTACGTCTATCCTCCTACTTCAGCGACCACGTTTCCGCGCCGTACATAGCTACGCTCCATATCAGAGTTTTTACGAGTCTTGTCTTAACATCCCTACTCAACGTCCCCGTCATCAACTCCCTCCTCCTTGAGAAAGCCTCCTTGCCTAGCGCCATTCTTCTCCTTACGTCCCTACCACTTTGACCGTATTGGTCCAAAACACTTCCGAGATATGTAAACTGTTCTACCTGCTCTATTTTTTCCCCGCCTATTTTAATATTTAGCTTAGCCTTTTTCTTTCTGGAAAATCGCATAACCTGTTTTATTAATATTGATTCTCATCCCATATTTATCGCATCCCCTCCCATGGACTACAACCTTGTCGTGGTGGAAGGGCTTGTGTGTTCCGATGACCCCTAGAGCTGTGCTGGCGGGAGTAATAATAATTGCTCCTGGTAGGGTCACCCATGCCAGATAGGTCGAAGGTTAGGAGCCAGACGAAAGGTAGTCCACGCAGCGTCTGTTCCTCAGTGAGGCGGCTGCAATGGCGTCTGACCCCAGTGGGGCGGCCATTAAGTGATGGTGTCACGTTAAAAACACTATTGAGGAAGGCAACGGGAAACCACCTCAATTATCATTCCCAAGAAAATAATGATGGACGCAATTTATATTAGGATGGGGAAAAAGAAATCCACTGTTATCTCGGTAGATGGCTGTAGTGACCGATGTATCGTTAAGTATCGATCAAACAATTTCAAGTTTATGCTCGTTATCAAGGTGATATTTGACACTAAAAATATTTCTTTGCTATTTTTTGTCTGTTCCATTCAGTTGTGCGTTACAGGGTGTTAACAATTGAAGTCAACAAAGAGAAAATTCGATACACTTCACAGTTTTTCTTTGATAAAGGCGAAAGTACAAGCCAGGCCGCTGAAATTGTGAGTGGCGTTTATGAGGCCAATACTGTAAAAGGTAATTACGTGCAATTTTGGTTTTGTCCATTCCGTTCAATCATTTTTTATGTTAAAGATGCACATCGCAGAGGCAGGCTCGTCGTCGAAAATGTCGATAAAATCACAGAAATAATCGAAGTTGACCGCCATATGATTAGTCTTATCATCGCTCAGGAGCTAAAGAGCGACCATAAAACAGTTCAAAACCATATGGGCAAAGCTGGATTCGAAAAGAAGCTTGATGTTTGGGTGCCACACCAATTAAAACTAAGAAACAGGATGAATCGAATTTCCATCTGTGAAGCCTTGGCCAAACGGAATGAACTCGACCCATTTCTGAAACGGATGGTGACTGCAGAAATAGGTCACATACGACGATATTGTGCGAAAACTATCGTGGTCAAAGCGTGGTGAAGCAGCTCAAACGGTGGCGAAACCAGGACTAACGGCTAGGAAGGTTCTACTGTGTATTTGGCGGGACTTCAAAGGAATCATTTATTATGAGTTGCTTCCGTATGGCCAAACACTAAATTCAGATCTCTACTGTCAACAACTGGACCGTTTGAAGCTAGCGATTGACCAGAAAAGTCCAGCGTTGGCCAACAGAAGAGTTGTTGTGTTTCATCAGGTCAACGCAAGGCCACACACCTCTGTAGTGACTCGCCAGAAACTCCGGGATCTTGATTGGAAGGTTTTAATGCATCCACCATATAGTCTGGATCTGGCACCGATTACCACCTTCTTCTTTCATTGCGATTAAGAGAAGATTGTGAAAATAGAGTACTATAGTTTTTATTACTATAGTAAGGACCAAGACTTCCACCAGAGAGGCATTATGAAGCTACCTTTAAAATGGCAACAAATTATACAACAAAACGGTTCATATTTGACCCAAATCGTACAATCTGAAACATCTTAATAAAGGTTTGAATTTCACGCAAAAATAATGGATTTCTTTTTCTCCAACCTAATATTACTATATTTTTATTTATAAAATCCTAGTTCTCACCCGAAACGAATTTCAATTACGTCACAGTACCAGTGACAATGAATAAATCTTTCAAAATCAGTGACAAGTGGTAGGTATCTTCATCATCGCCTTTTATAATAACCGTTCGTCTTCTTCCTCCCTAATTGTTTTATTTTTCTTCCGTATAAAATTCTAAGAGTAGTGTGCAACGCCTCTTCGTATGAATTGTAATTGTGCTTTCTGTTTATTTCTTCTATCGAACTACGATGAAAATAATTTATTTTTCGTTGTTAATAATGGAATTGTGGTCTTTCGCCGCACATTTCCCCCTTGAAGTAATATTCTATTAAATTCATTGCAATCCTCCAATTGCGCAAAATATAGGCAACGCATTTGCCTCCTCTTCATTTGTAATCTAATCGATACACAGCTATTTTTTAATAAATGAAATGACTAGTATTTTCTTTTCATAAGTCCCTATTATCCAAGGTTCGCACCCGTGCATGTAAAATTCTGTTTTCCATATGTATGTACGTATATGTAGGAACGTTTTTCTTGTATCCAATTTGATTTATTTGACTATCAAAACCTAAAATTTATCATCCAGTCCAACCTCACAACGATTATTTATAATTAAAATAACTCTCTTACTTCGTCTATTTTCATTAATCTCATTGCTAAGTTAATGAAGTTCTCCATTTTTGTATATATCTTCTATTTATAATCATGTTTGCTGCAGGCCATAATTTTTTTTATTTCTACAATTAAATTCAATAAGGTAAGATGTCAAACAAAAACGTTAAAAAGAAGGCGGTTAGTATACGTAATTAAGATAAACTACCTGCATGACTATGTCATTAATGAGCTACGCAAAATTCCCGATGAATGAGAATACTCTTCGTTATCTTTTGTGATAGCAATAATAAACCGAGTCAAATCACTGTTCTGGACAGGTCCCAGAATTTTCTTTCAGCGTAATTTTCTTCAATATTTTCATGTAGCAGCGAGAAGGATTGCATGTTGCCCAAGGTTATTAAATCAATGATAATAAGGATATTTTTCAATATATCCTAATGATATATGATAGTTGATTAACAAAAATAGAAAATTTAATCTTAATTCCTACTCTGACCCAAGTACATTTAGGCCGATTTCCTTCTTTGTTGAACAAGCGAAAGAATCTAGTCGCGACAGGGAATTTCATTTCCTTTCCCAATGAAAAAAGTCAAATTTTTACTAATCGAGGTGAATTTTATGAGCTTCGTTCGATTTCATTTAGCGTAAACTTAGCTTCACACCTAATTTCAGTGTTATAGAATATTTGGAATACTGTTTCCATGAGTCGGTGATGACTCCACGTATAAAATATCTTTGCAATGTAGCATGAAAATTAAGATAAAAGTTTGTAATCTTTTCATATCACGTTTCACGACATAAAATTATTTCACAGTATCCATTTAACACGGGGGAAATTATTAACAATTCTTCTAGGTATACTGGTTGCTCAAACTGGAACAGGTTTATATTTCCGTTGTTTGAGTGCATACCTAATTATTTTCGTTTCTTTATTTTTTATCAAATTTCTATAGTATTAATAACATACTGATTTATTGGAAATTAAACTTTAATAATAAATAACAGGCTTCTTAAGTATGATAAAACATTTCACGGCATTTCGAAGTTTATACCAATTACTCATTAACGATTATGCAGGTAATCCATGACTTGTCCAATTAGTGTTGTCCGGCAGCGCATGATATGCTAGGTCCAAAAAAGAATAAAAGAAATCCCGGATATGAGGAATCTTTTGCCAAAGAAGAACTTTTTCGAATGAAGAGATGAGAATATAAACTTCACTCTACACAAGTGGCTACAGCACCTAGGACTACTGAAGTATTTTGGGTGGATAAATTCCGCTTATTTTGCACCTAGGTTGAGCCCATCTTGAATGACTCTACTTGGTTAACCTTGTCCAAAACCTTTGACCCTTTCTTTTTTGTCCTCGGGACAGTATGATATGGGTAGGATGTAAACGGGACAGTATGTATGGTATGGGGAGGAAGAGTAGACAGCGTGCAAGTCTTTCGGAGCCGGCGAAGAAATTGGAATTCAGCAGGTATTTCCTTAGTGAACTCGCCGAACCGCTAAGAGCAGGCATCTCGAGGAGAGTTGAATAACAGGTAAGGCAGAGACAAGAAAGGACCTTATAAATCGGAGAATTGGCTAAAACTTCTTTAGTATCCTCAGAATGAGGATGGGAGGTAAAACTAAAGACGAGGAGGAAATATGATTATGTAGACATCGCAATCGCATTAAGATTCACAAGAGGTATGTGAAATATAATTTAACCATTCTCCTATTGCGAAAAAAAAAGAAAAAGTAGGAGGATAGTAACTCAGAAAGATAGACCTTTGGTATGATTGGGAGAGATCCCTCTTACAATGTCTTCAAAAGTCTATAATATACGGACTAAACAATATTCCAGTTGCCCCTAAGACTTGCTCCGATCTTCTCAGCCGTGAGCATCCTTATTTGCGCTTCCTTTCGGTGGAAGGGATGTCAGAGGACAGGACAAGCGAGCGAATGGGAAAGAAGGGGGCGGGAGGAAAAGCGAACCGACTCCATCATTTGCAGACATCAGCCTCTTCGCCACCGCCTTCTTACTACGGCCATTTTCGCCATCTTTTGGGAGCTGGGGGCAATTTCACTCACCCTCCCATCTGCCTTTTCCGCCCCTCCTTCGCGACCCTTCGGTCTTAACATCACATCCCTCCTTCACTTCGTCATGCCATGCTCCTCCTTTCCCTTGCTTACCACCTCCCACCAGGAGTCAAACTAGAGTCCCAGCCCATCGCCATCCCGTTCCTTCCGCTAGGTCCCACTAAAAAAAATTCGACGTGGCCCGAGGACTTCACTCCTCTTCCTCCGCAGGAGAAAGATGATGAGACGTCGAGCCTTTTTCACTTTCTCTCTCTCTCCCCGAGGTGAGTTGAGAGAGAACCCTTCCAGCGCTCTCCCCTCTCCCACCCTCCTCGAACTTCATCCACTCCTCTTTGCCTACCACTCTTGCATTTGCCTTCTCCGCCTCCTTCCACTCTGAGACGCCTTCTTTTCCGCCCACTACGTTCTTTTTCGTGCAGTTTCTTCCTTTCATTTCTCCCGGTGCTAAAACTTAGAAACCTCTCTCGCTCTCAGTTCTTCACCCATTCCTGCGTTCTCCAGTTTCCCCCTTCCCTCGCTTGATTCACTACCAATGCCCCCTCATTCGTATCTCTTAAATTTCTTCCTTTTCTGTCTTAATTTCTCTTGCATGCTTCCCGTTTATCTCGCCGCGATCATCTTTGTGTCACAGGCTATGGTTGGTTTCCCTTATATAGACGGTGAAATTTCATATAATATTTTATTCTTTCTTAAATATAGCTATATGTTTGATTTTGTGACCAAGTTAACTTTTATACATAAAAAAACCATAAACACAGTAATCAACCCGAAGGTGTAGGTAGTGGGTGGGTAGTAGGTGATGGTAGAGCTCACCCATGTACCAAGCCCGACGGCGTGTGAATATTCACACATCAGGGTAGGGGGGCCAGTTCCTTTCCCTGTGCCGGTTATGGTTTCCCAGGAAGACCTGGTACCCGAAAAATCAACTAGCTTGGGTGGAGCTGCAGGTGCCCAAAGTGTCTTGCCCGGGAATCGAACCCGGGACCCTCCGGTCAGTAGTCCAACGCTCTACCCCCTAGACCACCGCGACCCGCTTTTAGTTAAATTTATAACAAACGTATTTCTAAAGGGTATTTTCTCGATTACAACTTACCTAAGCAATTTTATCTGTGAATAATACCTTAATAATGAGATCAAACGCAAGTTATTTATTAATAAATGCATTTTTTATTATTTCTAGGAAAGTGTTCGACTAGGAGTTAGTTGACAGCATGAGCGCATGTGGTAAAATGGAGTAAAATATAGGGAACGCAATGCGGTTATATTCCTGGCATGGGATGTATGGACAAATTGTTCACTCTTCAGTAAAAAAACCCGATAGAAAATGTATTTTTTTACCTGTTTATTTCAGAAGAATTATGAAAAGATCAAATGAGAAAAGTTGTCAGAGGCTATATAAAAATATGGAGTGAAAGAAAATTTATGGAATCATATAAAAATCCATTATTGAAAGCAGAAAGCATAATAAATATCAAATATAAAAATAAATGGAACTAAAATATATAAATAAATGTGAATAAAAGTGATTGATTTGAAATAAACCATAAGGTTTGAATGATATCATCGTTGATGTTCACAATTTTTACTAATAAATAGTTGGCAAATTGAAACAAAGATATGAGATAAATCAAACAACAAAACAAGAGAATGATTTCATATTAGATGACAAAATATTCCGGGAATATTTTAGGTGTTTGAGAGAGTAATTAGCTTTCGAATATTTGAAAAAATTACTGGTAGTACATTCTACTACTACTGGAGTAGAATTTAAAAAAATGTAAGACCATATTTGAGGTTATAATAAGAGATTTAGGTTAAGGAATTATTGCTGAACGAAATAATATAAGTTAAATTAGTCGGAAATATACGGACGATGCGGGTGATAAACCTGTGCTTCGTAATTTAGTTCAGGTTTAAGTATGAATGACATTCGAATAACCGTAAAACTATACAAAAGAAGAGTGAGACAATTGAGAGGAAAGATTATGCAGAGAATCATAAGAATATAGTTTGTACGACAAGTACTTCAATAAATGAAATAATAGAGCTCTAAGGAACAGAAAAGTATGTGTGAAAAAACAAAGAAATGTGAAACTAGTGAAATGAGTACACGAGGAGATGGCAGCATAGTAGGAATTAATGGAAGTGAGTTAAGTTTCCAATCATTTCCTAAAACCAGACTATACTGTTTTATATACTCTGAAAGGGAGCGGCATGAAGAGTTTGCCTAATATTTGTCTAATACTTTTAGAAGCATAATTCCGTTTTTTTCTATTTCTAAACTTTAATTTATAATACTATTTATCATCAAATTCAATGACAGAATAATCTCTGGTACAATAATGTGGTGCGGATACAAAGGCTCATTAATTACTTAGGCCAAAATAATCGTCATTCGTGAACTAATAGTTTTACACGAAAGGAACCAAGATCTACATTATGTCAAGCAGTCCTCCATGGGAACTTATGTGAGGAGGGAGAAAAACAGAATATCGGGTACGAATTGATGAATGGACAAATAAAAGTTAAAAAAAATTAATTCGTATGATTTTGGAGAAAAGTAGACAGTTAATTCTAATTTTATTTTTAAAATTTCATTGATCGAAATTTAAACAATTTTTTCGAGTTTTAATTTATCTCAGTTCAAACTAGGTTTTTACTCGTGAATATTGGCTCGTACATGGTGCCCAACACCACAATACAGTATGCTTTTGACTCTATTTAAATTTTATTCGCCATATTAATACATATACTCTAGCTTCAAATATGTTCACTGTAGTTATCGCCGCTAAGATTGATGCACAATATAATCTAACTATTTGATAGTCGAAAGCTAGGGCAACATGAATGGAGTTTTGTCGAAACTAGTCAAAATAATAATGTAGGTAACGTATCCTTTTCAGTCATAATAGGTAATGATGATTTTACATTGAGAAATGCTGAGTCAGGTGTTACTTTAATAAAATTATTAGAGTAAAATCCAATAATACATGTATAAACCATACTTGATCTTCAAATGATAGCTATGTAAGCAGAAGGCAGTGACAATCATTTCGTGCCATTAATTCGCATTATTCTCCCTCAAACTGCTTCTTCTCCCATCTTGTCATGAACAGGGACACAATAATATAGGCTTATATTTAGTTTCTTTCTGTGAAATTGAACTCGCCATAAAATTTTTCATCGATGTAGTTTTACCGAATTGATTTGCATCACAGAAATCTACAAGGACATGTAAATTGGCTCGTAGCTTCGAGAAACGGAGCCCAGTTGCTTTTATCGTCATTGCTTGCCTTATCCCCAGCTCACAGTCGAGAACCACACTCCTACAAAGGTCTTATTAACCCCTCTCCTAGCCGAGACCACTCACCCCATAATCCTGTAACCAGATTTGACCCGTGCGCCGTCCAGCATCGCTCCTTTTATTCCATCTCACTCTCTTCCCCAAACTTTTTAATCGCTATCTTCCACTTCCAACCTAAAGGGCTTGCTTCTACCTTAACCCAAACTACTTCTTCTGTCCTGCTTGTCGTCCCCGCTCCTCCATCTCGTCCTCCCCGACCCTATGGTCTTTCCTGGCGGCTTCGTGGACGTCCCCTCTCCATCCTCGTCCCCATCCCATTCCCTGATCGCACCGTTTCCACACCCACCGCTCCACTCTCTCTCTCGGCGAAGATTTCCTTTTATGCTTCGCCACGGCGCTCGAAGAGGAAATCGTAAATCGGACTTTTGGACCGGCCCTCCTCTCTCCTACCCTCCGCCGCCGTTTCCTCGAGCAGGGAATGGAAGTTTTTTTTAAGTGGCTACCACTCCAGCGGTCGCTTGACGATAACGACACTGTGAGAACTGAATAGAAACCCAAGCGCAATAGTCGCCAGTGGGAAGATTTTGAAGGTTGTGGCATAGAGTTAAAAAGTAGACTAAGCATTGTAAATTATTGGTAGAAAATACCAACAGGTTTCAATTATTTCTATAAAATAAATCACTGGCCAAAAACAATGGACAATTTAGAGAGAATAATCTAATCATGAAAAGACGTTCGAGAATAAGTGTAATGTTTTTCCTTCCATGTTCAAGAGACAACAGCTCTCACAAAACTGTAAACTTTCCGCGGTGATTGCTGCAGGAACACTAAATACTTTTAATTCTAAATAATATTGAGGGCTTGAACATAAAAAATAACAAAAGTTTTCTCTATTTTAGGCGGATATACTTTCTTGAATATAAATTGTTAATCTTTTCTGAAGCAATCTCTCATAAAGAGCCAAATTGAATAAGAAATTATGAAAACTAGCAAAAAGCACTGTTCAAGAAAATTTGTATAACTAACAAACCCGCTTAATAATGAAATGCGAAAGAAATTGGGTACAGGAGCTGCTCTTATAAGAGGATAAAATTATAAAACGAATTTGAAAACTGTGAGAAAGACGATACAAGGTCACCTTGAAGAGCATGAGTTGAATTTGTTGAGTGATCCGTTGAAGATGAAAATTCACTGCATTGGAATTCTAAATCACTATTACGTGACTCAACGGTGTACTGCTAGGACAAGCAAGGACTGTAATTTAAATTATCTCGGGCAGGTGCTCTTCTTTATTCTCGCGTAACTCTACTATTTGATCCCATTACGAGACCATCTTGAACGCAGGAATCTGCACTTCCGGAAAATTGCTCCGTTATGAAAAACACAGGTACACATAGATGGCTATTAGATGATGATTAGAAGCAAGCGCCTTTTTTTGTTATCATTATGTAATGGTGAAATGAAATGTATAGTATGCTAAAGAGAACGATCCTTGAACCAGTGGTAGATGACCGATTAACATAAAATATAGTAAATACTGTATCAAACCAAACTAAATTCTATACCAATGGCGAGTAAGTATCTACGTATACGCGAGTAAGTATACGGCACCGGGAGTCTGAAAGCTATCACTCGGGTGTTAACATTTAAAGTATTTTATTCCTCAATCGTTACCAATGAAAGTTATTTTGTAATGTGTGGAACAATAAAATTTCATTAACATGTACGAAAAATGTTGTGCCTCTGAAAAAGATATCTTAATATCTTTTAAAGGTAGTCCAAATGAAAATCGTTCATGCCAATAATTTTTATTTTGGATTCGATGGAAAATGACTCTAAAGAAATACTATAAAAACATTATGCTCTAATATTTGTAAATCTATCAAATAGATACCATTTTCATCCTCTTAGCAACCCAATCCAAATTTCTCCATATAAATGCTCCATAAGAAGTCAGCTACTCAACGCAAAAGTTATCGCTTGAGGCAATATTTTTGCTACGCACATTCTCAGAATTTTTTTATGCCTTAAGCGTTCCTGGTGACATTTCACCTGGCCAAGAAAGAACGATGAATAGGTAATTGAAAACCTCTCCACCATATTTCTTGCAGTATCCCATCTGTGTAGCACAGTTTTGCAAGTAAGGTGTACGGCGGAATTCTGGGAACGGGGAGAGGCATAAAGCATCGAGCTCACTGGGAGGCGGGGAAGAACGGACCTCTCAGAAAGAAAGGGAGTGAATAGCTACGCAACAGAATAAGAAGCAAGCATTCAGTAATAATAAGACAAGGTGCATGCGTAAGCACGTTTTGTAAGTTATTGCGTGTAATTCCTACACTTTCTTACGTCTTTACTCCGTAATTTTCCTGCTTGGTTTTCTACTGGAGGCTACGCTGACTGATCCTTCTCGTACTTCGTTTTTATTGAAGATGATGATATACACCCGAGAAAAAAATCCTGCTCACTTGAATCGGATGCTATGTACTCCCAGCAAGTACTAAGATTAAATCACCCAATATTGGCCTCACAATCAGCCAGGTAGGTAACCGCTACAATTATAAGTCTGGTGCGTAACAACGAAGTACCTTCAGTAACACATTATAGATGAAAGATCGTGTGATATAGCTAAATGTCATTGATTAAAGAGCGATAATAAGTCCCGTGAAACTGAGTGTATCTATTTATTCATGTACTATCTTGGAATACATAAAGTCGCAACACATTATGGAATACTAATTTCAAATTAAGTGGTAAATTGTGCATACCAGGATATTTCCATAAAAACCGAAATATATTATATGGAAAAAATATCCCAAGAAATCATTTCATATTCTCGGGTTTTAGGAAAGTTTGCAACAGAATTCAAGAGAAAAATATTTACATTGACGTGGATTTATTTCCTGATTGCTTAATCGTAAATCTATACCTCAATATGCTACACAACACCTGTGCGTGCAATATGATTACAGATGTTTCTTTAAGGAAGCCTTTATAATTTGGCTCACCCCAAATATACTTTGCCAACCTGCTACTGGCTAGCTTAGAATTACTCAAATTAGAGAAGACCTAGATAGCCGGCTGATCCTCTACCTGTAAATTGGAATAATGTCATTTAGGCGTCAATAGAATGGGAATTGTTAGGACGTCAATACAGACTAGTGTCACTGTTTTTCTAAGCATTTTCGGAAAAAAAGTTCATTCAACTTCAGTCTTGCACAAGCATAATGCATATTTTATTATCCAGAGATATTTTCCATAAAACCTCGTACACATACCCACTGTAACCAACACCTTTCCAAGATCGCTTCCACCATACATTCCTCAACAGCCCTATCCATGGTTTCCGAGCGAGCCTGAGTGCGCAAGCGATGAGGTAAGCCAGTTTCATAATGGAAATTTTATACTGTACAAGGGAAATTCAAAAAAGACTCCCCGGCCTCTCGTTGACTTCATGAAAATCATTTCTGCATAAGAGAGCGCCTTGTTTGTCCCCTGGGATGGAGTAGCTAGTTTCCTTATACCAAAGACACTATTTTTACACGTAAGCATGAGAATTATTTATTTCTATCTCTTGAGTTTAAATATTTGCTAGAAAGAAAAAGTTGATTTTTCATATGAATTTAACACAAAATATTAATTCAGAGAAGGACGTAAATGTTTGAAAAAATAATTAGCTAAGGTTTTACTCATAGATATAATTGTGAGTTCTGTTCTTTTACTTGAGAAAGGTGACGTGGACCACCGCCAATTCGAAACCTAGTATTTATGTGTTATTTTTTGTATCTGTGTTTTTGACTTTGTCCACTACTGGTACCTTCATATACATCATACATATATATATATATATATATATATATATATATATAAAATATTTATATGTCCCTAACATGGACTACAACCTTGCCTTGGTGGAAGGGCTTATGCGTTCGGATTACTCCTCGACCTGTACTAGCGGGAGTTTGAAAGGTAGTCCACGCAGTTTCCGTTCCTCAATGAGGCGGCTGCAATGGCGTATGCTCCAGTAGGGCGGCCATTGAGTAATGATGTCACGTTATAAACATTATTGAGAAAGGCAACGGGAAATCGCCTCAATTATAATTCCCAAGAATACGTATAATGACGCGACGCTATGGAGAATATTAGCCCTGTGAACTACGGGACTCGGCCCCCTCGGCGGTGTGTAGTGTCCTGAGGCGGGAGAGGCAAGGTTTCCGTGGTGGTCATCTCACTAAACCCTTGCTAAAGAAAACCGACAGGAATAGGACAGAAGACGCAGAAGAAGAAGACCGATTGAGTAAGATTAGGAACTAGGAATTCTAGGGCAATTATGAGAACAGAAAAATTAGAAATTATTAAGCGAGAGATGTAAAGGGGAAATGTAGATATTTTAGGTGTATGCAAAGTGAGATGGAAGGATAGCGGGAATTACTGGAGTGATAGTTATAGAATAATGTACAGCGGCGGGGACGAGAGCCAATGAGGGGTTTCCACCATATTGAATAAAGAGGTAGCAAGAATCGTAGTAAACATAGAAGAAGCAACCGATAGAATATTACTAGTAGAGATAAAAGTAGAACTGAAGAACGTTTGTGGTGCCAATACAGACATAAATCTGATCACCCTGAACTTTCGGCTCTTTCCGAGCTTCAAAACTCTAATTATGACGACTTTAATCGTGGAGTTCATGCAATTAAGAACAGCGAAAAAAAATTCCGCAAAAGGTATGCAAGCATTGGTGGAACGGATGTGGCTGCCCCCGGTGCCGGACACACTTCGCCAGTGGTTGAAGAGTCCCAGACGAAGAGACACAGAATGTGAATCAAACTAATCGATAACCCTCACCATATATAATGTATATCTTGTGAACCTTGCCTCATTATTTCCTTCAACAGTATTGCATATGATCACAATTGTGTATGCAGATGTATGAATTGATGTCTATATGAATATGTGTAAGGGTCGCGGTAGTTCAGGGGGTAGAGCGTTGGACTACTGACGAGAGGTAAGGGACTCGGGCCCCGGGTAAGGCACTCTGGGCACCTGCAGCTCTACCCAAGCTAGT